>CM070566.1:61304333-61817088 GCA_036346405.1 Phyllostachys edulis
ACCTCCTTGAGTAATCTGGACCATCCAAGACCTCCCTCCTTGCGAATCTTAGCCATTCAGGACCTCCTCGAGGTCACCTTAGCTAATGAAGTCTTCCCTGGGTTGATCTCAGCCATGTAGGACCTCCCTGTGTCGATCTTGACCGTTAAGATCCTCCCTCGGACAATCTAGACCATTAAGGTCCTCCCTTGGAAAATCTAGACCGTCCAGGACCTCCCTTGAGAGGTCTTGACCGTGTAGATCTTTCTTGGGGAGGTTGTAACATCCCAAGCGTATAATTAGGGTTATTCAAGTATAATTATATGTGTAGAAATTAAAACTTTTTCTCACATCTTGAAAAACCCTAAAATCTCATGTGATTCGTGTCCAAGAGTTGTGTAATCTAAAAACACAAAGCTCTTGTTGACCAAAAGTCAAATTCATTTTCCAGTTATCTAAAATCTTGTGCCAATCAATTGGAAATGTCTTCCCTTGGTCTAAAAAAAAAAACTGATGTGGGACCCCTCTGAAAAATATCACAAGTTGTAAAACTAGTTTGATAAATTTTGGAGGTAAAACAATCCTTTAAACAACCTTAATAAATTTTCTGAGAAAAATGCATTGCATAATCACCTCTGGAAATTTTATTACAGGTTCATCTTAATGTCAGTAAGCTCCAGTTAAAATTTCATCAAATTCGGAGTTCATTTGCTAGCCCAACCAATTCTACAAAGTCTCAATTTGTTTAAAAGTTCAACTTCAAAAACCACCTTTGTTCCTTGGGCTAGCCACGTTCCCCAAAACTGGTCCAGCCAACCCCTTGGACCTCCTCAACAGCGCACCTCACAGACCTCCTCTCGGGTGAACACATTAAAGACCTCCCCACCCCATGAGGTCATAGCCATTGGATCAAAGATCTACGGTCCACGACCTCCACGTGTGTTAAACTTCACGACCTCCTCCTCTTAAGCTATCCGGACCTCCTTTGTACTCACTTGAGGTCGTGCCGTTGGATCAAATCCAACAGCCACGACCTCCTCTGAAAAACCTCACAGCAAGGTCCTCCCGCCTTGTTGAGGTCATAGCCCTTGGATCGAAAATCTAAGGCCATGACCTCCTTTGTTTTTCTCTGCCTTTGGATCTCTGCTCAACGCATGAGATCAAAAGGGCCGTTCGGACCACCCATTATTGACCATTGGATTTACATCTCACGGTCGCTAACAAATGGGCAGTTCGGACCATCTCTTGAGCCCTTAGATCCAAATCGGAGGGCTAAGACCTCCTTTGCGCTACGCGCAAGTCCTCTGACCTCCCTTATTCACTTTGTGCATATTAGACCTCCCCATCAGGTCAGTGCCCTTGGATTTACATCCAAAGGCCATGACCTCCCCCTCATGTCTTTTCGATCGCGTGCGGTTAAGTCCTCATTGGAGGTCCGCACCGTTGGATGGAGATCCAACGCTTTGGACCTCCTGTCCATTTCCTCACGTGCGTTTTCACGTTAAGTGAAATCGTGAGGCCATGACCTCCCCACGTTTGATCGTGTGGGTGGGACCTCCTCCTAGCCACTTAAGCATCAACGGTTCAAAAATAGGATCCGATGGTCGAGGACCTCCCCGGAGTCTTATCCAATAGCCATTAAGACCTCCTGTTCTTCTCCTTCCTCTGGCGCGGGCAAACTCGGCGAGTGCATTTAATCGTGCACGACCTTGGGGTACATGATACTTGACTCTTCTTGACCGCATTTAATCTGGTCGACTTTTAAGCCTGGTCGGCTCAAACACCTGCCCTTTGTGTCAACTTTAAGTCTTGTCCAATGCCAAGACGTGCCATGGGCCAAGCTCACAGGAGCTTAGCCCGTGGTCTCGACCTCAATCGCCTATAGGATAAAACCACCCCCCTTTGTGCCTTTATCTTCCTTTACCGCCATTGATTCCTTGCTCACCCATACGTGCTTGTGAACTCTAAACCATGAGAGCTCCTTGGCGCCATTGTTGGACTTGAAGTTCCTCGGTGGACAAGGGTCCTCAGGGCTTCCCACCTTTTCTCCTTGTTCCCAATTGTGCCTGCCCTCTGGGACTAAGTCCTGACTTGAATTGTTGGGCATTTGCAGAGGGGGACAAAGTGGAGCTTGGAGCTGGAGCTGAGGCTTGGAACTTGGACTTGAGCAGCGGAGCCCCCCCATCTTCCCAACTCAGCCGGCACCATCCCGACCTCCCGGCATCTTAAGGACCTCCGGTACCTCCCGATAGTCCTTAGTCTTTGCACCTGCGATAATATGTTCTCTGGAGCTCTTATTTGGCTGCACGCTTGAATGTCGCGCTGGAGCATCATTTTGCGTTCAAAATTTGGCGTGTGATCTCCTTCGTTGTCCTCTCGGCTCGCGGTGTTCAACGCCGTCGTCGCCGTCGAGAGTAAGCTCATGGTGTGCGCAACACTATTGCGCTGCGATGATGTCTTGGTTGTCGCCCGGCGAGTCCGCATCGCCGGCAACAACCATTTCTTCAAGCTCGGGATTTTGTCGGATGTCGGCGTGTCGTTCATCATTTTAGGACAAAGATCACGGCTTTTATGGTGCTAATCATTGCCCAATCTACGCAATCATTGGCGTCTTAACGCCTTAAATCCATCCTTTAATGCGTGCATTTAAGACCTCCGGTCTTGGCGGACCTCCTCGTGGTCCTCGCGCGTGTCCTCAATCCCAAGCGCTTGCGTCTTGTGAAGTTAAAGCGCTGGAGTGCAGGGCGTCGAGACCTCCTCAGGAGATCTGGGCGTCCAAGACCTCCTTGGCGCAATCTTGGCCGTCGAGACCTCCTGGAAGTGCAGCGGCGTTGAGACCTCCTCAGGACCTCCTCGAGGTCATCTCACCATGAGGACCTCCCCTTTAGATCTGGTCCGTTCCGGACCTCCCCATCATCGTTGTGGTTCGTTGGATCCTCAATCTACGGCCACGACCTCCCCTCACCTCGCGCATGTGCGTGGTTAGGAGGTCCAGGACCTCTGGACCTCCCATGTGCGTGTGTGTTGTTCTCCTGGGAGGTCTGAGCCATTAGATCTGTGATCTGTGGCTCACGACCTCCCATGTCTTTGTGAGTGTTAGGAATGCCAGTAAATTCTTAAGTATGAACTGAAAGGAGGTATAAACTTTAGAATTTCATATCTTTCTCATTTTAAATCCAAATGGGGTAATTCAAATTGTGTTAGCTCTGTCTTGAACTTGACTTTAATCCAAAAATGATTGCAAGTTGAGTTCAGCCCCAGAGCACAGTTAGCCACTAGGTTTTAAAACTCCCTTGTTAAATATACACTCAAATTAATGCTTAGCTTGTAAAATGCATAACTACTGCTCTGTAGGTTATTTTTGAGTGAGACCAACTTTGTTGGTTTCCTCTATTATTGAACTCACTAAGAAAATTTGTTTTGAGCTTGTTGCTGTTAGAAAATAAGAACTTGTGCATTATAATTTTGTTCAAGTTCTTGTTTTGGAAAATTATAGAGATTGCATAATAGATCCAAATGAGATGAACTCAATTGTGTTATTCATCTCATGAGGTGCTGGTTTTACAGTAAAAATTTCAGCCTCACCACTTTTCTAGAAAATGTTGCCTCATAATTAAATTAGTGAATAGTGCAGTTTGGTATTTTTAGGGCTGAGCAGAGTTGTTTTGCTCATAACTTTTGCATTAAGAATCCAAATCAATTGGTTCTTGTTGCTAAATTCCTAAAATCCTCCTCTTGCTGCAGTAGAAATTTCAGGGGATTTGGAGTTCTGTTGCTGTGTTGTCTTTGTTGTTTTTCGTCGTTCTTATCGGTTCTTTATTGCTTTTTCCGTTAGGGTTCGACATTTGTGGTGATCCTTGAGCGACCCTCCGCAACAAGGTGACCAGCAGCAAGGCAAATAGTTTGACCATTTCCCATCATGTCCCATTACTTTAAAGCTTAATACTTTGCTTTACTTCTATGTATGCATGCTACTTTGTGTTAAGCGTCGCTAGCTTTCCTATAGTTGCATAATCTGTAGGAATTGTTATCCTCTACTACCAATGAGCCTAGGTTATTCGCTGTGGTTTGAGCTCGTTGGATGAGCTCTTATCACTTAGTAGTTGCGTTTAACCTTTGCTTAGACATGCTTAGTTATCGGTAGTAATGGGCGATCATCGACTTAGTCGATGATCTTGATCACTCAAAACTGATTATTACTCCTATATGTCCAGCACTTGTGCTTTGATTAATTGTAAAATCAAAAACTGAAAATAAAATGTTGATTTAGACTTGGGCATATTGGATGGATGGTGCGGTTTTGGAATGTGGTGGTATGCAGGTCCCTAAGGACCGAGTACTTGGGTCACTAAGCCAAGCGCTTTTTGCGTGCTAACCACACGAGGGATATGGGACCTCTCTTGATTAAGTACTTTGGAAGGTGTTAATTATGAGCTGGTCGGTGGGTATGTTTAAATAAAATCTGTGTGTGTGGTGTTGGGAGGAGCATTGGCGGACCGGTTAGGCATCTAATGTGACTTGTCCCCGTGGGTTCTTGGCTCGTAATTAGCATCGTCCATTGGAAATGTCTCGTAGGACTTAGCGTGCGGCACACCAAAGGTAGTGTGCCTAAAGGAAGGCGATGCGGCGTGTGGGTACATTGGTACACCCTGCGAGGATAAAACTATTGAATAGCCTCGTCCTAGGTTATGGACATGCTTGGTAAGGTCGTTCAAGACTAGTCTCAACCTTTTAATTAAAACTTGATGGGTTGGTATGAACGGGGAGTTCATGCTATTGTTGTGGTGACTAAGGGTTAGTCACTTCCAGGATTGTTCTTGTTGTTGTTATTATGTTATTATCGCGTTGTATTTCAACAATTAAAAATGCTTTATCAAATTGCCTTCAATCTATTATGTTATTGCAAATGAAACTTGCTTTGTGCCAAAATGAGTCCAAAGCCTCATCCACTTAAATAAAGCTTGCATGTAGCTAAATTATAGTTCTGTTATCTTACACGTAAGTCTTGCGGAGTACTTTATGTACTCATCTGCCCGGGGTTGTGGCATTTTTGTTGCTTTTGTTGCAGAGGAGGGAGGTGAGCTCCAAGAGCCTTACTTCTGCGCCACGTGTTGCAGTTTCTTCGACGACTAGCTTGGCAGTCCGGTCAGATGCCTAGGGGTTAAGGCACACTGATTGGCTTTGTGTTATAGCCATCTTTATGGCACTTTTGCTTCCGCTGTTATCTTTTTAATTGTTGCTATTTGGACTAAGGGCCTCTCTTTTGTAATAGCTATTCCATATTAATATCAACTTCTGGTTTGTTGCTTATGTACTATGTGTTGTATGGAATTGATACATTCTTTTGTTGTGAGGTATGTATCTTGCATGCGGGAGTATACATCTCTAGAGACCAGGTTTATTTGGTTGATAATACTAGGGTCAATTGGATGACTAAGTATTATGAGCCTAATAAGCGTCGAGAATCTCACAGAGGTCTTGATAGTTTAGGTCTTCCTTTGGAAGATCTCAGCCATTGAGGACCTCCCTCGCTAGATCTGGACCGTCCCGGTCCTCCCCTTTTTGTTGTGGTCCGTTGGATGCAGCATCAACGGCCACGATCTCCTTCAGTTAGCGCGCGCGTTGCTGGGAGGACAAGGACCGTTGGATCCAAGATCAACGGCCCATGTTCTCTGGACCTGCGCTAGCGCACGTGGCGCGTCATTCTCCGGAGGTCTTGAGCCGTCAGATCCAAGATCTATGGCTCATGTCCTCCCCCTATTGTGTTGGTTTTTAGATTTTCGAGAGAGTTTTATTTGTCAAGCTGAAAAATGTATGAACTTGTATAATGCATAACTATTTCATTTTAAATCCAAATTAGGTGATTCAAATTTCTGTAACTCTGGTTTGGACTAGGCTTTAATCTAAAAATGATTGTAAGTTGAGTTCGGCTCCAGAAAAATGATTTCATAAATAGGGTTCAAAATTAACTTTTAATGTTGCATTTAATTTGTAAAATGCATAAGTAAGTCTCTGTAGATTATTTTTGAGTGAATCAACTTTATTGGCTTCTCTATTAATGCACTAAATGTTAGAATAAGATTTAGGCATGTCACTGTTTTCAGAAGATTTGTGGGTGCAAATTAGTTGTGCTCATTTTCATATCTTTGAAAAATCATAAAACATGCATAATAGCTCCAAATGAGGTGAACTCAATTGTGTTATTCATCTCATGAGGTTCTTGTTTTACTGTAAAAATCTCAGTAGCACCAATTTTCCAGAAAATGTTGCCAAACAATTAAATTAGTGAATAGTAGCAGTTTTGTATTTTTAGGGCTGAGCAGAATTGTTTTGCTCGTATCTTTTGCATTGAGAATCCAAATGAATTGGTTCTTGTTGATAAATTCCCTAAAAATCATCCTCTTGCTGCTGTAGAAATTTCAGAGCATTTTGAGTTTGTTTGCTGTGCTGTCTTTTGGATTTTCTCCGTTCTTATCGATTCTTTTTGCCTTTTGGATTAGGTGTTGACGAGTGTGTTGATCCCGTGAGTGATCCTCAGCAACATCTTGAGCAAAACCAGCAAGGCAAGTAGTTTGATCATATCCTAGTATTGTCCCATTACTTTAAAGTTTAATACTTTGTTTCACTTGTATGTATGCATGCTACTTTGTGTTGAAATATCGATTAGTTGAGCCTCTAGATGCATATCCTGTAGGTAAATATTCATTCTCTACTACTAAGCCTAGAATTATCTTGCTGTGATTTAGAGTTCGATGGATGGACTCTTATCACTTAGTAGTTTACGTTGATAATGCTTAGCAATGCTTAGATAACGGTAGAAATGGGTGGTTGTCGGCGTGATGTCGATAACCTTGATCACCTAAAAACTATTATTCCATTATGTCCACCTTGTGCTTGTTACTTTGTAAATAAATAAAAATGAAAACAAAATTGTTATTGACTTGGGCACAATGGATGTTGGTGTGATCTGTGGGTGTGAACGGAATGGTGCCTAAGTCCCCAAGGACCGAGTTACTTGCGCCATTGATCCAAGCACTTTAACGTGCTAACCACACGAGGATATGGGACCTCTCTTGACTAAGTACTTTGGGAGGTGTTAATTATGAGCTGGTCGGTGGGTGTGTTAAAAATAAAATATGTGTGTGTGGTGTGGGGAGGGAGCATTAGCAGACCGGCTAGGCTGTCTAATGTGTCCTTACCCCCGTGGATTGCGGCTCTTAATTAGCATCTTCCATTGGAAATGTCTCGTAGGACTTAGACGTGCCGGCATACCTAAGGTAGTGTGCTGAATCTTGTGGCAAAAAGGCGGTCTGGCGTGTGGGTACATTGGTACACCCCTGCAGGGTTAAAACTATTCGAATAGCCTCGTCCTAGGTTATGGACATGCTTGGTGATTTCCCGCAAGAACTAGACTAAACACTTAATTAAAACTTGATGGGTGGTATGAATTGGGTAATTCATGCTATTGTTGTGGTGACTTGGGCGAGTCACTTCCAGGTTGTTCTTGTTGTTGTTATTGTTATTGTATCGTTGTTACTTCAACAATTAAAAATGCTTTGTCAAATTGCTTTCAATCTATTACATTATTGTAAATGAAAACTTCGCTTTATGCTAAAATGAGTCCAAAGCCTCATCCACTTAAATAAAGCTTGCATGTAGCTATCTATAGTTACGTTATATTACGTCGGTCTTGCGAGTACATTTTTGTACTCATTTGCTTTGCTTAATAACTTTGTTGAGGAGGTAGAGCCCAAAGGGCTTTACTTTTTGTGAGATGTCTTTGCGGTTGGGAATCGAGCTAGGCGACTTGGTTGGTTGCCTTGTGGGCTAAAGGCAAACCTTGTGGCTCTCTTTTTTTATCGCCATCTTATGGCTTTTGCTTCGCTATGTTTATCTTTCTTAGTTGTATTTGGCGGTCGGCCTTTTGTAATAACTCTATATTATGTATGTCTTTTATTCTAGTCGTGCTTTGGTTCTATGTCTTGAATGGAATTGATGCATGATTTTGTAAAGAGTGTGTATCTTGCATTCAGGAAGTATACATATCTAGAAGACAAGGTTATTTAGTTTGTAATGCTAGGGTCAATGGATGACTAAGTATTACAAGCCTAATAAACGGGGTCCTCACAAAGTTAGTATCGAGCCATCTTGACCATAGAAACCCTAGCTTGAGTCGTCTTTAGGATGTTTTGGAAAACTTATTTTCAAAATATCAAATGGTTTATAAGCTTAAGTAAATTCTCTAAATTTACTCCTTACCTATCTTAGCTTTCTTTTCTCATCTCACTCTAATTGAGTTTTAGAAAAATTTGTTTACCTCTCCTTCCTTCGAAGATAGTTGTTATCGTTTAATTGGGTTTTGGGAACTAATGAGTTTGGCAAATTGAAGTGTTGGCTGCCCTCTACAAGGTTTTGAAGTTTCGAAGTTGAAGAATTGGCTAGGAGGCTTGGATGCAAAATACGGACAGCGATCGTCAATTTCGGACAGTAAGCTCAAATGTTCTAAATAGGGTAGAAAATGAGAGGTTAATCAACTAAAACTTGTGGGAATAAAAGGGTAAGATGTGATACTAGTTAGCTAAGTATCTAACACTTAATTCGCTGGTTTAACCTTGCTTTGTAGTAGTGTTAGAGCTAAAATAGCTTGCTGAAATTTTCCATACATCTGGATTACTCGTTCATTCAATACGGGTTAGTTGCGTAGAGAAGTTGACCTTATTTCTTAAGTTTTCCTTGCTGTTTTTAGAGTCTTTTGGGAGCTTTTAAAGTTTAATTACTTGCTGTTTTGGCTTTCGTTTAGGGTGGTATTCCATTCCCCTAGTCGTTAGCCCCCGTCTTCTTTAGCTTCTAATTTCTGGGTTTTTGGTTGCTAACCTCTTTCCCCTTTCAACAGGATGGCCGGTCGTACTCGTAGCGGCCAAGGCCAGGCAGCTGGTCCGGACGAGGAGCTTCCTCCTCCTCCGACCATGGCCGAGGTTCTTCTTCAGATAGAGCGTAACCATGCGGATGTGAGAGAGTCTTCTTGGATGTCATCATGCGCAACACCTCGGCCCTTACGGTGCTTTAGGATCCGGGCAAGGAGTGGACATCGACCTCGTGGGGGCCTCGTTGAGTTTCTTCGTACTGACCCCCCACCTTTTCCACTCTGAGGACCCGCTCGATCTGGATGCGGTAAGCCGTCTGGTGGGCGGAAGCTCACATCGCTCTTTGATGCGAGGAGCACGAGAATTTGTTTTCATCGCTTGCGGCTAGAGGGTGCAGCTTTGTCATGGTGGAAGAGCTTTCTGCGCCATGTAGCCCTTGAACCACACCGTCACAGGGAGGAGTTTCGTACTACCTTCGTCGATCTCATATCCTGCGCGGCTTGATGAACATCAAGAAGGGGAGTTTCTCGCCCTCAAGCAAGGCGTAGCTCGATCGTGGAGTATGTGTATGCGAGTTCAACCATCTAGCTTGTTATGCTCAGGATGTGGCCTTGATATGGCCAAGCAAGCAAAGTTCGGGGGTGGCTTGCGAGGAGCTTAAGGACAAGCTATCCATCATCGACTTCCTTGATTTCCGGACCTTGGTGCGACAAAGGCCATCGTCATGAGCATCTTTGGTAGGGAGCTTGTGGATTCCATAGCGCAAGTGGGAATCCTACAAGTCGTCGAGTCGGCTCTTCCGTTCTCGTTTGAGGCGAGGCTTAGGGTCCCATTCTCGGGCTTGGTACCCCGAGGTTGCAGCACATCCCTCGTCCCGCGAGCCGTGCCCCAATCCGTGCACTGTGAGCCCAGGTGGCCCCGCAACCCGGCTGCCGGGTCACTTGCCGCTTTGCAACGAGAAGGGGCATTATGCAAAACAATGCCCTAAGAAGACTGGAGCAGCCCCTCGTCCTAATAGAGGACACGGGCAAGGTGGTGGATCTTCTCAGGATCAGAAGATTGTCCCCGTAGCCCAAGGCGTGGGCAGCGGTCGCGTCAACGCCATCTCTGCTGAGAAAGCACAGGAGGCACCTGACGTCGTGTTGGGTACGTGTCTTGTTAACTCCCATCCACCGCTACTATTTTCTTGATTCAGGAGCATCTCATTCTTTTGTATCTCAGTCTTTTTTCTGCTTTGTTAGTGATCTTCTTTTTGCTCCTTTGTTGGTCCCGTTGCTCATTCGCTCTCCCGGTTCGGAGTTGAGAGCTGAATTGGAGTGCAGGGATGTTCCTATCGAGATTGAGGGAGTAATATTTTCAGCAAATCTTATTCTCCTCAATACAGCGAGCTTAGATGTGATTCTTGGTATGGATTGGTTGTCCCAGCACATGGGGCAAATCGATTGTGCCCGGAAGCTCATCTATCTCACCAACCCCCTCCGTGGCGAGGTTAAGCTTTTCATGCCAAATTGTCGAGGCCCTCATCTCTTCGCGCTTGAAGCAAAGCCAGCTCTGGATATTCATCAAGTCGCAGCGGTATGTGACTTCATGGATGTCTTTCCGAGGATCTTCGGGGATGCCACGATTCGGGATCTCGAGTTTGTCATCGAGTTGGCTCTCGGTACCACCCGATTTGAAGAGACCTTATCGGATGCCACCGAATGAGTTGGTGGAGTTGAAGAAGCAACAATGAGCTTCAAGAGAAGGGTTTCATCCGCCTAGATCATCTCCGTGGGGTTGTCCAGCCATCTTCGTAAAGAAGAAGGACGGTACTTTCCGCGTGTAATGTCGATTACCGTTAAGCTTAATGAAGTGATGATAAAGAACAAGTATCCCTTGCCCGCATCGATGATCTCTTTGATCAATTATCTGGAGCTCAGGTTTTCTCCAAATGAGATGAACTCAATTGTGTTATTCATCTCATGAGGTTCTGGTTTTATAGTAAAATTTCAGCCTCACCACTTTTCTAGAAAATGTTGCCTCATAATTAAATTAGTGAATAGTGCAGTTTGGTATTTTTAGGGCTGAGCAGAGTTGTTTTGCTCATAACTTTTGCATTAAGAATCCAAATCAATTGGTTCTTGTTGCTAAATTCCTAAAATCCTCCTCTTGCTGCAGTAGAAATTTCAGAGGATTTGGAGTTCTGTTGCTGTGTTGTCTTTGTTGTTTTTAAATCGTTCTTATCGGTTCTTTATTGCTTTTCCGTTAGGGTTAGACATTTGTGGTGATCCATGAGCGACCCTCCGCAACAAGGTGACCAGCAGCAAGGCAAGCAGTTTGACCATTTCCCATCATGTCCCATTACTTTAAAGCTTAATACTTTGCTTTACTTCTATGTATGCATGCTACTTTGTGTTAAGCGTCGCTAGCTTTCCTATAGTTGCATAATCTGTAGGAATTGTTATCCTCTACTACCAATGAGCCTAGGTTATTCGCTGTGGTTTGAGCTCGTTGGATGAGCTCTTATCACTTAGTAGTTGCGTTTAACCTTGCTTAGACATGCTTAGTTATCGGTAGTAATGGCGATCATCGACTTAGTCGATGATCTTGATCACTCAAAACTGATTATTACTCCTATATGTCCAGCACTTGTGCTTTGATTAATTGTAAAATCAAAACTGAAAATAAAATGTTGATTTAGACTTGGGCATATTGGATGGATGGTGCGGTTTTGGAATGTGGTGGTATGCGGGTCCCTAAGGACCGAGTACTTGGGTCACTAAGCCAAGCGCTTTGCGTGCTAACCACACGAGGGATATGGGACCTCTCTTGATTAAGTACTTTGGAAGGTGTTAATTATGAGCTGGTCGGTGGGTATGTTTAAATAAAATCTGTGTGTGTGGTGTTGGGAGGAGCATTGGCGGACCGGTTAGGTTTGTCTAATGTGACTTGTCCCCGTGGGTTCTTGACTCGTAATTAGCATCGTCCATTGGAAATGTCTCGTAGGACTTAGCTCGTCTTGCAGCACACCAAAGGTAGTGTGCCTAAAGGAAAGCGATGCTGGCGTGTGGGTACATTGGTACACCCTGCGAGGATAAAACTATTGAATAGCCTCGTCCTAGGTTATGGACATGCTTGGTAAGGTCGTTCAAGACTAGTCTCAACCTTTTAATTAAAACTTGATGGGTTGGTATGAGCGGGAGTTCATGCTATTGTTGTGGTGACTAAGGGTTAGTCACTTCGGGATTGTTCTTGTTGTTGTTATTATGTTATTATCGTGTTGTATTTCAACAATTAAAATGCTTTATCAAATTGCCTTCAATCTATTATGTTATTGCAAATGAAACTTGCTTTGTGCCAAAATGAGTCCAAAGCCTCATCCACTTAAATAAAGCTTGCATGTAGCTAAATTATAGTTACTGTTATCTTACGTAAGTCTTGCGGAGTACTTTATGTACTCATCGCGAGGTTGTGGCATTTTGTTGCTTTTGTTGCGAGAGGAGGAGGTGAGCTCCAAGAGCCTTACTTGCGCCACGTGTTCTGATTTCTTGACGACTAGCTTGGCGGTCGGTCGAGATGCCTAGGGGTTAAGGCACCTTGATTGGCTTTGTGTTATAGCCATCTTTATGGCACTTTTGCTTCATTGTTATCTTTTTAATTGTTGCTATTTGGACTAAGGGCCTCTCTTTTGTAATAGCTATTCCATATTAATATCAACTTCGGTTTGTTGCTTATGTACTATGTGTTGTATGGAATTGATACATTCTTTTGTTGTGAGGTATGTATCTTGCATTCGGGAGTATACATCTCTCGAGACCGGGTTTATTTGGTTGATAATACTAGGGTCAATTGGATGACTAAGTATTATGAGCCTAATAAACGTCGAGTCTCACAAAAGTTAGTATCGAGCCGTTATGACCGTAATAACGCATAAGCTTAGTAGTCTTTAGGACATTTTGAAAACCTATTTTCAAAGTATAAAAGAGTTTTGAAAGCTTAAGTAATTCTCAGATTTTACTCCTCATCTATCTTAGCTTTCTCTTCTCATCTCACTCTAATTTGAGTTTTAAAAGATGATTTCCTCTTCTCCCTTCAAAAGGATTAGTGGTTATCGACTAAATTGGGTTTTGGGGAACTTGTGAGAGTTCTAAATTGACATCTTGGCTGTCTTTTGGTGAAGAATAGAAGTGTCTAAAGGTGGAAATCAAATCTGGAATTTCTGGACAGCAAGCCAGTAATTGAGAACAGCAAGCTCAAGCTAGTGATTAAAGTAGAAAATGAGAGGTTAATTCAACTAAAACTTGTGGGAATAAAAGGGTAAGATGTGATACTAGTTAGCTAAGTATCTAACACTTATTTCGCTGAAATAACCTTGCTCTCTAATAGTTTTAGATCTCATCTTACAATCTGATTTTTAATCTTCTCGATCAATTACTCGTTCATTCAATACGGGCTAGTTGAGTTGAGAAGTTGAGCTTTGCTTTTGGTGTTTCTTGGCTGTTTTGGAGTCTTTTAGAAGTTTCTAAAGTTGATTTACTCGCCGTTTTGGCTTTCGAATTGGGTGAAATTCCATTCCCTAATCGTTAGCTTTTGCTTTCTTTAAAGGCTTTGTTTTGGGTCTAGTTGCTAACCAAAAATTCATTGTAACAGGATGGCGGGCCTTTTCGTAGCGGCCAAGGCGATCGGCTGGTCCGGACGAGCTTCCTCCTCCTCCGACCATGGCCGAGATTCTTCTTGGTCGGCGCAACGCGCGGATGACAGAGAGTTCTCTTGGGCGTCATCGCGGCATAACACCTCTTGCACTTTCGAGCTTGAGGATCTGGGCGAGGAATGCCCATCGGCGTGGAGGACTCGCGGAGTTTCTTCGTACTCAGCCCCTACCTTTTCGATGCGAGGACCCTTTGGATCTGAGCGATTGGCCGTCTTGTGGGCGTAAACCGCGCGCAGCGCGATGCCAGGAACACGAGAAAGCGCTGATCGCGCATCGCACCGGTGGAGGTGCGGCTTTGTCATGGTGGGAGAGCTATCTCGCCATGCAGCCCGTGGACCACACCGTCTCTTGGGAGGAGTTTACGTCTTTGCCTTCCGTCGGGCTCACATCCTGCCGGCTTGATGGAGATCAAGCGGGGAGTTTCTTGCGCTCAAGCAAGGCGTAGCTTCGATCATGGAGTATGTATCTGAGTTCAACCATCGGCTCGTTATGCTCCGAGGATGTAGCCTTGATATGGCTAAGCGAGGCCAAGTTCGAGCGTGGCTTGTCAGGAATTGAAGGACAAGCTATCCATTGTCGACTTCACGATTTTCAGTCCTTGGTCGACAAGGCCATCGTCGGCGAGCATGCGGCTCGAGCTTATGGACTCCATAGCGCAAGTGGGAGGCCCATAAGTCATCTAGGGCGATTCCTCCGTCGCTTGAGCGATCTCGAGGTACCACTCTCACTCTTGGCGCCCCAGGTCACTGCCTTGTTCCTCGTCCTTCGCGAGCCGTGTCCCGATCCGTGCACTGCGAGTCGTGACGGCCCCCATAACCCCGGTCGGGGTCACATGTTTCTCATGCAACGGAAGGGGCATTATGCGAACCAATGCCCTAAGAAGGCGGGGCGACCCCTCGTCCTAATGGAGGGCGGGCGAGGAGGTGGTGCGGCTCGAGACCCGAAGATCGTCCGGCTACCCAAAGGCGTGGGTAGTGGTCGCGTCAGCGCCGTCACCAGAGGAGGCTCGGGAGGCACCCGGCGTCGTGCTAGGTACACTTTACGTTAACTCTCATCCTGCTCTTGTCTTGTTTGATTCAGAGCATCTCATTCCTTTGTTTACGAGTCTTTTGCTCTTTGTTGGAAGCTTCTTTCCTCTCCATTGTCGGTCCGCTTCTCATTCGCTCTCTGGTTGGAGTTGAGAGCTGAGATTGAGTGTAGGGATGTCCCTATCGAGATCGAAGGCGTAGGGTTCTTAGCGAACCTTATCCTTCTCCATTAATGAGTCTAGATGTGATTCTTGGTATGGATTGGTTGTCTCGGCACATGGGACAAATCGATTCGCCGAAGCTCATCTCTTTATCTAGTCCCTCCGTGGCGAGGTTTGCTTCTCGCTTGAAGCTGCTAGATCCTCATCTCTTCGCACTTGAGCGAAGCCGCTCTAGATATTAGCGAAGTCCCAGCAGTTTGTGACTTTCTTGATGTCTTTCTGCTGATCTTCGGGGATGCGCCCGTTCGAGACCTCGAGTTTGTCATCGAGTTGGCTCGGTACCACCCCTATCTCAAAGAGGCCTTATCGGATGCCACCGAGCGAGTTGGTGGAGTTGAAGAAGCGATTAAGCGAGCTGCAAGAAGGGTTTCATTCGCCTAGCTCATCTCCGTGGGGTTGTCGGCTATCTTCGTTAAGAAGAAGGGCGGTACTTTACATATGTCGTTGATTACCGCCCACTTAATGAAGTGACGGTGAAGAACAAGTATCCATTGCCCGCATCGGCGATCTCTTGATCAATTAAGCGGAGCTCGAGTTTTCTCCAAGATTGATCGAGGTGGGATATCATCGAGTTCGTATTCGACACGAGGATATTCCAAAAACGGCGTTCTCTACTCGCTTCGGCTTGTCGAGTACCTTTGTCATGTCATTCGGCAACCAATGCTCTGCCTTGTTCATGAACCTCATGAATTCGGTATTCATGGAGTACTTGGATAAGTTCGTCGTGGTCTTCATCGATGATATCCTTATCTACTCCAAGGGCGATGAGGAACATCTGAGACACTGCGACTTGTGTTAGGCAAGCTACGTGAGCACCATTTGTCTGTGAAGTTCAGCAAGTCGCGATGCAGTTGAAAAAGTGGCTTTCTTAGGTCATATTCTTTCGGCGGGGCGTAACCGTTGATCCTAACAAGGTCGCGATGTTCTTTCATGGAGTCGGCTGTTTGGTCACCGATGTGCGGAGTTTTCTTGGTTTAGCGGGATATTATCGCGCTTTATCGAGAACTTCTCCAAGATCATGAAGCCGATGCGGAGTTGCTCAAGAAGGACAAGAAGTTCGTGTGGTCCGTTGAGTGTGAGAAAGTTTCCAAATACTCAAAAGCGTTTGACCACCGCTCCGTTCTTGTTCTTCCCGATATCCATCGAAGCTTCGATATCTTTTGCGATGCTTCTCGTCGAGGCCTTGGTTGTGTCCTTATGCAAGAAGGCAAGGTAGTGGCCTATGCATCAAGGCAATTGAGACCTCATGAACTCAACTACCCTACTCATGATTTGGAGTTGGCCGTGATTCATGCACTTAAGATTTGGCGACATTACCTAATCGTGTCGTTGTGAGGTGTATTCGGATCACAAGAGCCTAAAATATTTGTTCACCCAACGACCTGAACCTCGGGCAAAGGAGATGGTTGGAGTTGATCAAGGATTATGATATGGGTATTCACTACCATCCGGGCAAGGCTAATGTAGTTCTTGGATAAACTTAATCATAAAGCGCATTGTAATGCCTTAGTGCTCAAGGAGCATTAGCCCTCTCTTCTCGAAGCATTCCGGCGTCTCAACTTGGAGATAGTTGAGCATGGATCTCATTGCCATGGTTGTACAACCAACCTTGGTGGATCGGATCAAATCCGCTCGTGATCGGTTGGGAGTGAGCCACATCAAGGCAAATGTCAAGGCGGAACGACCAAGTGCTTTTACGAGGATGAGCATGGTGTTGTGAGGTTCGGGCTCGCCTTGTGGTTCCAAAGGACATGGAGTTGCGAATTTGATCCTCCATGAAGCCCATGATTCGCCATTATCCATTCATCCGGGGCCACAAAGATGTATCGGGATCTCCGCGAGAGATTTTGGTGGACCCGAATGAAGAGGAAATTGCGAAGTTCGTTGCGAAGTCGGCGTGTGTCGTCGTGTCAAGGCGAACATCGGCGTCGGCGAGGTTGCTTGACCTTTGCCAATTCACGAGTGGAAGTGGGATTCGATCGGAATGGATTTCATCACGGTCTACCCACATCCCGAGGAAGAATGATGCTATTTGGGTAGTCATCGATCGATTGACCAAGGTGGCACATTTCCTTCCCGTCAAAAGGCGACCTTGGGTAGGTCTTTTGGCGGAGCTCTACATTGCCCGCATCGTGAGTTTGCACGGTGTGCGAAAGGCGATTGTGTCGGATCGTGGATCCTTTTTCACGTCTCGTTTTTGGCATAGCTTGCAGAGGCTATGGGCACTCATCTTGCTTTTTATACGGCATTTCATCCTCAAAGCGATGGTCGGACCAGGAGGTCAACCAGGTTTTGGAGGACATGCTTCGTGCTTGTGTCCTTTCTATGGGAAGCATTGGGAGAAATGCTTACCATTCGCGAATTTTCTTATAACAACGACTTCGGGGCCGGTCTCGGCATGGCACCTTTTGAGGTCTTATACGGGAGAAAGTGTAGGACCCGTTGAGCTGGTCGAGACGGTGAGAGACCTCTCTTTGGCCGGACTCAATTAATGAGGCGGCGCCAAGTCCGGCTTATTACGTGGCGTTTGCGCGCAGCTCAATCGAGCAAAGAGCTATGCGGATCGCCGTCGGCGTGAGTTACGTTTTGAGCCTAATGACTTTGTTTATCTCAAAGTCTCTCCTTTGAAGGGCCATCAGCGTTTGGCGTCAAGGGCAAGTTGGCTCCTCGATATGTCGGTCCTACCGCATTATCGAGAAGAAGGGAGCTATTGCCTATAAGTTGGAGTTGCCAACTGCACTTGCGGGGTACATGATGTGTTCCATGTGTCGGCTAAAGAAGTGCCTCCGTGTTCAAGCGAGGAAGCTCCGTTGGAAACCCTCGTTGTCGGGAAGATTTGACCTATCGCGAGCACCTGTTGGTGTACTCGATGAGTCGAGCGAAGGACAAGGAATAAGACCATCAAGTTCCTTAAAGTTCGGTGGTGAACCATTCCGAGGATGAGGCTACTTGGGAAAGAGAAGATCGTCTGCGTCGCGGACTATCCATCTTTCTTTCTGCGAGTGAGCCAAATCTCGGGGCGAGATTCTGTAAGGGGGAGATTTTGTAACATCCCAAGCGTATAATTAGGGTTATTCAAGTATAATTATATGTGTAGAAATTAAAACTTTTCTCACATCTTGAAAAACCTAAAATCTCATGTGATTCGTGTCCAAGAGTTGTGTAATCTAAAAACACAAAGCTCTTGTTGACCAAAAGTCAAATTCATTTTCCGATTATCTAAAATCTTGTGCCAATCAATTGGAAATGTCTTCCCTTGGTCTAAAAAAAAAGCGATGTAGGACCCCTCGAAAAATATCACAAGTTGTAAAACTAGTTTGATAAATTTTGGAGGTAAAACAATCCTTTAAACAACCTTAATAAATTTTCTGAGAAAAATGCATTGCATAATCACCTCTGGAAATTTTATTACAGGTTCATCTTAATGTCATAGCTCGAGTTAAAATTTCATCAAATTCGGAGTTCATTTGCTAGCCCAACCAATTCTACAAAGTCTCAATTTGTTTAAAAGTTCAACTTCAAAAACCACCTTTGTTCCTTGGGCTAGCCACGTTCCCATGGTCGGCCCAACCCCTTCGGACCTCCTCAACTTGGCGCACCTCACGGACCTCCTCTCGAGTCAACACACCAAAGACCTCCCCACCCCATGAGGTCATAGCCTTTGGATCAAAGATCTCAGTCCACGACCTCCCTGTGTGTTAAACTTCAGCGACCTCCTCCTCTTAAGCTATCGGACCTCCTTTGTACTCACTTGAGGTCGTGGCCGTTGGATTTACATCCAAAGGCCACGACCTCCTCTGAAAAACCTCACAACAAGGTCCTCGCCTTGTTGAGGTCATAGCCCTTGGATCGAAAATCTAAGGCCATGACCTCCTTTGTTTTCTACGCCTTTGGATCTCTGCTCAGCGCATGAGATCAAAGAGACGTTCGGACCACCATTATTGACCATTGGATTTACATCTCACGATGGCTAACAAATGGGCGATTCGGACCATCTCTTGAGCCCTTAGATCCAAATCGGAGGGCTAAGACCTCCTTCTTCTGCGCAAGTCCTCGACCTCCTTATTCACTTTGTGCGTATTAGACCTCCCCATCAGGTCAGTGCCCTTGGATTTACATCCAAAGGCCATGACCTCCCCCTCATGTCTTTTCGATCGCGTGCGGTTAAGTCCTCATTGGAGGTCCGCACCGTTGGATGGAGATCCAACGCTTTGGACCTCCTGTCCATTTCCTCACGTGCGTTTTCACGTTAAGTGAAATCGTGAGGCCATGACCTCCCCACGTTTGATCGTGTGGTGGGACCTCCTCGGCCACTTAAAAGCATAACGGTTCAAAAATAGGATCCGATGGTCGGGACCTCCCGAGGTCTTATCCAATAGCCATTAAGACCTCCCTGTTCTTCTCCTTCCTCTGCGGCGGGCAAACTCGGCGGTGCATTTAATGCGTGCGACCTTAGGGTACATGATACTTGACTCTTTCTTGACCGCATTTAATCTTGGTCGACTTTTACCCTCTGGTCGGCTCAAACCTGCCCTTGTGTCAACTTTAAGTCTTGTCCAATGCCAAGACCGTGCCATGGGCCAAGCTCATAGGGAGCTTAGCGGTTGGTCTCGACCTCAATCGCCCTTAGGATAAAACCACCCCCCTTGTGCCTTTATCTTCCTTTACGCCATTGATTCCTTGCTCACCCATACGTGCTTGTGAACTCTAAACCCAGAGCTCCTTGGCGCCATTGTTGGACTTGAAGTTCCTCGGTGGACAAGGGTCACGGGGCTTCCCACCTTTTCTCCTTGTTCCCAATTGTGCCCCTCGCCTGGGACTAAGTCGACTTGAATTGTTGGGCATTTGCGAGAGGGGACAAAGTGGAGCTTGGAGGCTGGGCCGAGGCTTGGAACTTGGACTTGAGCGTGAGCCCCCATCTTCCCCAACTCGAGCCCGGCACCATCCCGACCTCCCGGCATCTTAAGGACCTCCGGTACCTCTGATAGTCCTTAGTCTTTGGCACCTATGTATGTTCTTTGCGGAGCTCTTATTTGGCTGCAGCAGAATCATCGCGGAGCATCATTTTGCGTTTCAAAATTTGGCCGTGTGATCTCCTTCGTTGTCCTCTCGGCTCGCGGCGTTCAACGCCGTCGTCGCCGTCGAGAAATAGCTCATGGTGTCGCAACACTATGCGCTGACACGATGATATCCTTGGTTGTCGCCGGCGAGGTCCGCGCCATGCGGCAACAACCATTTCTTCAAACTCGGGATTTTGTCGGATGTCGGCGTGTCGTTGTCATTTTAGGACAAAGATCCGGCTTTTATGGTGCTAATCATTGCCCAATCTACGCAATCATTGGCGTCTTAACGCCTTAAATCCATCCTTTAATGCGTGCATTTAAGACCTCCGATCTTTGCGGACCTCCTCGTGGTCCTCGCGCATCTCTGTCCAAAGCGGCATGCGTCGCGAAGTTAAAGCGGAGTGCGGGCGTCGAGACCTCCTCAGGAGATCTGGGCGTCCAAGACCTCCTTGGCGCAATCTTGGCCGTCGAGACCTCCACGGAGGTGCAGTGACGTGAGACCTCCTCACGGGACCTCCTCGAGGTCATCTCACCATGAGGACCTCCCTTTAGATCTGGTCGTTCAGGACCTCCCCATCATCGTTGTGGTTCGTTGGATCCTCAATCTCTGGCCACGACCTCCCTCACTCTCGCGCGTGTGCGTGGTTAGGAGGTCGAGACCTCTGGACCTCCCATGTGCGTGTGTGTTGTTCTCCTGGGAGGTCTGAGCCGTTAGATCTGTGATCTGTGGCTCACGACCTCCCATGTCTTTGTGAGTGTTAGGAATGCCAGTAAATTCTTAAGTATGAACTGAAAGGAGGTATAAACTTTAGAATTTCATATCTTTCTCATTTTAAATCCAAATGGGGTAATTCAAATTGTGTTAGCTCTGTCTTGAACTTGACTTTAATCCAAAAATGATTGCAAGTTGAGTTCAGCCCCAGAGCTGATTAGCCACTAGGTTTTAAAACTCCTTGTTAAATATACACTCAAATTAATGCTTAGCTTGTAAAATGCATAACTCTTGCTCTGTAGGTTATTTTTGAGTGAGACCAACTTTGTTGGTTTCCTCTATTATTGAACTCACTAAGAAAATTTGTTTTGAGCTTGTTGCTGTTAGAAAAATAAGAACTTGTGCATTATAATTTTGTTCAAGTTCTTGTTTTTGGAAAATTATAGAGATTGCATAATAGCTCCAAATGAGATGAACTCAATTGTGTTATTCATCTCATGAGGTTCTGGTTTTATAGTAAAAATTTCAGCCTCACCACTTTTCTAGAAAATGTTGCCTCATAATTAAATTAGTGAATAGTGCAGTTTGGTATTTTTAGGGCTGAGCAGAGTTGTTTTGCTCATAACTTTTGCATTAAGAATCCAAATCAATTGGTTCTTGTTGCTAAATTCCTAAAATCCTCCTCTTGCTGCAGTAGAAATTTCAGAGGATTTGGAGTTCTGTTGCTGTGTTGTCTTTGTTGTTTTTAAATCGTTCTTATCGGTTCTTTATTGCTTTTTCCGTTAGGGTTCGACATTTGTGGTGATCCCATGAGCGACCCTCCATAACAAGGTGACCAGCAGCAAGGCAAACAGTTTGACCATTTCCCATCATGTCCCATTACTTTAAAGCTTAATACTTTGCTTTACTTCTATGTATGCATGCTACTTTGTGTTAAGCGTCGCTAGCTTTCCTATAGTTGCATAATCTGTAGGAATTGTTATCCTCTACTACCAATGAGCCTAGGTTATTAAGCTGTGGTTTGAGCTCGTTGGATGAGCTCTTATCACTTAGTAGTTGCGTTTAACCTTTGCTTAGACATGCTTAGTTATCGGTAGTAATGGGCGATCATCGACTTAGTCGATGATCTTGATCACTCAAAACTGATTATTACTCCTATATGTCCAGCACTTGTGCTTTGATTAATTTGTAAAATCAAAAACTGAAAATAAAATGTTGATTTAGACTTGGGCATATTGGATGGATGGTGCGGTTTTTGGAATGTGGTGGTATGCCTGGGTCCCTAAGGACCGAGTACTTGGGTCACTAAGCCAAGCGCTTTTGCGTGCTAACCACACGAGGGGGATATGGGACCTCTCTTGATTAAGTACTTTGGAAGGTGTTAATTATGAGCTGGTCGGTGGGTATGTTTAAATAAAATCTGTGTGTGTGGTGTTGGGAGGGAGCATTGGCAGACCGGTTAGGCTGTCTAATGTGACTTGTCCCCGTGGGTTGCGGCTCGTAATTAGCATCGTCCATTGGAAATGTCTCGTAGGACTTAGCGTGCTTGGCACACCAAAGGTAGTGTGCCTAAAGGAAAAGCGATGCAGCGTGTGGGTACATTGGTACACCCTGCGAGGATAAAACTATTGAATAGCCTCGTCCTAGGTTATGGACATGCTTGGTAAGGTCGTTCAAGACTAGTCTCAACCTTTTAATTAAAACTTGATGGGTTGGTATGAACGGGGAGTTCATTCTATTGTTGTGGTGACTAAGGGTTAGTCACTTCGGGATTATTCTTGTTGTTGTTATTATGTTATTATCGCGTTGTATTTCAACAATTAAAATGCTTTATCAAATTGCCTTCAATCTATTATGTTATTGCAAATGAAACTTGCTTTGTGCCAAAATGAGTCCAAAGCCTCATCCACTTAAATAAAGCTTGCATGTAGCTAAATTATAGTTCTGTTATCTTACACGTAAGTCTTGCGGAGTACTTTATGTACTCATCGCGGGGTTGTGGCATTTTTGTTGCTTTTGTTGCGAGAGGAGGAGGTGAGCTCCAAGAGCCTTACTTGCGCCCACGTGTTGCGATTTCTTGACGACTAGCTTGGCGGTCGATCGAGATGCCTAGGGGTTAAGGCACCTTGATTGGCTTTGTGTTATAGCCATCTTTATGGCACTTTTGCTTCCGCTGTTATCTTTTTAATTGTTGCTATTTGGACTAAGGGCCTCTCTTTTGTAATAGCTATTCCATATTAATATCAACTTCTGGTTTGTTGCTTATGTACTATGTGTTGTATGGAATTGATACATTCTTTTGTTGTGAGGTATGTATCTTGCGTGCGGGAGTATACATCTCTCGAGACCGGGTTTATTTGGTTGATAATACTAGGGTCAATTGGATGACTAAGTATTATGAGCCTAATAAACGTCGGGGTCTCACAGAGGTCTTGATAGTTTAGGTCTTCCTTTGGAAGATCTCAGCCATTGAGGACCTCCCTCGCTAGATCTGGACCGTCCCGGTCCTCCCCTTTTTGTTGTGGTCCGTTGGATGCAGCATCAACGGCCACGATCTCCTTCAGTTAGCGCGCGCGTTGCTGGGAGGACAAGGACCGTTGGATCCAAGATCAACGGCCCATGTTCTCTGGACCTGCGCTAGCGCACGTGCGCGTCATTCTCCGGAGGTCTTGAGCCGTCAGATCCAAGATCTATGGCTCATGTCCTCCCCCTATTGTGTTGGTTTTTAGATTTTCCAGAGAGTTTTTATTTGTCAACTGAAAAATGTATGAACTTGTATAATGCATAACTATTTCATTTTAAATCCAAATTAGGTGATTCAAATTTCTGTAACTCTGGTTTGGACTAGGCTTTAATCTAAAAATGATTGTAAGTTGAGTTCGGCTCCAGAAAAATGATTTCATAAATAGGGTTCAAAATTAACTTTTAATGTTGCATTTAATTTGTAAAATGCATAAGTAAGTCTCTGTAGATTATTTTTTGAGTGAATCCAACTTTATTGGCTTCCTCTATTAATGCACTAAATGTTAGAATAAGATTTAGGCATGTCACTGTTTTCAGAAGATTTGTGGGTGCAAATTAGTTGTGCTCATTTTCATATCTTTGAAAAATCATAAAACATGCATAATAGCTCCAAATGAGGTGAACTCAATTGTGTTATTCATCTCATGAGGTTCTTGTTTTACTGTAAAAATCTCAGTAGCACCAATTTTCCAGAAAATGTTGCCAAACAATTAAATTAGTGAATAGTAGCAGTTTTGTATTTTTAGGGCTGAGCAGAATTGTTTTGCTCGTATCTTTTGCATTGAGAATCCAAATGAATTGGTTCTTGTTGCTAAATTCCCTAAAAATCATCCTTTTGCTGCTGTAGAAATTTCAGAGCATTTGGAGTTTGTTTTCTGTGCTGTCTTTTGGATTTTCTCCGTTCTTATCGATTCTTTTTGCCTTTTGGATTAGGTGTTGTGAGTGTGTTGATCCCGTGGTGATCCTCAGCAACATCTTGAGCAAAACCAGCAAGGCAAGCAGTTTGATCATATCCTAGTATTGTCCCATTACTTTAAAGTTTAATACTTTGTTTCACTTGTATGTATGCATGCTACTTTGTGTTGAAATATCGATTAGTTGAGCCTCTAGATGCATATCCTGTAGGTAAATATTCATTCTCTACTACTAAGCCTAGAATTATCTTGCTGTGATTTAGAGTTCGATGGATGGACTCTTATCACTTAGTAGTTTACGTTGATAATGCTTAGCAATGCTTAGATAACGGTAGAAATGGGTGGTTGTCGACGTGATGTCGATAACCTTGATCACACAAAAACTATTATTCCATTATGTCCACCTTGTGCTTGTTACTTTGTAAATAAATAAAAATGAAAACAAAATTGTTATTGACTTGGGCACAATGGATGTTGGTGTGATCTGTTGGGTGTGAACGGAATGGTGCCTAAGTCCCCAAGGACCGAGTTACTTGCGCCATTGATCCAAGCACTTTTGCGTGCTAACCACACGAGGGGGATATGGGACCTCTCTTGACTAAGTACTTTGGGAGGTGTTAATTATGAGGCTGGTCGGTGGGTGTGTTAAAAATAAAATATGTGTGTGTGGTGTGGGGAGGGCATTAGCAGACCGGCTAGGGGTGTCTAATGTGTCCTTACCCCGTGGATTCTTGACTCTTAATTAGCATCTTCCATTGGAAATGTCTCGTAGGACTTAGGCGTGCGGCATACCTAAGGTAGTGTCTTTGAATCTTGTGGCAAAAAGGCGCGGCGTGTGGGTACATTGGTACACCCTGCGAGGTTAAAACTATTGAATAGCCTCGTCCTAGGTTATGGACATGCTTGGTGATTTCCATAAGAACTAGACTAAACACTTAATTAAAACTTGATGGGTGGTATGAATTGGGTAATTCATGCTATTGTTGTGGTGACTTGGGCGAGTCACTTCGAGGTTGTTCTTGTTGTTGTTATTGTTATTGTATCGTTGTTACTTCAACAATTAAAATGCTTTGTCAAATTGCTTTCAATCTATTACATTATTGTAAATGAAAACTTCGCTTTATGCTAAAATGAGTCCAAAGCCTCATCCACTTAAATAAAGCTTGCATGTAGCTATCTATAGTTACTGTTATATTACGTCGGTCTTGCGAGTACATTTTTGTACTCATTTGCTTTTTAATAACTTTGTTGCGAGGAGGTAGAGCCCAAAGGGCTTTACTTTTGTGAGATGTGCTGCGGTTGGGAATCGAGCTAGGCGACTTGGTTGGTTGCCTTGTGGGCTAAAGGCAAACCTTGTGGCTCTCTTTTTTTTTATCGCCATCTTATGGCTTTTGCTTCCGCTATGTTTATATTTCTTAGTTGTATTTGGCGGTCGGCCCTTTTATAATAACTCTATATTATGTATGTCTTTTATTCTAGTCGTGCTTTGGTTCTATGTCTTGAATGGAATTGATGCATGATTTTGTAAAGGAGTGTGTATCTTGCATGCAGGAAGTATACATATCTAGAAGACACGGGTTATTTAGTTTGTAATGCTAGGGTCAATGGATGACTAAGTATTACAAGCCTAATAAACCGGGGTCCTCCTAAAGTTGGTATCGAGCCATCTTGACCATAGAAACCCTAAGCAGTCGTCTTTAGGATGTTTTGGAAAACTTATTTTCAAAATATCAAATGGTTTATAAGCTTAAGTAAATTCTCTAAATTTACTCCTTACCTATCTTAGCTTTCTTTTCTCATCTCACTCTAATTGAGTTTTAAAAAATTTGTTTACCTCTCCTTCCTTGAAGATAGTTGTTATCGTTTAATTGGGTTTTGGGAACTAATGAGTTTGGCAAATTGAAGTGTTGGCTGCCCTCTACAAGGTTTTGAAGTTTCGAAGTTGAAGAATTGGCTAGGAGGCTTGGATGCAAAATCTGGACAGCGATCGTCAATTTCGGACAGTAAGCTCAAATGTTCTAAATAGGGTAGAAAATGAGAGGTTAATCAACTAAAACTTGTGGGAATAAAAGGGTAAGATGTGATACTAGTTAGCTAAGTATCTAACACTTAATTAAGCTGGTTTAACCTTGCTTTGTAGTAGTGTTAGAGCTAAAATAGCTTGCTGAAATTTTCCATTCATGCGATTACTCGTTCATTCAATACGGGTTAGTTGTGTAGAAAGTTGACCTTATTCTTAAGTTTTCCTTGCTGTTTTTAGAGTCTTTTGGGAGCTTTTAAAGTTTAATTACTTGCTGTTTTGGCTTTCGTTTAGGGTGGTATTCCATTCCCTAGTCGTTAGCCCGTCTTCTTTAGCTTCTAATTTACGGGTTTTTGGTTGCTAACCTCTTTCCCTTTCAGCAGGATGGCGGTCGTACTCGTGGCGGCCAAGGCGGCATTTGGTGGGACGAGAGCTTCCTCCTCCTCAGACCATGGCCGAGGTTCTTCTTCAGATAGAGCGTAACCATGCGGATGGCGGAGAGTCTTCTTTGGATGTCATCGCGCATAACACCTCGGCCCTTCTTAGGTGCTTTAGGATCCGGGCAAGGAGTGGACATCGACCTCGTGGGGGCCTCATTTGAGTTTCTTCGTACCCAGACCCCCACCTTTTCAGTCGAGGACCGCTCGTCTGAACGGTAGCCGTCTGGTGGGCGGAAGCTCCGCATCATGTGATGCGAGGAACACGAGAAGGCTATTTTCATCGCACCCGACTAGAGGTGCGGCTTTGTCATGGTGGAAGAGCTTTCTCGCCATGTAGCCCTTGAACCACACCGTCACAGGGAGGAGTTTCGTACTACCTTCCGTCGATCTCATATCCTGCCGCTTGATGAACATCAAGAAGCGGGAGTTTCTCGCCCTCAAGCAAGGCGTGGCTCGATCGTGGAGTATGTATGCGAGTTCAACCATCTAGCTTGTTATGCTCAGGATGTGGCCTTGATATGGCCAAGCAAGCAAAGTTCGGGGTGGCTTGCGAGGAGCTTAAGGACAAGCTATCCATCATCGACTTCCACGATTTCGGACCTTGAGTGCGACAAGGCCATCGTCGCGAGCATCTTTGGTAGGGAGCTTGTGGATTCCATAGCGCAAGTGGGAATCCTACAAGTCGTCGAGTCGGCTCTTCCGTTCTCGTTCGAGGCGGGCTTAGGGTCCCATTCTCGGGCTTGGTACCCAGGGTTGCGGCAGACTGTCCTCGTCCTTCGCGGTGAGCCGTGCCCCAATCACGTGCACTGTGAGCGGCCAGGTGGCCCATAACCCGTTCTGCGGGGTCACTACCGCTGCAAACGGAAGGGCATTATGCAAAACAATGCCCTAAGAAATGGAGCAGACCCTCGTCCTAATAGAGGACACGGGCAAGGTGGTGGATCTTCTCGGGATCGAGAAGATTGTCCCCGTAGCCCAAAGCGTGGGGGCGGTCGCGTCAGCGCCATCTCTGCGAGAAAGCCAGGGAGGCACTGGCGTCGTGTTGGAGTGCGTGTCTTGTTAACTCCCATCCTGCTACTATTTTCTTGATTGAGGAGCATCTCATTCTTTTGTATCTCGGTCTTTTCTTGCTGTTAGTGATCTTCTTTTTGCTCCTTTGTTGGTCCCGTTGCTCATTCGCTCTCCCGGTTCGGAGTTGAGAGCTGAATTGGAGTCTTGAGGATGTTCCTATCGAGATTGAGGGAGTAATATTTTCAGCAAATCTTATTCTCCTCAATACTGTGAGCTTAGATGTGATTCTTGGTATGGATTGGTTGTCGGCACATGGGGCCGTCGATTGTGCGGAAGCTCATCTATCTCACCACCCCTCCGTGGCGGGTTAAGCTTTTACCGTGAAGGTATCGAGCCCTCATCTCTTCGCACTTGAAGCAAAGCCAGCTCTGGATATTCGTCAAGTCGCAACGGTATGTGACTTCATGGATGTCTTTCCCGAGGATCTTCCAGGGATGCCACCAGTTCGGGATCTCGAGTTTGTCATCGAGTTGGCTCTCGGTACCGCCCCGATTTCGAAGAGACCTTATCGGATGCCACCGAATGAGTTGGTGGAGTTGAAGAAGCAACTTAATGAGCTTCAAGAGAAGGGTTTCATCCGCCCTAGCTCATCTCCGTGGGGTTGTCCAGCCATCTTCGTAAAGAAGAAGGACGGTACTTTGCGCATGTGTGTCGATTACCGTTCGCTTAATGAAGTGACGGTAAAGAACAAGTATCCCTTGCCCCGCATCGATGATCTCTTTGATCAATTATCTGGAGCTCAGGTTTTCTCCAAGATTGATTTGAGAGTGGGATATCATCAAGTTCGTATCCGACCTGAGGATATTCCCAAGATGGCTTTCTCTACCCGTTATGGCTTGTATGAGTATACCGTCATGTCGTTCGGCTTGACCAATGCTCCTGCCTTGTTCATGAACCTCATGAATTCGGTGTTCATAGAGTATTTGGATAAGTTTGTCGTGCTCTTCATCGATGATATTCTTATCTACTCCAAAACGATGAGGAACATCTTGAGCATCTGAAGCTTGT
The DNA here is from genome assembly GCA_036346405.1 of Phyllostachys edulis. Classification (NCBI taxonomy): domain Eukaryota; kingdom Viridiplantae; phylum Streptophyta; class Magnoliopsida; order Poales; family Poaceae; genus Phyllostachys; species Phyllostachys edulis. The sequence continues at coordinate 61,332,867 of CM070566.1, forward strand.
TTTGGGCAAAGCTGCGTGAGCACCGGTGTATCACGAGTTCACAAGTCGCGATACGGTTGAAGGAAGTGGCCTTCTTGGGCCATGTTCTTTCAGCGGGCGTAGTATTGATCTAGCAAGGTCAGCGATGTGCTATCTGGAGTTAGCCCGTTCGATGTAAGATGTGCGGAGTTTTCTCGGTTTGGCGGGATATTATCGTCGCTTTATCGAGAACTTCTCCAAGATCGCGGCCGATGGCGGAGTTATAAGGAGGACAAGAAGTTCGTGTGGTCCGCTGAGTGTGAAAGTTTCCAAGTGCTCAAGAAGCGTTTGACCACGGCTCCGTTCTCGTTCTTCCCGATATCCACCGGAGCTTTGATATCTATTGCGATGCTTCTCGTCAAGGCCTCGGTTGTGTCCTTATGCGAGGAAGGCAAGGTAGTGGCCTATGCATCAAGGCAATTGAGACCTCATGAACTCAACTACCCTACCCATGACTTGGAGCTAGCTCTTGTGATTCATCGCTTAAGATTTGGCGACATTACCTTATCGTGTCGTTGTGAAGTGTATTCGGATCACAAAAGCTTGAAGTAATTGTTCACCCAACCAGATCTGAACCTCGAGCAAAGGAGATGGTTGAAATTGATCAAAGACTATGGCGTGGGTATTCATTACCATCCGGGCAAGGCTAATGTCGATTCTTGCCGTCGCTTAATCATAAAGCGCATTGTAATGCCTTATCGCTCAAGGAGCTTGACCCACCCTTCTTGAGGAGTTTCAGCGTCTCAACTTGGGTTTGGTTGAGCATGGTTCCCTCGCTACCTTGGTTGTGCAGCTAACCTTGGTGGATTGTGTCAAGGCCGCTCAGCAATCGGATCCTGGAGTGAACAAAATCAAGGAAAATGTCAAGAACGGAGCGACCAAGTGCTTCTCACGAGGATGAGCATGGTGTTGTGAGGTTTGGACAACGCCTTGTGGTTCCAAAGGACATGGAGTTGCAGAATTTGATCCTCCGCGAAGCCCATGGTTCGCCTTTGTCCATTCATCCCGGGGCCACAAAGATGTATCAAGATCTCCGTTAGGGATTTTGGTGGACCTGAATGAAGAGGGAGATTGCGAAGTTCGTTGCTGAATGCGACGTGTGTTGTCGTGTGAAGGTCGAGCATCAACGTCCAGCTGGACTACTTCAGCCCCTGCCTGTTCCTGAATGGAAGTGGGATTCGATCGGGATGGATTTTATTACCGGTCTACCCAGGTCACCGAAGGGAAATGATGCCATTTGGGTTGTCATTGATCGGTTGACTAAAGTGGCACACTTTCTTCCAATCAAGACCAAGATTCGTACCAGTCGCCTAGCTGAGCTCTACGTATCCAGGATCGTGAGCTTACATGGGGTGCCGAAGACTATCGTTTCTGATCGTGATTCTATTTTCACTTCCGATTACGGCATAGCCTCACAGGAGGCTATGGGAACTTCGCCTTTCCTTGACGCGTATCATCCCCAAAGCGATGGTGGGGCCAGAGGGTCAACCAAGTTTTGGAAGACATGCTCCGTGCTTGTGTTCTTTCCTATGGGAAGCATTGGGAGAAATGCTTACCATTCATGAGATTTTCTTACAACAATAGCTTTGGTCGGTCTCGGCATGGCACCATTCGAGGCCTTATCACGGGAGAAAGTCACGAGAACCCGTTGAAGCTGATGCGAGACCGGCGAAAGACCTTTCTTTGGCGGACTCGATCAATGAGGCCGAGAGTCAAGTCCAGCTTATTCGTGAGCGTCTTCGCGCAGCTCAATCCAGGCAAAAGAGCTATGCAGATCGCCATCGTCGTGAGTTGAGTTTTGAGACTAATGACTTTGTTTATCTCAAAGTCTCTCCTTTGAAGGGCCATCAACGTTTCGGCGTCAAGGGCAAGTTAGCTCCTCGATATGTGGGTCTTACCGCATCATCGAGAAGAAGGGAGTTGTTGCCTATAAGTTGGAGTTGCCTGCTGCATTTGAGGGTACATGATGTGTTCCATGTGTCCCACTTGAAGAAGTGCCTCCGTGTTCCAAGCGAGGAAGCTCGTTGGAAACTCTCGATGTCCAACTAGATCGACCTATCGCGAGCACCTGTTAGCATACTCGAAGAAATTTGAGCGAAGAACTAGGAATCGTTCCACTAAGTTCCTTAAAGTTCGGTGGTCGAACCATTCGAGGATGAAGCTACTTGGGAAAGGGAAGATGCGTCTGCGTGCGGACTACCCATCTTTCTTTTTAAAGTGAGCCAAATCTCGGGGCGAGATTTACGAAGGGGGAGATTTTGTAACATCCCAAATGTATAATCAGGGTTTTTTTCAAATGTAATTAAATGTGTAGAAATTAAAACTTTTTCTCACATCTTGAAACCCCTGAACTCACATGTAATTCTTGTCCAAGAGTTGTGGAATCCAAAAACACAAAGCTCTTGTTGGCCAAAAGTCAAACTCATTTTCCACTTGTCACAAATCTTGTGCCAAACTTTTGGAAATAATTTTCCTTGGTCCTAAAGATGATGTGGGACCCCTCTGACAAATATCATAAGTTTTAAAACTTGTTTGATAATTTTTGGAGGTAAAACAAACTCTTGAACAGCCTTAATGAATTTCCTGAGAAAAATGCAGTGCATAAAAATCTCTGGAAATTTTATGTAAGGTTAATCCTAATGTCAGAAAGCTCCAATTAAAATTTCATAAATTTTGGAGTTGAATTGCTATCTCAAATTAAATCCTCAAGTCTCAGCTGTTAAAATTGAATTCAAAACCACACTTTGCTCCTTGGGCTTGGCAGCTTTGCAAAGTGGTCAAACCCAACCACATCCCAAAGAGCCCAGGACCTCCTTTCCACCTTGTTGAGGTCGTAGCCGTTGAATTGAGATCAAAGGCCATGACCTCAGCGCAAACCATCGCATGACCAAAACCTCCCCCTCATTGAGCTCATAGCCGTTGGATCAGATCCAGCGACTAATGACCCTCCCCTTGTTTTCAAACACTCCGAGACCTCCCACCTTGTTGAGGTCGTGGCCAGTTGGATCGAGATCAACAGCCCCGACCTCCCTCGTTATCAAAGCGCCTGAGACCTCCCTCATTGATCGTAGCGTTGGATGTAAATCCATGACCACGACCTCCTTTGTGCTTTGCGCAGCGCTTTGGACCTCCCCATCTGTTGTGCGCCCTTGGATTGAGATCCAAAGACCATGACCTCCACGACGTGCCTTTGGCGATGTCGTGCTTGACGTAAGTCCTCCCCATCTGGTCCACAGCAGGTCGGATTGAGATCCAACGCCTGGACCTCCTAACCCCTCTTCCTTTGCGCATCCGCAAGGGTAATCTAAGGGTTAGGACCTCCCGACCTGATCCAAGGGCTGTGACCTCCTCCTTTCACTTAAAACTTCTTGTTTCACAAATCAAATCGGAGGTCACGACCTCCCCATCCTCTTTATCCAACGGTGGAGGCCTTGTCTGTTCTTCTCCTAGCTTGGCGTAGCGCATCATGGCGATAGAAAGGTCGAGCGGGTCTTAATCCAGCGGCTCTGTGCTGTCTTGCGCATTAAATGCGTGTCGGCACCTTTCGCCCTAGGCCATGCCCTAAACTACTCGATCACCTCCATTGTCTGTCCAAGCCATGGACCGTGCCATGGGCTAAGCTCACAATGAAGCTTAACCCATAGCTCACGACCTCTTTTGCCCAAGCTATAAAACCTCCTTGGTATCACCCTTGGATTCTTTTACACACTTCACCAAATTGCTCTCGGTTCTGTGGAGCTCAAACCACAGACCTCCCCCAATCGCCATTGATGACCTTGGAGCTCTTGGTGAAGGTAGTGCCTTGTGGCTCCCTCTCACGACCTCTTGCTCTTTTGTGCTCCTCTAACTCCCTGGGAGATTTAACCCTAACTTAATCTTGGGTTGACCTCAGGAGTGAGCCAAAGTGGAGCAGGAGCTTGGTCGTGGAGCTCATCGTCTTCACCAGCGCCGGTCCTCCTTTTCTCCAACCTCCCGGCACCTTGGGACCTCGGTACTTCACGATAGTCCTTTAGCGCTGGGCACCTGCATGTATGAAGTTGCGGAGCTTTAATTTTTAGTATTGCTCTTGGCCGTGTGCTTTTGCGCCGCCCATCTCGGGTAAATCCTTTGTTGAGGCCACCCCGCCGATGGGGATGGTCTGGCGTGTCTTGCAACACTATGCGCTGCGTTGGTGCCCTGGATGGCGCGGCCGAGGTCCTCATCGCCGGCGGCGAGCCTTGGAATGCCCCTCGGTTTTTGTCGGACGGGGATGTCTCGTGCGTTGTCGTGCAGGACCTCCCGTGTAAATCTTAAAATCGAGACCTCCCGTGGAGATCTGGTAGTTAAGACCTCCCTCATGTGAGATCTTAGCCGTTTAGGACCTCCTCGAGGTCATCTTAAACGCTTAGGACCTCCCCTTGTTAGATCTTGGTCGTTCAGGACCACCCCCAAGTGGATCTGAATCGCCCAGGACCTCTTCGTTTTTGTCTTGACAGTCCAGGACCTCCTTGAGTAATCTGGACCGTCCAAGACCTCCCTCCTTGAGAATCTTAGCCGTTCAGGACCTCCTCGAGGTCACCTTAGCTAATGAGATCCTCCCTGGGTTGATCTCAACCGTGTAGGACCTCCCTGTGTCGATCTTGACCGTTAAGATCCTCCCTCGGACAATCTAGACCATTAAGGTCCTCCCTTGGAAAATCTAGACCGTCCAGGACCTCCCTCGAGAGGTCTTGACCGTGTAGATATTCCTTGGGGAGGTCTTGATAGTTTAGGTCTTCCTTTGGAAGATCTCAGCCGTTGAGGACCTCCCTCGCTAGATCTGGACCGTCCCGGTCCTCCCCTTTTTGTTGTGGTCCGTTGGATGCAGCATCAATGGCCACAACCTCCTTCAGTTAGAGCGCGCGTTGCTGGGAGGACAAAGACCGTTGGATCCAAGATCAACGGCCCATGTTCTCTGGACTGCGCTAAGCGCTGCGTGCAGCGTCGTTCTCTGGAGGTCTTGAGTGTCGGATCCAAGATCTATGGCTCATGTCCTCCCCTATTTGTGTTGGTTTTAGATTTTCGAGAGCTTTTATTTGTCAAGCTGAAAAAGGTATGAACTTGTATAATGCATAACTATTTCATTTTAAATCCAAATTAGGTGATTCAAATTTCTATAACTCTGGTTTGGACTAGACTTTAATCTAAAAATGATTGTAAGTTGAGTTCAGCTCCAGAAAAATGATTTCATAAATAGGGTTCAAAATTAACTTTTAATGTTGCATTTAACTTGTAAAATGCATAAGTAAGTCTCTGTAGATTATTTTTGAGTGAATCCAACTTTGTTGGCTTCCTCTGTTAATGCACTAAATGTTTGAATAATATTTAGGCATGTCACTATTTTCAGAAGATTTGTGGGTGCAAATTAGTTGTGCTCATTTTCATATCTTTGAAAAATCATAAAACATGCATAATAGCTCCAAATGAGGTGAACTCAATTGTGTTATTCATCTCATGAGGTGCTTGTTTTACTGTAAAAATCTCAGTAGCACCACTTTTCCAGAAAATGTTGCCAAACAATTAAATTAGTGAATAGTAGCAGTTTTGTATTTTTAGGGCTGAGCAGAATTGTTTTGCTCATATCTTTTGCATTGAGAATCCAAATGAATTGGTTCTTGTTGCTAAATTCCCTAAAAATCATCCTCTTGCTTCTTTAGAAATTTCAGAGCATTTGGAGTTTGTTTGCTGTGCTGTCTTTTGGATTTTCTCCGTTCTTATCGATTCTTTCCACCTTTTCGATTAGGTGTTGACGAGCTGCTGGCCCCTTTTTCTTTTTCCTCTCCCGGCCTTTCTCTTGGCCCGAGCCGCCCAGCCCTGGTGTCTTCTCCCTGGCTGCTTCCAAATGGCCGCTAGCGCCGAACCTGCCTCTCTTCCTCCCCTGCTCTCTGGCGCAGCATGCCACTCCCCCCTGTGCCACGCCGCTCCTGGCCCTACGCCTCGCCTACCCCCGCTGCACAGCCGCCGCTGCATGCCACCTCCCTGCCCCGTCCGCTCCGTGTAGTGCAGCGTTCGTGCTCTCAACGGACGCGCACACCTAGCCAGGCCTGCCAGCCCTCGCCCGTGAGTCTCTACGACGCCGCCGCCAGCACACCTCCTCGCCTAGCCATTGTAGCCTCCGTGCACGCCACCTCCAGTGGGTTCGCCACCTCCTGGTGACCCCGCTCCACCCGCCGTCGGCCTCCCCACGCCCTCAATCGCCGGCGCCGCCACCGCCTAATGCCCCTTGCCAGGCAGCTTTCTGCTCCCCTTTCTTTCTTTAGCCGAATGGAGGGATGGCCAAGGCCCCACGGTCATTGCCTTGACCCTCTCTCCACTTTGGCTGCCATGTGGGCCCCTCTTTTCTGTACCCATGGACGGGCGCCCCACAATGTGCATAGACACAGTTCAAGCAACTTGTGATGTGGACCATTTCCTCTCTCTCTCCTTTTATTTCCATTTCCAAGTTTGGAAGCTCCGTTCTCCCTCATCGTAGCTCCAAAATTATGAAATAAATTTCTAAAATTTGCTAATTCAAGATCTTGCTATCGGCATAGATCTTGTTCAATTGGAGTTCATTTATTGTTCGTATTATTTATTTGCTCTCTTTGCTTGTTTGTGCCCTTTTTAGGTGCGATCGTTCGATTAGGATTTGAAGGCGGAGGATCTCCACTTTGATCAAGCACAAGATTGTCAAGCTCCTCTTACTTATACCCAAAGTGAGTCAATACTTTGATCATCTTGAGCCTACATTTTATGCAAATTATATTCATTTAAATTAACCAAAATTGCATGCTTTAATTCTTTAATCAAATGTATGTTAAAGCTTAAGGTAGTTAAACACCCATTTGTTGATTAATTAATTAATATGTCATCCATTGATATTGAATCCATTATTCCTTGTCACCTTAGTAAATATATGGTAATACTAGTTATAGGTTGTACTTAAGCAACATGCTAGTCTTGTTAAATCTTAGGGACATTAAATGTCCCAAACATCATCCTTTAAACATGAAAATGGTTTTGGGCGGTCATTCGGGAAATGAGTGAGATGGTTGAGTTGATGTATTTTACTCCTCAAAAACCCTAATTGCTGTTCCTATCTGGGCGTATGATATGTTGAATGGGTGCTAATGTAGCCCAAAGAATGTTGGTTGTGAATGGTATAATGTGGATGGGTACTAATGTAGCCCAAAGAGTTGATGTGTGAAATAAACCACCCAGATAACCCCTATGGACTTAATCTTGTCATGACCTCTGTGTAAAACAAGTACAACCACAAGTCTACAAAGTGCAACTTGGCTTAGTAAATTTATTGGTCCTGAAAGTCATCTCACTAGTGAAGGCGTGCAAAGCGTAAGCTCGGAAGGACACCGATGGTGAAGTGCTTGCTACGACTCGTCGTAGGGGTGACATCCGCACAACTTATGGGACCCACATAGCGCAGCCCATATGGGTGAGATGATGGAAGGCGAGGTAATTTGAAAGGTTCTTGTGACGATCGCTCAACTACATGACTAGGGAATCATGTAGGGTAATGAGTATCACTATCTCTTGTGGAGTGCGAGTGTACAACCTCTGCAAAGTCTAAACTGTTTAAACAACCGCACCTCACGGTCAAAGGCGGACATGTGAATCTTAACTTGAGTTAGTTCTATTTTAAACTTTGTGGGTGGTATGGAAAATGTGGAAGGGCTCACCTAGCCCTGTGTTGGATTTACACAGTCTTCAAGCTCGTGATGGTAGTAATTGGAGGTAGCTCTAATCAAAGAAGCATGCGGTATAGGTTCATTGGATGGAACCTCTTTGAAATAAATATTGCACAATTACTCTCTTTAATAAAATGCAATTTGTTGAAATGCTAAGTGATAGGAATTTGTAATTATGATAATTGAAAATATTGCTTTAGCAAATAAAAGAACCCGAGCCAACCTTGTTTAGCCTTGCATGTATATTATTGCATTGTGTGTTGGCTCGCGAGCACGGAAGTTGTGCTCATTCTCGCTCTTTCCCCCAAAACCCTCGAGCGAAATCAGAGGACTATGACTACTCGAGGATCCCGAAGTTGGAGGCCTTGGAGATGAATGAAGCGTAGTCTAGTCTTTAGTTGTTCTAGTCTTACCCCAGTCTAGTTGACTCTGTTGGTGCTTGCGTGCATCCTATATTATCTAAGTCTTTGGGTAATATCGGACGCACACGGGTTTCCTTAGTCGCTTGCCTGTGGAGAGATGTGCTCGACCCCTTTTGCTTCCATTGTCGCTTCAGCTTTTGTAATGTAATCCTTGGCCTTGTGCTGCCCCTTTTGTAAAACCCGACCCGATGCGGTCTATGTAAACTCTAATGTGTTAATTAATGAATGGTATGGTTTTATCTCGCCATGTATGAATTGATTGATGACATATCTGTGAGTGCTATCTACTAATCTAGGGAATAGCACGGTGTTTTCCTGAAGGATTTGGATTCTCGGAATCAAGATTGCGACAATATACGTAGGGCCCAAGGTCACCACCAGTTGAAGCTAGGAATCTCTCTGTATAGGAAGAGGAAGATGGAAGGAAAACATTCTCACTACTACGAGAAAAGGTATTCACAGAGCGGTTCAAGCGTCATCACGAGACGGTTTCGTGAGCCGTCGAGTTTATGGAGTCGATGATGACATGAGGTCATCCAGAGCGGTTTCAAACCGCGTGATGCATACTTTCCTGAGCGATTATTAACTAAGAACCGTTTGTGATAGGAACCTATCACAGACGGTTTGTTGCTGAAACCGTTTGTGATAAGTATATATCACAGACAGTTTGTGGCTGAAACCGTCTATGATGACTCATATATCACAGACGGTTTGTGGCTGAAACCGTCTGTGATGACTTTTCTCTATAAAGCCCTAAGCAGTGGCTACTTGTGCCATTAAAACCGGCATCATATATATATATATATATATATATATATATAATTATATAATTATATTATATATATATTGTTCGTAATCTCTCAGCCACTTTGGGGGGATCATCCAAGCATCATGAGAAGGATGAGACAGCAGCCACGGGCAACCTCATTGAGCCGCTGCAGGTTTAACATGTATGGATGCAAGGAGAGCGTCCGGACATCCAATTACCTAGATGTTGTCGATGGGTAATTGGACTTCGCTATGTTCAGAAAGTGACATTGGCGCAGGGGTATTCCGGTGGGAAGTGGCATCATGTATCAGCAACCAACCATTCTTGAGCATGTAATCGTCTTTAAACCCAACAAGAACACCAAGCAACAAGCGAGAGCCCCATACGAGCAATATATATATAATATATATATGATGCCGGTTTAATGGCACAAGCAGCCACTGCTTGAAGACTTTATAGAGAAGAGATTATGAATAGAATGGTAGGACGTACCTTTACAAATCTGAAAAGTTAATTGCAGCCAAGCCCCATCCGAACCCACAACATGAACTAAGCAAGATGCATAGAATGCACAAACACCAATAGCCCTCAATTTACATCACAGAGCAAGGGGACTATTAATATGAACTAATTATCAATTCAATTTCAGCATAAGACTATTAATATCATTACATCACCGAGCAAGGGACTATTAATATGAACTAATTATCAATTCAATTTCAGCATAAGACTATTAACATCATTGAGCGGTTCAACAACAAGGCAAGAAGACCAAGGGTGTCCAAACCCACCACACCAGTTGTAGCCCTCGGCATCATCGTAGAGCACTAGCCATTTTCATCACAGAGCAAGGGGGTAGAGACAGAGAGGGAGTAAGGTTGGGTGATACCTCAGTACAGCGCAACCACGGCGGTGACCCCACCACCAAAGACAACCTTCATCCATCTCCTTCACCTTGCATAAATCACACAAACATCGAGGACACAACTTAAGGCTCAAGCATAAAAATCAAACTCAACAAAAGACATTAAGCTAACAGATCTAGAGGAGAATAGAGGAGGATGGGAAAGCAAAGCTCGACCGGGGCGGCCGCCAGGAGGCCGGCGGGAGAACCAAGCCATGGCGGCCTTGGTGACACACGAGGCCAAGCCTAGTGGCTTGGGTGGCGGCGTCACCGTGGTTGTGTATGCGACCTGGCGCACAAGACACTACTATCGTATGAGTGGCTTGTGCGGTGCAAAAGTGGTGTCACAATTGGCGGCAGCGGCGGCAGGTCGGCGGCGGCGGCGACGGGGTCGGGCAGCGGCGTTGAGGTGGTGAGGAGCGAGCGAGAGTAAATCGTTGGGAGTGACAAGAGTTAGGGGTGCAAACCCTAGCGGCGCTGGGAGTGAGCGAGAGTTAGGCGGCGCAAACCCTAGCGGTGGGCTCCTACTAATAAAGAGACTTATCACAAATGGTTCTATGATGGAACCATCGGTGATAATTATCACGCGGTTCCATAATGGAACCGTCTGTGATATATCCCATATCACGAGCGGTTCCATTATGGAACCGTCTGTGAAATAATTTTTCTCAAGTATATTTATCTTGTATATACACTTACATGACATGAATAAATTACATATTTATATGTCAATTTTGTCATGTAAATCTTTCTTTGAAAATTTGCTTTAACTATATATATATATATATATCACAGATCGAGATATATATATATATAATTAATTAATTTGTTCCACTAAACCGTCTCTGGTATAATTAATATTGTAACTTCACCTCCAAACTAGATTTTGTTTTCCACAAAACCGTCTCTGGTATAATTAATATTGTAATTTCACCTCCAAACTACTTTTTTTTCATTTTGGAATTTTCATATATATGGCCAAACAGCGTGGCCAGTCGCTTACAAAAAGATTAAAAAAAGTAGAAACCTATAAATAAACAAAGTTTTTCTAGTGGCGGAGGTAGACTGCTATCTCCGTCTTGAATACTTCGTAGGCAGCGGCGTCGGGGGCAGACGGTTCGTGATCGAACGATGCCTGAAATGTGTCCACCGCTTAACGCTCGTTCGAGTGTCTCCCAAAGACCCTCGGTTGTTGAACCAAGAAGAATTGAGCCCATAAGCTCTCTTCCCTTGCTTGAGGGTCTCGGCTTTGGTGACTTCGATGCCGCCGCCTTGAGCAGATCCAAGTGGCGGCAAGCCTCACGGAGGCGTGCAAGCGTCATTTGTGGAGGACCACGTTGATGACGCCATAAACTCACCAAAAGTGGGAGATCACCCGGAAGACGCGGCGGAGGAGGATGTCAAGACGGCAGAAGGTGGCCATCACCTGCTCCGGCAAATCCTCAGACAGAGGAGTAGTGAAGACACTTTGTTGAAGCAAGTGTTCTTTGCGGCACCCGCCAACGCGTCTGTGAGAGAGGTGCTCGTCTGATCTGCGGGTGGGTCATCAATGTCGGCGATAAGGAAACAGAGGCAGCCATTTACGTTTTTTATAATTAAGTAGTAGGCTTATATGTGGGGATGATCATCTTTGAGGCGGATGATCCTTTTATAAAAACATGGAATAAATTCGGGCGTGAGGCGAAAAGATGCATCGGGAGAGGCCGGCGGCATTGATCGACGAAGAACGCATGGCGGCGAAGAAACTCATCGGGGCTGGCGATTGTCACGAGCGGTTATAACAAAAACCGTCGTAATATATAACAATATCACGAGGCGGTTATTGTTAGAACCGTGCAGCGAGGTTCCTGAGCGGTTCGTTTTTAGAACAAATGCGTGATATAAAATATCCGAGCGGTTATTGTTAATAACCGTCTATGATACTTCATGAGCGGTTTTAGTTATGAACCGTCGTGATATTACCTCTTAACGAGCGGTTCATTTTAGAACCGTCGTGATATATAGAATTATTACGGGCGGTTATTGTTAATAATAAATGCGTGATACTTCATAAACGGTTTTAGTTATGAACCGTCTGTGATATTACCTCTTCACTTTTTAGCGCAGCCAGTAACACAGACGGTCTCTAAACCAAAATCATCTATGATTGCATGTAATACAGATGGTTTTGGTCAACCGTCTATGATGAAGCGTCCAGTATTAGCCTTTTTGTAGTAGTGTCTTGTGTTGTGCATGTTGTGGATCTGTCGAGCATTCATGCAATGCATATTTCTTGCTATGGCAAAAGTCGCTCTGGTCCCAAGAGTCTCTAACTAAGCGAGAAAAGTGAGGAGAGAGAGAATGGAGTATTGCTATGGCAACAGTGGATTGTTGATCATTTGCATTTGGCAGCCCGTTGGACTTGATTGGATTCCTCCTCCCTCTCTGGTTGGTTGCTTGTGCAGCTTGTGTATGTAATCTCTCTCTAGATCACTCTCTCTTTTCTTCTTCTTGAGCGAAGCATGCATGCATGTAGACAGTCATACAATAGCAACGATATAAAGCAGAAGAATTAATTCCTCATTGCGTCTGCGAAGTCTGAACCAAGCTGAGCGAATGAGCTTGAAGCAGAACGAAGCGGCGGAGTCTTGGTGGATGGATCACGGATGCTACTAAATGCAAATGCTAGCACATGAATAAATCAAGTTAGAGTAGGCATGTGGTTGAAGCACTACTTCCACATGCCTAATCCTTTGTTCGTGCTGCCTAACTTGCTTTCCGGATAAAGCAAGTTAGCGTTAAGTTTCTGACTACATTTGTTGCTTATTTACCGCTTTCCTTGCTTATAGAAATCCTTGTTCGTGCCTTTCTCGCTGAGCGGACAGCATATCGGGATTTAGTTTGTCCTCTCTGCGGGATGATTTCCATTTTCTATATGTTTATGAAATCTTTAGCGTTTATGACTTTTTCCTCTGTCTCGTTCGTACTCTATATCTGTTTAATCCACCAATGTTGTTGAAAACAGATGATGCATCCTATCCACGACGGTGATCGAGATGGTTACAAAGGAAGGTGACAAAGACCGGTTTGTGTTTCTGCTGCAGAACAAGATGGCAGGGCAGGCTAATTATGGCTGCCACGTAATCGCGATTGACCTTTGTACATAGAGCGCCGAGCCTTCCGTCCGGCCTTCCTCACGTAGCCACGTAGGTTCTTCTTGCCGTTGCACTCCATCTTTGTGTCCGCCTCTCTAACTGCTGCGGCTTTCCTTTCCTCGCCCGTTCGATACGCTCGCATATCCTTTGCCTTTTCCACATGTCTCGGGTTCCTCGTCTGCTGTGCGCCTACTATGTCTTTAATTTCCATCGTACTCATCTACTTCTTCTTCCTCATCTACATCGCTGCTGCTCGGGTCACTCTCGTGGCGCCTCTTACGCCGTTCTCGGCGCCGGTTGTTACTGCCTCGGCTTGGTAGCCACCTCTCGTTGCCGCTTCACTCTTCTCCGCTATTCATCGCCCGACGCTAAAAACCTCGGTTATATCATTTCCCTCTTTTATCTCCGCTTTACAAAAAAAAAATAGGCATATTAGTTTCTTGTTTACACAAAGAACTTACATGTAGTTTCGTTACTACATATGCAGATCGAACATCGCCACGACGAAAACCCCCACTGCACCGAAGAGCCAGTTTGTCTTAAACCTCCTGGAAAAAAAAACCAGAATCATGTAAGTCTTCAGCATTACAGACCAAACCTACAAAATATTTAGAGCTAGCGTTTCTAATTCCTTGCATCTTTACTAGTTTATAGCTAACTACCATTCTTAAGTTCTGTTACTTTTATAGATCCTATATTCCACCACAGTACTTCTCTCTTTCCATATACCTGCAATAAAATATGTGCACTTCCTCGGTATGTAGAGAAAAAAGTTCTCCCTGTACACAAAATAAAACCCTGTCAATTTATTCAGATATCTTCTCAACTAGATTATCTCAGATCATGTTTTGCAGAATGCAGAATTTAGACATACCAAATACAGTACACGTGTCGAATATGTCTACTAGTGTGTACTGTTATATAGAAAGTCACTCACCACCCATATATAATTGTACCTATACAATGCCATCTGTGCACTCTATATCTATTCTACCTTAGTAGAAACCTTCCAATATTAACACATACCTGAGGCCATACTGCATTTAACAAGACACACCTCAACAAATCCTAGCCTACTTCGGAATGAAGCAGTACAAAACTACATCATTATTCCCTCGCACCCTTCCTCACACCGCATATTTCAACTGTAAATTAAATTTAGACACTTATATTTCAACCTACTTAGACAACATCATTTTAAAATAAATTCTGTTGCGCAGGTCAGATTCAACTCCATCAGATGATGTTGCAGCCTCTACATCGTTCCAAAAAAAACACGCCACCAAAAAAGACAGCTAAATAGATGTGAGGACCCCGGCTTATTTAGCTTGTAATGCTTAGTCATCTATTGACGCTAGCATCACAAATAAAATAACCCGTGTCTTTGAGATATGTATACTTCCCAGAAATGCAGTATACACACTCCTTTACAAAATCATGCATCAATTCCATTCAAGACATAGAACCAAAGCACGAACTAGAATAAATAAAAGACATACATAATATAGAGAGTTATTACAAAAGGGGCCGACCGGCCAAATAACAACTAAGAAAGATAAACATAGCGGAAGCAAAAGCTATAAGATGGTAATAAACAAAAGAAGGCCATATGGTTTGCCTTTAGCCCACAAGGCAACCAACCATGCCACCAACCTAGTCGTTCCAACCACAGCACATCTCACAAAAGTAGGGCCCTTGGGGCTCCACCTCCTCTGCAACAAAGTTATTAAGCAAAACAAATGAGTACAAAAATATACTCGCAAGACTGACGTGTAAGGATAACAGACCTATACATATGCTACATGCAAGCTTTATTTAGGTGGATAGCTTTAGGCTCATTTTAGCATAAAGCAAGTTTCCATTTGCAATAATGTAATAGATTGAAAGCAATTTGACAAAGCATTTTTAATTGTTGAAGTAACAACGATACAATAATAATAACAACCGAAGAACAACCTGGAAGTGACTAACCCAATAGTCACCACAACAATAGCATGAATTATCCAATTCATACCACCCAACAAGTTTTAATTAAATGTTTAGTCTAGTTCTTGCACGACCTTGCCAAGCATGTCCATAACCTAGGACGAGGCTATTCGGATAGTTTTAACCCTGCAGGGGTGTACCAATGTACCCACACGCCAAACCGTCTTTTCGCCAAGCTATTTAGCACACTTCCTTTGGTATGCCGGCACGGCTAAGTCCTACGAGGCATTTTAAATGAATGATGCTAATTAAGAGTCACGACAATCCGAAGGATAGGAGACACCGGCCCAGCCTAAGCAACTGCGGGTGCTCTTCCCCTTATAAAAACAGTTTTAACCACCTGCGACCCACAATTAACACCTCCCAAAGTACTTAGCCAAGAGGGTCCCCAATACCCTCGTGTGGTTATGCATAAAAAGCGCTTGGCTTAGTGGCGCAAGTAACTCGGTCCTGGGGACCTAGGCACCATTCCATTCACACCCAGCAGATCACACCAACATCCATTGTGCCCAAGTCAATAACAATTTTGTTTTCATTTTTGGTTTATTTACAAAGTAACAAAGCACAAGTGCTGGACATAATGGAATAATAATTTTATGTGATCAAGGTCATCGACATAAGTCGACAACCACCCATTTCTAACGTTATCTAAGCATTTCTAAGCATTATCACGTAAACTACTAAGCGATCGATAAGAGTCCATCCATCGAACTCTAAATCACAGCAAGATAATCCTAGGCTTAGTAGTAGAGAATGAACATTTACCTACAAAGTATGCATCTATAGGCTCAACTAATCGATAATTTAACACAAAGTAGCATGCATACATACAAGTTAAACGAAGTATTAGACTTTGAAAGTAAAGCGGATTAACGGGATATGATCAAACTGCTTGCCTTGCTCGATATGCTCACTATGCTGCAAAGGGCCACTCACGGGATCAACACACTCGTCCGCACATAACGAAAAAAGCAAAAAGAACCGATAAGAACGAGGAAAACCGAAAAGACTCCATAGCAAACTTCCTCCAAATACTCTGAAATTTTTACAGCAGCAAGATCATGATTTTTAAAGAATTTATCAACAAGAACCAATTGATTTAGATTCTCAATGCAAAAGATATGGCCAAAACAAATCTGCTCAGCCTGAAAATTGCTGGAAAATTCAAATCGGTTACTGTTCATCCGAATTAAATTCCCTAGCACAATTTTCCAAAGAGGTGCCGCACCTGGGCTTTTTATGGTAAGTCAAGCACCTCATGAGATGAATAACACAATTGAGTTCAACTCATTTGGAGCTATGATGCATGTTTTATGATTTTTCAAAGACATGCAAAAGAGCACAAATAAAATGCACCCACAATTCTTTTGAAAACAGTGACATGCCCAAATTCTATTCTAACATTTAGTGCACTAACAGAGGAAGCCAACACAATTGGATTCACTCAAAAAGGAGCTAAAGAGAATTACTTATGCATTTTACAAGTTAAATTCCATTTTTAGAGCAACGTTAAAAGTTAATTTTGAAACCAAATTAACCAAACCATTTTCTGGAGCCAAACTAAACTTGCAACCCTTTTTAGATTAAAGCTTAGTTCAAACCAGAGCTACCAAAATTTGAATCAACTCAAAAGGAGCTAAAAAGAAATAGTTATGCATTTTTGAAGTTTATTACCTTTTTCAGTTCACAAATAATTCCATCGGAAAATCCTAAACTCCAAAACGACGTGGACAAACCTGGGCCGTTGCTGGATCGGACGGCCCAAGTCCTGCCGGCAACGCGCGCTCACGCCCGCGCAGATCCAGCGAACATGAGCCGAGGATGCGGCTTTCCTTTCTCGCCTGCTCGATTCGCTCAGATATCCTTTGCTCCTTTCCACATGTCTCGGGTTCCTCGTGCTGCGGTGCGCCTACTATGTCTTTAATTCCCCATCGTACTCATCTACTTCTTCTTCCTCATCTACATCGCTGCTGCTCAGGGTCACTCTCGTGGCGCCTCTTACGCCGTTCTCGCGCCGGTTGTTACGCCTCGGCTTGGTAGCCACCTCTCGTTGCCGCTTCACTCTTCTCCGCTATTCATCGCCCGGCGCTAAAAACCTCGGTTATATCATTTCCCTCTTTTATCTCCGCTTTACAAAAAAAATAGGCATATTAGTTTCTTGTTTACACAAAGAACTTACATGTAGTTTCGTTACTACATATGCAGATCGAACATCGCCATGGCGAAAACCCCACTGCATCGAAGAGCCAGTTTGTCTTAAACCTCCTGGAAAAAAAAACCAGAATCATGTAAGTCTTCAGCATTACAGACCAAACCTACAAAATATTTAGAGTTAGCGTTTCTAATTCCTTGCATCTTTACTAGTTTATAGCTAACTACCATTCTTAAATTCTGTTACTTTTATAGATCCTATATTCCACCACAGTACTTCTCTCTTTCCATATTCCTGCAATAAAATATGTGCACTTCCTCGGTACGTACTGAAATAAGTTCTCCCTATACACAAAATAAAACCCCGTCAGTTTATTCAGATTATCTCTGCTCATGTTTCGCAGCATCCAGAATTTAGACATACCAAATATAGTACACGTGTCGAATATGTCTACTAGTGTGTGTACTGTCATGTAGGAAGTCACTCACCACCTATATATAATTGTACCTATACAATGCCATCTTTGCACTCTATTCTACGTTAGTAGAAACCTTCAAATATTAACACGTACCTAAGGCCATACTGCATTCAACAAGACACACCTTCCTCACACCGCATATTTCAACTGTAAATTTAATTATACACTTATATTTCAACCTACTTAGACAACATCATTTTAAAATAAATTCTGTTGCGCAGGTCAGATTCAACTCCATCAGATGATGTTGCAGCCTCTACATCGTTCCAAAAAAAGCACCCCACCAAAGAAGACAGCTAAATAGAGGTACATTTCTCGTAGCCTCTTATAAAACAAACCATGCATATTGTTCTTCCTGTATAAAATATCATGCCACCATATTGCCGCTACTGTACATTTAATGAAATGTCTTAACATTGGCTTATCTCTACTCGAACTGAACCAAGTAAATCGTGTTAGTCGGTAGCATCTTCTCGACCTCCTGCCGTGGCAGCGTTTTTTGCTTACCGACTGTTAAGCCCACCTCTATCGTAACCTGCCTACCGATATCATCAATGTTAGCTACTTTATGTTAGTTCAATCCAACTATGTATTATGTATATACATACATACTGCTGCCTAAAACCAGTTCTACTTACCACCTCAGCTGTACGCACTCTCCTTTCACTAATGTCGGACACTCTTGCTAATAATCAGTATGATATGTATTGTCTGGTATGTGTATAGATCACTTACCCTTGGTCGTTCACAATCCAGTACCCCACCCGTCCAACACACAAGTGCCACATCCTTCATCGGCACAAAACTGTAGTGTAAAACATACGTAGGGCCCAAGGTAACCACCAGTTGAAGCTAGGAATCTCTGTACAGGAAGAGGAAGATGGAAGGAAAACATTCTTGTGTTGTGGATCTGTCAGAGCTGGTGTGAGCATGCATGCAATGCATGTTTCTTGCTATCGCAAAAGTCGCTCTGGTCCCAAGAGTTTCTAGCTAAGCAGAAAGAGAGAGAGAGAGAGTGGATTATTGCTATGGCAACAGTGGATTGTTGATCATTTGCATTCGCAGCCCGTTGGATTTGATCGGATTACTCCTCCTCTAGTTGCTTGTGCTTGTGTCCGTGGGGTGCTAATGGGCTAAAACCCCACCCAAACCCACCTAACCCATTTCTATGTAGCGTACACCCAACCCAACCCACATACAAATCAACACAAACCACCCAAACCAATTCTCTCAATATATATGTTCAACCCATTTTCAACCCACCAGCAAGCGGCGCACCCATCATCTCACGCCCGATCCCCAAATCCCTACTAGCCCATGGATCACCATTCACCACCACCACCGCCACCGCCATCGCCATCGCCGATGGAGAACACCGCATCCTCCAAGCCGCCCACCTCGCCCCGCCGCCTTCCTTGCGCTTTGCCTCGCACCGACCTCCTGCCTCTCCTCCGTGCCACATGCCATCCCGTCCTCCTCCGCGCCACGCCCACCTCCCCCACCGTCTCTGGCCGCTTCATCACCAGCCACGCGGATCAACCTCGCGCTCTTGACCTCGCCCCATCGCCCGCCCACGACACCACCGGCGCGGAACCAATGCCCTCGGCGCGTCCTCCAGATCTACACCCACCTCGTCGCCGTCTGCGTGCTCCTCCGGTATCTTCCTCTGAGATATCTTGTTTCAACTTCTTTGGCGGATATGACGAACTATAACTATCACCACCAGATTCATGGCTTTTAATATAGGCGTTCTCCAGAACATTTCAATACTTTCTTTGTTGCTTTTTGTACGCGGAAATTTCAAAAGCGCTCTGTGAAAAATCTTTAGATAATTGCATTGGCATATTTTTTAGAAGAAATTTGTCGTGGTTACGGTTTGGCCTATGCATCAACCTGACATCTTCAAGAGTAATCTGTGCATCTTCTTGCCCATCTGTTGTGGTATCACTGCCATTATTTTCGCTTGTAGCTCCGCTTGCTTGTCCTTTTCCTTTGCTTCTTCTTATCAGCTCACAGTTGATTTTGAGCAAACGACCTTCAAAGAAGTTCACTTGCCACAAGCCCACAACACAATGTTGGATGGGCAAGTTGTGAACTGATACTACGAAAGCAAGTATGTACATATATGGTATGTACAACTAGCAAGCACATACGTACGTGCATGCAATACTTTACTTGAGTTGCTAGTAGTACATCATGCAATACGTTGTGAGTTGCACGGAATGCTGATGCTGACATACTTAAAACTGTGAGCTGCCATGGTGCAAGTGCACCTATAATCAGTGGCGGAGCCAGGAATTTTTTAAAGGGTGGGCAAGCCGTAAGTTAAGTATGTAATTATGGTCTATTGAGAACCGTAAGCATCGGATAATCGGATACACAATTACACAGCATGCAATTAGTAAATCATACAACTTTGACTTGAAAATATATTCACATTGGAAAGAATGAAACATATCGATAATGTGCTAATTAGGCCTAGGCCTACGAGGCAAATGTCCTTTCCTTTTCTTCATGGCTTGAAACCGTCGGGCAATAACATCATCATCAATTTGTTTAAATATGTCCCGCTCGGTGTAGCATATCATCAAGTCATTGAACCAATCATTGTTGATCTTGTTGCGCAATTTAGACTTGATAATCTTCATTGCCGAAAAAGTCCTTTCAACCGATGCCGTTGACACCGGCAATAACAAAGCCAACTCAATGAGTTTGTAGACCAATGGAAAAACCAAATATTTCTCGGTTTCAACCATCTTTGTAGCCAAACTTTCAAGATCTTGACAAGTAGAAAAGGAAACATGCCTTCTCACATGATGAATGTAAGTCTCAAGTTGGTAACTTATGATTGCACGATCACCATTAGAAATCCACATGATAAATTGTAGTTAGGCGAGCAAGCTTGTCAACATCAAACTTAGAAAAGAATTCTTTGGATCAAGGCATGAGAAGCACACTAATATCTCTGTAGATGCTTCACTAAGCGATGATTCATCTCGGTACATATCTTGTCAAGGGCAACATAGAAAATCTCAACTCGGTAATAATGAAGATTAGTGTAAGTCTTCCCATCACGCCTCGAACGACCCTAACTGGTATTTGTTCATCCATATTTGGCACGGAATACCTTTAACAACACAAAATTGTTGGACCTCATCAAACAAGTCCTCCCAACCACTTTCTCTCATGGAGGTCAACAGAGCTTTGACATCATGAACTAATTCCATAGCATGAACAATATTTAGATCCTTCTTTTGCAAGACTTATGAGAGCTCATTTGTGATGGCAAACAATTTTAACATTAGCTTCAAAATGAAAGCAAATTTGAAACTCTCCATTTTTCTATCAAACCTGCCGGCTTGAGGCGGTCCCGCCCATCCTCATCTACCGCACTAAGCACATGTAACACAGACATCCACATTTGATCCAAAGCGAAGCAAAGTTGTATGATGTGAACCCCATCTAGTATCCCGGGTCTAGCGAGACTTGTTTGTTGATTCAAGCCTCTTCCACTAAATATCTCACCCTTCTCAAGCATATCCAAAATATTTTGATAATGTTCTTACATCAATGTATCTCTTCTCTTGCAAGATGCACTTGTTTTAGTCACAATCAAGGTGACATACTCAAAGAAATCATGAATGGATGAACAACAACTAGCGGAGACAACAACCAATTGCAAGCGGTGGGCAAAGCAATGGACATATAAAGCATAAGGGTTTTCATCTAGAATCTTTCTTTGCAAGCCATTAGATTTACCTCTCATATTTGAAGCCCCATCGTATCCTTGCCCCCGTAGCCTATGAATGGATAACTTGTTATGATCTAGAATACCAACAAGAGCTACCTTTAGTGCCTCCGATGTAGTCTCATGGACATGATGTAGAGCAAGAAATCGTTCCACAACCTTCCCTTCATTGTTTACATACCTATAACAAAACAATTGCAACAAAATTAAATGGAAGTATGAAACAACAATAGAATAATAGGTAAATGGAATAATGAACCACTACTAACCTCAATATTACCGCCATTTGCTCTTTCACGGATATATCGCGCGACTCATCGATAAGCACAGAGAATTGTCTATCACCAATCTCTCTCATAATCACATCGGTGACTTCTTATGCGCAACATTTTGCAAGATCCTTTTGAATTTGAGAGCAAGCATCTTGCAATTTTTGGACCACGGTCAAAAGCATGCCTCACTTTTTCATTCTTGTCTTTGTACCAATCTATCATTTCACAAAAGTTATCCTTGTTCAATGAAGTAGAAGATTCATCGTGGCCACAAAAGCCATGCCTTGACTAATGAGAAACCTTGTACACTCTAGAGAAGAAGTCAAGCGGTTTTATATAGTTCTTGATTCCTTGGTTGCACAAGAGAGCTTACTTGACACACTTTGTCTTTGGTTTTGAAAATCATCACAATGCAATCTTGCATTGTTGTGGTCACTTCTTACACCACCAATATGGTGGGGCAAGGCTTTGTAGGCATGCTTCCAATCACTAAACCCGGATCTGGTGAAGACTTCGAAACCAAAGCGTTGATTATTTTCCGGCTTCTTAAAAAGAAAGCAATAGAAACAATATGCCGCATCTTGAGACTCGCTATATTCTATCCAATCATACTTATTATACCAATCTTTTGAAAATGCCCTCAACAAACATCCAAATTGTTTGCGAGGAAAATTCACAACTAGTTGGGTTGGACCCTTCAAAATGTATGCTCTTCTCACTTGGTCTTGAACATCCGGATGGTAATCATCTATTTGTTTCCTAATAGCAGGATCACACACAATTTCATCCGGATTAAACACATCCTCCTCATCATCATTAGCAATATTTGGTTCGTCTTCATCATTTGGTTGTGGATCTTGTGGTTGCGGCTGTGGTAAGCTTCTCGAGTCAACCAAAAATCTCCTCATATTTGAAATTTTAACAATTATCGTTATGTGCCAACCAATAAGCAACAAACTTAGCAATAAATTAAGCCCCAATTATATACTAATACTCAGCCCTAATTATATACTAATACCCAGTGGCCTACTAGAACATTCATGCATTTATAATTTATTTATTCCTCTGGTCCTCTGGCCGAAACCCCAGAGCACCCACCCAGTGACCATTTGTTATTCTTCTTTCTTATTGCTTATAAGCTTATTTGCTTTCTCCCAGTTCCCCATTCAGCCATTCTCTCTCTCTCTCTCTCTCTCTCTCTCTCATGCGACCGTGCAGTGGCGGCCGGCCCCTACCAGTGCCCGGCCCGCTCCCTCTCAGCCTCGGGTCTCGGCTCACTCTGCGCTTGGCCAGCAGCTCCTTCCCCGGCGGCGGCCGGCTCCTGGCGATTGCGCCCTGAACAACAGCCTGCTGGCACCTCTGCTCTCTCCGCCTTGTGCCGCCGCTTCGCGATAGCCACGGATCTCCCGAGGCCCGCCGAGCCGAGCAAGGAAGGAGGAGCCGAGGCGCCATGGTGGATTGGTGGGATTGGAGCAGAAAAAACTCACCTAGTGCCTCGGTCCGGGCCGAGTGGAAGGCGAGAATCGCCGTCCATGGCCGTCGGCCTTGAGTTGCAGCGCCCAGCGTCGCTCCAGCTCCCGCCACCGCCGCGGAATCATTAATTTGGATGGGGATTTGGGGATGGGGATTGGGGAGGCTGTTGGAGTTGGAGAGGTTTACGGCTGCGCCCTCTTTGTCTTTGGCGTTTGAGCGATGAAGCGCCCGTCCGAGCGAGGCCCAATCCCCATGGCCCATGTACATCGCCGCGGCGGCCCAAGCCGAACAGCTGCCCGGTGGAGGCCCCCATCTGCCCTGCCTATAATCACGGTGGTTCTTGGCATTTTGGAGGCCCTAGGCGAGACAAAATGGGATACTCTTTATTCTAACATAAACATATAGAAATGCTAAAAAACACTATAGTGTTTTTTACGGATTAAACGATTACACACTACACCATGGCATATTATTAAGGGCAATCAAACCGCCGGAGAAAACTGCTTTGCAAAGCACAATAACTGCCGGCAATGTGTTTCTCCGGCACTTATTGCCTATCACGGTAAAGTGCTTCTGAGGAAAATACATTACATAACAGCCCAAAATCCTTAAGTTGGATTAGCTATGTATCTACTGTGTATTTATGAAATTTTGGACCTTTTTAAAACTTTTTGTTACAAAGCAAATAGGTTACAACCTAGTTTTTCAAAACCTGGAAATGAAAATTTTCAAACAAAATAAAAGTTTGTCAAGAGTTTGAAAACTTAGTCCAGAGTAGGGTATAAAACCCTATGTAGAAAATCCTTTGATTTTGAAGACTAGATTGAAACCTAGTAATCAAATACTTCTTCTCCAATTCAAAAGTCCAATTTGAATTTGGGGCAAAACTAAAATGGTTTGAAGTATGGAAATGTATTTTGGAATTCAACTTAAAATAGTAATACCTCGAGATAATCCTAAAATACTTGAGGTAATTTTCACAAGAAATCTCAATTTTAAACTTGAAACTATACCTTCTTTATCTCAGAATTACAAACTGAAACTCTATTTTGAAAATATAGTAATCCATAGCTGGGAATATTTTAGTTGAGTTCTATATTCTCTGGTTTGCTTATTTGGAATTTTCTGGAATATTTTGGAGGTTGTTTGGTTTCTTGTCAATTTGCATGTTTGAATTTAAAATACAAACAAATCAAGTGAACAGTAGCTAGAAATATTTTTCCTAGGTTCTGAAACATATTATAGACTCAACCTAAAATTTTCAAATTTTTAGAAATTATTTGCTATTTTAAAGCGGCCAGTCAAACCAAGAAAATCAAAAGTCAAACACCAAAATAGAAACTTAAAATAATTTTAGAGAAAATTTTATAGATTGAAAAACCCTGGAAAAATTAATTATTGGACTAACTAGTGTCAGGTGCCTTCCCTAAAATTTTTATCAATTTTGGAGCTAAGACTCTACCTTCAAAAATTCACTTAAGCGCCTTTTCCTCAAAAATCAAGATTTGCACTATTCATCCGTAGAGTCAAACTTTCGGACCGACGAGACCAAATCATTTTGGCTCAGCCGGACCCTTTCACCAACCGCCTTTCTTCTTCCGTTGTGACCGGCCCTTGCCTCATCTTCTTCTTCCCGCCTCGCCTTACTCGGCCGGCCATGTCCACTGGCCGCTCTTCTCTGCTTGCCCAACTCACCCGGTCTCGGACCATACCACCCCGGTTTGGCCGACCTTGCCGTGGTTTACGAGCCCATGCCACCATCAATCCGATCAATGCCATCCGCCACTCGGCGCCCATGCCATTGTGCCCGTCGCTCGGCTCACGTCGTTGCCCATGTAAATCGCCTTGAGCTCTCCGTCTTTGCTCCTCTCGACTACAAAATGCACACCCGAGCTCGGTGTACCCTTGCTGCCATTTCCTCTCCTTTCCATTCCCTTCCTCCTTCCTCTGCTGTACACCAAGGAGCTCAAGCCAAGCCGCCCTTCATGTAAGCTCCGCGCCCCTCGATCCGACCGTCAAGACGACCTCTCCCACCGGCGCGTCTGCAGCCCATCATCCCCACCATCAAAACCCTGGTCAATTTGAAGCTACACCGCCACCAAGGGCCGTGCGCCACCATCTTCACCAAGCCCGGCGATTTCGCCACCGTCTTCATCGATCGCGAATCAATCGCTTCCCTCCAATTCCTCCCTGTGTAACCATCTCCTAGACTTCCTTTACCATTCCCTACCTCTCACCCGCTCTCTTTTCCACTCGAGGGTCGCCGCCACGAATGACGTCCTCGCGTCGGCCACAGTCATCGCCGCTGACTCACCTCGGAGTTCCTTGTACTCTACTCGTGCCCATGCTTCCTCCACTCTTGCCCCAACTCCACACTACGCCGCCGTCGCCCTTTCTCCTCCACGGCCGGCCGCCGCAAGCTGCTCTCCGGCTGCCACAGTCTACCTCCGGTCGAGCCACCACTGCCCTCCGGCCGCCACAGTCTACCTCCGGTCGAGCCACCACTGCCCTCCGGTTCACCTCTACTCCCCGGTTCCATTTCAACCATCATGGCTGCCGCCATCGCTTCCAACTGCTGACGATGGGTGCTGCCCATTTCGGCCCAAGCCACCCTCGACCTCCCCTGCGACAGCCCTCTTTGTTGTCTCTATGCATGAACCACTGTCATTGAAAATTTGGAACCCACTTCATACTGCTAACCAACATTTTGAATGTCAATTAGTCCACTCAAATGCATTAACAAAAATTTAAGTTTGAGTTTTGAAAGAAAGTTTAGTTCATGTCAAGAGTTTTTGTTGTAAGATTTTTGAGAAGTGATAGTTGCAAATCTGAATTGATAGTAGGCTTTCAAAACTATTGAATGACTAATTGAATCACTCATATATATATATATATATATATATATATATATATATATATATATATATTTGACAAAAGGATAATTGAATTAAGTGAGAAGACTTATCTAATAGTACCTCTATACCTCAGACCTTCTTTTGATGGAGTGTATGACTGAGAAGTGTTACGAGCAGGTATAATTCATTGCCAAAACCGACAGTCAATTGCTAACAAGTTCTATGGGTGTTATTTAGGTATTCAGTCCAAAAATTAGTAACTAGGATTAACCACTACTAGAGGATTAAAATTTGCAAGTCACATGTTAATACCTAAGTCCTCGAGCAAACATGTTTGACAATACTAAGTAGCTTTAATAACCAACCGATTAAGAGGGGTGGTGCGAAAATAAACTGATATGACAATGGGTTAGTGACCTTCTAATACAAGTGCTGAGAAAGTCTTTGTTCAATTAGTACTTTAGCTAAGTGTTGTGATTAGTTAATTAATCACTCAAATGACTTAACAAATCTAAAGTTTGAGTTTGTAAGAGGTTTAGCTAGTAGCACTACAAACCAAGGATTCTCTTACGTAAAGATTCAGGGACGAAAAGAAAATTTGAATAGAATTATATTTGACAAGTGAACTCATAACATTGCTAATACAAGTAGTAGTGAAATACTATTGATTCTTTTGGCTATTAGATCACTAACTTGAGTTTGATTTTTGGAGGAAGTTTAACCAACAACACCCACCAAATCTGAAAAACTTGCTGTTATAGGGTATGACGAATCTGAATATAATCGATTAGTTGGGCAAGTAGCTACACTAGCAAACCGAATCAAAGCCTTTATGGATGTGAATTTTAGAAATAGCAGAGAAGGTCTCGATTGAAAAGCTGCTTTTGACGATGGACTTCCACTTAGCCTTTTGACAACAACCTTTTGTCATTTAGTGAGCCTATCTTTTCTTAGAGTAAAGTCCATTACGGTCCTTAAACTTTTTATCTTTGTGTCATCCCGGGTCCATAGACTTTCAAAGTGTGTCATCCGGTCCCTAAACCTGTTTGGGTCTCAAATTAGTCCTTAAACTTTTTATCTTTGTGTCATCTCGGTCCATAGACTTTCAAAGTGTGCCATTCTTGTGCCTAAGCAAGAGGGCTATGTTTGAGACCCAAACAGTGTTTAGTGACCCAGATGACACACTTTGAAAGTCTATGGACCGAGATGACACAAAGATAAAAAGTTTAAGGACCGGTAATGGACTTTACTCCTTTTCTTAATAGGTTTGCTAAGAAGTTGGAGGATAATTAAAATAGGACTAGTAAGCGTAAGCCTTGTCTAATGCAAAGGTTAGAAATCTTATTGGGTTAATCATGCCATTAACGTTGTATCCAAAGAAAGCAAGAACTAAAGGGAGGCGAGTTTGGAATGTAAAATTTTAATAACAGTGAAATAGAGTTTTGTAAAATGCCAAAACAAATGGGTTGTAAAATATAATTACTAGCTTTTCACATGTAACCTAAAAGAGTAAATCAATCATAAGCCAAGATTTGGGTTTTAGTTAGGCAATCAATAGTAGACCTTATGCTTTGACCTTGGTGTTATCAACGAAGAGAACTAGTTTATTAAGTTAGATAATACAAATTGGTAAAGCAATTAAAGTTTAAAATCAATAGTATGTGCTAACAAAAAGTCTTAAGATTATTGTTCTAGTTGAAAATCCAGAGTAAATTGTTTACAACATGAAATTGGTTAAACTTTGAAAATTCATAATAAATTCATATGAACTCCTATTAAACTAAAATTTTCACCCTGTGTTTGGTATGTCAGAAAGTCAGCCAACAAGTCAAAGGCCAGTCAGAGTACTTCTAACCCTGAGAATTCAGACATGAGAATTTTCCCAGGACCCAATCGGGATATAATTTCTTGAAAGGTGATTATTGATCATTTGACAAGAATTTGTCGTTTCATGCCTGCCAATATCATTGAGTTTGGAGACCGTTTAGCATAATGGTATATGACAGAAGCTGTATACGACAGAGATGGCATTCGTCAGAATTGGTATAGTGTCAGATCGATAAAGATGGTCAATTTGCACGATGTGTCAGAGAAGTTAGTGTCAAACCGAGGATCCCAGTTTACCTCGTGTTAGCGACAGAGTCTGTATGAAGCTTGGATGCTTGTTTCAGTTCAGTACTATGTATCACCCTGAATCAGCGGATAGATTGAAAGAAATAGTGAGTTATGCCTCAACTCATAGAACCAAGTCGAGCAAGTGGGTGTTATGTGTAGAGTTCCCTTGCAGCACTGGAAGTCAGCCAGTTCGCAGTTGTCACCATCTGAAATTCGCAGTAGTTGATGGTAAGTGATTGCTCAGCTAAGGGCAGATCAGATCACAAAGTATGAGGAGTTTTGCATTAATCATGAAGTAGAAAGCCAAGTGTCTTTAATCCTAAAGGATTGTAAGTAGCTTAGTTCACTTGGAAAAGCTACGCAGATTATGGAAACTATCACCCTTCTTGTCATGTCTATCGCGGGATACTGTTGAAGATCTGTGTTAAGGATTGTACGACAAAGGTGACAGAGATGTGCCAGTCTGTTCAGATTCTGAAGCTCAGAAGAAGAGTTAGGTTGTCAACCCGAGTTGCCATTCAGTAGCAGAATTTTCTCAACTCTAGAAGTATCTTCAAGCACCGATCAAGCAGTCTGTCAAAAGCAATTGAGTTTCAAGATGCCTTTCCTGCCAAGAGCCAGTCTCTCAAGCTTTCGTTGAAGCGAGAAGTTCAGCAAGAAGCGAGACATTGTTCCGTAAGTGTTCAGAAGAGCAGTTCTGTCAAAGTTAAATCAGTTTGAAAGCCAGAAGAGAACCTGAAGGCTGAGTTCTTTAACCTATTCTATAGTCGGCCTGAATCTCGGGGTCGAGATTCCTTTAAGGGGGAGAGGTTTGTAACGTCCCAAAATTTGGCTTTACAAAAATCTTTTGAGTAGTTTAGGTCCCTGAAAAATTTCACCAATTTTATTTGAATTAATAAAGCTTAATTAAGAATTTCCTAAATTAAAAATATTTAATCCGACTAATCTAAACATCAATTTTAAGAAAAATAGTTTTAGTTGGGTTCCTTGTGCTCCAAGGAATTTTTGTGTATTTTCTTGGATTTTTTGCTATTTATTTGACCTCTTTTGGATTTTCGACTTGTTCTTAATTTGAAAATCAATTTCTAATTCCCATTTTCTTCGTGGGCGAATTGGATCGACCCACTTCACTTCCATCTCTCCTCTTGGCCCAACCGCTTTGCCTTGACTCCTTCCTCCGGTGGTCGGCCGATCGCCACTAGCCCAACCAGTAGGCGCAAGAAGCCCTAGGGTTCCACCGAGCCCACTGTCGATTCTTCGCCTGAACCCAAACACAGGCCGCCGCCGCCTCGGTGCGTTCACACACGTGTGTGCAACGTGTCCTTCACGCCGCCGCCCTTGTCTTGGCATCCGCTTCAGGACCCGCCTCCCAAGGTGCTATATATAGCCGCCCCGGGCGCCTAAGCTCCGCCCTCACTCGCCGCCACGGTGCCCTAGCCGCCACGGTACGGAGTCGTCACATGCTATCACGAGCACCTTCTTCTCCGGCCGACACCAAGCGTCACCGCGCCTCTTCTCATCGTTCTCCACCGTGGAAGCTCCCCGAGCCACGCCCTTCACGCCGTCGGTTTCGCCTCGTCTTCGTCATCCCGGTGAGCCCATCATCTTGTGCTTTAATGCCTCCTAGCCTCGGCGCCATCATTGTCGTCATTGCCTCCGGCCGAGTTCCGTTCGCCCGAAGTTTTTCTTTCATGTTCCTCACCGCCGGAGTTGCCATGGTTTTCGCTGCCCCAACCACCTCGAGTGGCAAATCCTTTGTTGTTTCGCCCTTGACCTCGTCCTCCAACCAAGTCTTTGTCACCTCGGTTTCTTCCGCCGCCTTCACACGCTAGCCCGAGCCGCATTCGCCCTTAGCCAACCTCGCCGGAGCCGCTGTGTTTAGCACCGCCGCCGCTTGCAGCACGTAAATGCTTGCGTCGAGTTAGGGAGCTCCACCACTTCCGAACATCACGGAGATCCCGCGCGAAGCCACCATGACCAAGCGCTTGGCTCCGTGCGTGTTGGTTTCTTTGGTGCCATGTCGTACGCCACATCACCCATAAATCAATCCCCTCAGGACCCTCCATAATAGTTCCTTGACCTTAGTAAATTTTGAAATTGACGACGTCGGACATATTTGACGCACTGCACCATAAAGAACATTTTCATGATTAACCATATATCTAAAACTACACTACCCACGAAAAGTATTACGTAAAGCGTCTTGCACTCACGTAGTACATCTAAAACTATGTAATCCATTCGTTTAAAAAATTTACCCGAGAGGTGGGCAACCGGAATGGCGGTCTTGTTAGCTTCTCTCCTCCCCTCTACTCCTCTCTCTTATCTTCTTCTCTTTTTTCTGAATAAAAGTGAGTCTTGTGCCGAATTTTATGGCGACAGGAAGACTGTTCACTTCCTATCACCAGTTGAACTGGTGATAGGTAGGTGAACCGGCGACGGGGCGAAGGTAGGTGAACAAGCTGAGTTTGCTATCAAGGATCTTGGGGTCTTCATTATTTTCTTGGCATTGAGGTGAAGAAATCGCTAGGGGAATTGTTACATCTCAACGAAAATACATTGGTGATTTACTTGAGCGGGCCAATATAGTAAAGCGTAAACCCGTGACAATGCCAATGTCGACCACGAAGAAGCTTGCCAAGGATAGTGGACCGTTACTCTTTGCGAGATGAAAGCACAAGATATAGAACTCTTGTTGGGGCCCTTCAATATCTAACACTCACACGACCTAACATTGCCTTTTACATCAATCTTGTTTGTCAATTTCTACTTTCACCTACAAGCTGAACACTTCTCGGAGTTAAGAGGATAATTCGTTATCTCAAGGCCATAGCTATACCACAGGTTGCCGTGCACAAGTCCACATCGGCGTTGCTTAGCACATTCTCGGATCTTGATTGGGCGGTGTGGTGATGATAGAGGGTCTCTGGTGGGTTTGCGGTCTTCTTTGGTTCGAACTCGATTTCTGGAGCTCGTAAAAGCGAACAACGATGGAAAGATCCGACATAGAGTCCGAATACAAGGCCTTAGCAAGCGGCACGATGAAAAAAATTGGGTTCGATCGCTTCTTGGAGAACTTGGTATATTCCAATTAAGACTACCAGTTCTTTGGTGTGATAACTATATGCGACCTACTTGTCGTGAACCCGATATTTCATGCCCGTACAAAGCATATAGAAGTTGACTTCCACTTTGTATGAGGCGTGTGGCGGCTAAGGCTCTGGAGATTCGATTCATTTGATCAAAGGATCAAGCTGCAGATGTGTTTACAAAACCACTAGCAGAGGCACCCTTCCTTGCTATCTGGAACAATCTCAACCTTGTGGCTACCGGTTAAGATTGAGGGGAATGTTGAAATAGCTAGCTTGTCTATCACAGCGACATATCATATGCACATGAGCAAAAGCGATGCACATATGCACATAGAGGATCTGGCCGTCCATTAGGATCCCAGTGCATCGCAAGGGCCAGCGTGTGGCGCCGCCTTGCCATTTCGTGAAGAAGCCGGCCTTGACGTCGATTTCATTTTGGGCCCCAGCGTCGCCGCCACCTCCCTCCATTCTCCTCCACGAGGTCAGACAATGAGCTAAGGTTGGGACCTGGCGCCCCTGCCGCCCCTTGCCAGCCAGCGGCGGCGCCCGCCAGAGCCCTCGCCGCCGCCGAATCGCGTCCCGAATCACCCAGAGCTAGGGTTGGGGTGGTCGGCGCCAGCGCCCCTGCGCCTCGCCCAGCCTCCCGGCGCCTCCGGGCAGGCGCCTCCGCCTGGAGCCTCCCCTGCGCCTTGGCCCGGCGCCTCCCCTCGCCTCCGGCCCAGAGCCTCCCCTGCGCCTCCGGTTTTGAGTTCTTTGCTCGGTGGTTTGAGTCAGAAGTGATTAAGTGCATGTCTTGCTTGCTTGTTACTAGATATTGTCAAGAGAGATGGAATGGATGATCGCCATGGAATAGATGGCGGTGTAATTTTCTCTTGTGGTTTACCTTGATATGATATTATTCTTTCTAGTTGTCCCCTTTTGCTAGAATTATTTCCTTTGTTCTGTGTTTACGATGCAAGGAATTAAACCTTGGCTGTGCTTGTTGGTGTTTATGTTGGCTTTGGTTTTGGGAGAGCAGTGAGTTGTGCTCTCTCTTTCTCTCGGCTGTGAATTCTGATGTAATGCAGTCTCAAGTTTGCATTGAAATATGACTTCTGAATTGTTGTCGCTATTGAATTTCTTTGATGCAAATCTGGAATGCTCCTCCCAGACCATCTAGCAATGATGTGCAGTGGGTTGTGCTCTCTCTCTTTCTCTCGGCTGTGATATGCTTTGCTACAGTATCAGACATTGGACCAGATATCTTTGAAGTATCAGATTATAGTCAAGTATTACCATTAGTTGTCTTTGAAGTATCAGATTATAGTCAAGTATTACCATTAGTTGTAACTGATGCAACTATGTGAACAATATCAGGTTATAGTCAAGTATTACCATTAGTTGTAACTGATGCAACTATGTGAACAGTATCAGATTATAGTCAACTATGTGCACTCATGGACAGATGAAGAAAGAAGCATCAGTATCAGTCTCCATTGTGTTGGATAACAGCTCTGCTTCTTGTGGCTTGTCACTGCATTTCAAGTTTCTCAATATTCACAGGTGCACGATATGAACAGTTTCAGGTTTTGAATGCACTCATGGACCTGGACTTGGATTGAACCCAGAATGCACTTGCATATGCACTGGTGCACCATTACATCCCATTCGAGACAACTGAAAATTAACCTTTCATATGCACAGTATCAGGTTTCTCTGTGGCTTGGAAGAAATTGTTTCTCCTTGCCAAGTAAATTCCGGCATCCACTATCACTGGTTGCACTTTCTCAGATCTGCAGTGAATTTTTTATCAAAACTAATACTGTTAGCAGCAAAAATTCTTTCTCAGTTCAGATGATCCACACTCTTTCAGTCCAATGTCACTAGTGTGATCGATGAAGTTAAACTTCCTTGGAACGTATGATAAGACATAAATCAAGTCTGCAACAGGAGAAAACATACAAGAATATCACGATCAGTATAACGTTAACTATCAAAAAATTAAGCAGAAAACATCACTGAAATCTATTTAAGACAGAAACCAGATATTTCATGTGGAAAACCAAAGCAGGACCAAAGGTCTCAGCACAATATATGCACTATTCGAGAATTCTATATAGCATGATAATTAAACCACCAGCATCATTTGTGGTTCGCTGTACCACCTACCTATAGATATGATTATACGCGAGCATGTGCGCTTGCCTAAAAATGAGTACAACAGGAGTGCTCGTTTTGTCATGTGCATTATCTATTCCATTTCGGATACATCAAAACCAATAGATAAGAGGAGCCTGAATTTACTTAATAATTTTTAAACAGACAATTTAACTTGAAATATATATCCATATGGAGCTCTACCTTGTCAACAAATAACTGAAATAACACTACATGTGATGTGTGAGGGTAATAAGCAGGAACTTGGAACCGGACTAAATGTCCTCCGTTGACTGGTTGTCCTGATCTTGTAAGCTGTAAACCTTTGTCACTTTGCTTGCGTCCCAAACAAGGATGAATGCTCCTCTATTTGATGTTGGTTATAAGATTAATCGAAATGTAGCTGGCAAAACTAGTTTTGTTTTTCACCCTATATTGGAATCAAACAAGTGAAAGATCAATGGCGTCAATTTGTATCAATTAGAATCAGTGCATGCAAATCCATGTGTATCATTCTGTAACAGTGAATTGAAATTGGAAAGGAAAAATATGAATTCTGAATTCTGATGTAAATCAAACAAGTTTGTTGCACTCATGGACAGAAGAAGAAAGAAGCATCAGTATCAGTCTCCATTGTATTGGATAACAGCCCTGCTTCCTGTGGCTTGTCACTGCATTTCAAGTTTCTCAATATTCACAGGTGCACGATGTGAACAGTTTCAGGTTTTGAATGCACTCATGGACCTGGACTTGGATTGAACCCAGAATGCACTTGCATATGCACAGGTGCACCATTACATCCCATTCGAGACAACTGAAAATAAACCTTTCATATGCACAGTATCAGGTTTCAAGTTTCTCAATATTGGCTCATCTCCAGCTAATTTCGATGGCTCATCTCCATTTGACAAGTTTCGATCATTCATACAACAAGAAATCACTCATACAGTGAGAAATCATGGCACAGGCAGTGACAAATTTTGATGGCTCATCTCCATTTGACAAGTTTCGATCATTCATACAACAAGAAATCACTCATACAGTGAGAAATCTTGGCACAGACAGTGACAAATTTCGATGGCTCATCTCAATTTGACAAGTTTCGATCATTCATACAACAAGAACTCACTCATAGAGTGAGAAATCATAACACATGCAGTGACAAATTTCGATCATTCATATTTGACACAGGCAAACCATGACAAACTATCCAATCAAAAACTTCACAGCCGAGAGAAAGAAAGAGCACAACCCACTGCTCTCCCAAAACCAAAGCCAACATAAACACCAACAAGCACAGCCAAGGTTTAATTCCTTGCATCAGAAACACAAGAACAGTGAAATAATTCTAGCAAAAGGGGACAACTAGAAAGAACAATATCATATCAAGGTAAACCACAAGAGAAAATTACACTGCCATCCATTCTATGGCGCATCATCCATTCCATCTCTCTTTGACAATATCTAGTAACAAGCAAGCAATACATGCACTTAATCACTTCCCTGGACTCAAACCACCGAGCAAAGAACTCAAAACCAGAGGCGCAGGGGCTCTGGCGGGCGCCGTCGCGCTCGGTGCGGGGGCGGCGCAGGGGCGCTAGGTCCCAACCCTAGCTCGCTGTCTGACCTCGTGGAGGAGAATGGAGGGGAGGTGGCGGCGACGCGGGGGCCCGAAATGAAATCGACGTCTGCGCCGGGGGGCTTCTTCGCGAAAATGGCAAGGCGCGCTCGCCCGCGCTGGCCCTTGCGATGCGCGCCGTGGGATCCGGAATGGACGGCCAGGATCCTCTATGTGCATATGTGCATCGATTTACTCATGTGCATACGATATGTCGCCGTCTATACATAGGAAGCAATCACGGGTGATTAGTGTTGCCATTTATGGCTCCTATAATCACAGTTGAGTAATCACGGTTGAGTAAAAATATATAACGGGGGGGATGTTGAAATAGCTAGCTTGTCTATACATAGTAAGCAATCACCAGAATCGCCGGTGATTAGTGTCGCCATTTATGACTCCTGTAATCACCTGTAATCACTGTTGAGTATATATATAACAACAGCCAGAAAGGCCATGTAAGTGTGTCGAACCAATTCTTCTTCCTCCTGTATTCTTGTTAACTTTCACGGAGGACGACCTGCCCCTGTTCGTGATGGGCAAGCCGGCGGAGGTGGGCAGCAGCAGGGGCGCGGGTGACAGGATAATAGCGGTGGAGCTGCACGTGGAGGGTACGAATCTCAACTTTCTGGCAGAGGCGCGCCTGTCGGACGCGGTCGCCGTGCTGAGGCCGCAGCTGAGCAGCTTCGTGGGCCTCCCTGAGCTGTCGATTCTTTCCGGCGGGAACTACCACTTCAAGTTCAACGGGGAGGCCATGAACGAGGCGCGGTCGCTGCGGTCGTACGGCATCCAGCCCAGGAACATCATCAACGTTGTCTGTAACCGAGAGACAGGTTTTTGAGGGGTTTCAGAAGTCGGAGACTGTGTTCTCCCCGGTGGATAATAATAATAACCGAGCTGCCTGTGTTATCCCCGGTGGATAATAATAATAATAACTGAGCTGCCGTTTTGATGAACTGGTTAAGTAGTCTTTGGCAGATTAATTCCGTAGGCAATAGGCATTGTTCGTCCAATCTCGAGCCCTTTTGCATTTGGTGTTAGAAGTTGGCGTAAACTCTTATAAAATCCCGCTCCGCTGACCTGCCCGAGGAGCTTCGAAGCAGCGTAAATTGGATTGAAGTACTCAAATAGAGGCCTTTTGCATGTAGCGTCAGAAGTAGAGCTGGGACTTGGGCTGGGCTTTTGTGGGCTGGCCCAAAGCCCGGTCGACACGGCACGGTCGAAACACGACCACGACGACGACCGCATCCAGGCGGGCTGACGCGGCACGAACTCGGGCGGGCGAACTGAAACGCGCCCGCTCGGTGACCTGCCAGGAGCTTGAGCGTGTAAATTGGATTGAAGTACCCAAATAGAGGCCTTTGCATGTAGCGTCGAAGTAGAGCTGGGACTTGGGCGGGCTTTTGTGGGCTGGCCCAAAGCCCGATCGACACGGACCTTGTCGAGACCGCGACCACGACCGCATCGGGCGGGCGGTCAGCCAGCACGAACTCCGGGCGGGCAGACTGAAGCTTGACCTTGGGCGGCACGGCCGCAAGCGGCCAT
Organism: Phyllostachys edulis; assembly: GCA_036346405.1. NCBI lineage: Eukaryota > Viridiplantae > Streptophyta > Magnoliopsida > Poales > Poaceae > Phyllostachys > Phyllostachys edulis. Next base: position 61,369,287 of record CM070566.1, read on the forward strand.
TTGGGCGTGCTTGGGCCGCCCGGCCAAATCAACCAATCCCATTCTTTCCCCCACGGCTGGCCTAGCCCAACCCCAACCCTCCCCCATCCGGCTAATCCCTAACCCCAATCCCCACACCGCCTCCGCCCTCATTTCCTCTCCCGTCCGGCTCCCTCCCTCCCCACGTGCCTCCCTCCCTCTCCGGCTCCCTCCCTCCCCACGCGCCGCCTTCCTCCCTCTCCGGCTCTCCTCCGGCCGCCTCCCCCCTCTCCGGCTATCTCCCTCACCATGCGTCGCTTCCCTCCCTCTCTGGCTCACCCTCTCCCCATGCTCCCTCCAGCCCGTCGCCCCTCCCTCAACTCCTCCAGCCGCCTCCCTCCCTACCCACGCGTCGCCGGCCACCTCTCTCCCTCCAGCCGCCACCTCTCCTCCTTCCACCTTTGCCACGGGCTGGCCACCTTCCCTCCCTCGTTGCTGTCCATCTCGCCCCCTTCTTCCTGGGCGGCGGCGGCCGTCATCTTCCTGAGCGACGCGGTCCTCGTCATCGTCAACGTCGCCGCTCGCTCAGGGCCGGGCCTGGGCCAGCACGGCAACGCGGCGGCTCGTCGTGCCTTGGGCCGTGCTTGGGCCTCGCCGGGAGGCAGCCGTGCAGTCTGACACGGCGCGGCGGCTCTTGACTGGCGCAGCGTGCTTCGTCGCGTGTCGGCACGGCCCGGCCCGAATCCCACCTCTAGTCAGAAGTTTGCCTAAACTCTGGTACAATCCCGCTACGTTGACCTGCCCGAAGAGCCTTGAACTAGTGTAAACTGAACTGCACTCGAATAGACCCGAATCGACCTCTTTCTCTGTTCTCTACCACCGCTTGACAAACCTTCATATGTGAAGGAAATGGCTTGTGTCACTGTGGTATTAGTCTCTGACTTCATTAAGTGCTCTTTGCATAAATTTGAGCAAAATTATAATCGAAGATTTTTTTGGTAAACTGATAAACTTTTGTATGTTAACTATCTATGGTACACGTAATGTAAAGAAAAGATTGAATAGTAAAAGCAGCGATTTTTTTTCCTTTTGATAGGGTAGAGTGAATAGCGGTAAAGGTAGGTTGAGAAACAAAGGTTGGGGGGGGGCAGCCTTGCATGTTTCCAAATTACAATGGTGTATCGAGTGTTTTGTTGCATTTGGAGCACTCAAATTTCTAATCGTTCGATTTGTCACCGAGATTTTTCCTGGATCTAATTAGGCTCGTGGTTGTTAGTGGGTTGCATGCATGGCTTTGTTATACTTGTTTCATTGAGCCTTTTTTATGGGCTTATTGTGTTCGGTTTTTCTATTTAGTAGCACTGACAAAAGAATCATAAATACGAAATGAGTTGGTATAGTTGTTATGTGGGCTTTCATCGGCCCATTTTAGACAACCTTTTTATTTGTTGTTGGGTTAGAGGAGCCCAAAAACAAAAGATATGTTTTTGGGGCCTTTAGGTCTTCTGTGTGTATCATAGATATTATTTTTATATGTTTATATATGTATATTTATGTCAGGTCAATGTTAAATTTGATGAAAATAATGTAATTTTTCCTTTTAATATTAATTCTTTTTTCGGTAGGGACTTTTTATTTATCTGTTTTTCATGTTTGTATTTGTCACACCCCCAGGCGTGGAATACCCGAAGACCTTATGTGTATATCATACTAGCCTCATGACCAGTGGCTACTACACACATTCACAACATTTGGCATTCACATTCATACATTCACATATAAAAGTAAAGCAAAAAGGGTACTTAACTTAAGCGGTACAATTATTACATCTGTGGCCGACCGGCCAAATATAAACAAGTATTAACAGAGTTGTCGACGATCGAGTCGCCGATCTTATGAAATAAAATAGAGGAAAATGGCACAAATCTCTTGGGAGAGAATGAGGCTGCTCTTTATTGATATGAACTCGTTATTACAGTGGGTGCCTGCGACCCGACGGTGGACTAATCCTAATTACACTGAGTGTGATGCTTGCTATACTATTGAATCAGACTAGAAGCATGAATCTAATGCTAATTGAGCTGCTCTAATCTGACGCGAGGCGATCCTCCTCCTTCTGTTCGTGCTCCATCCTTAAATAGCTTTCAAAGAGGTGGCGATTACTCTTAGAAGGCGTTTGTTGTGAGCGTCGTGATTGGTCGGAGAGAGGCGGTGGTTGATAAAGTATCAACCACTCTGTGGTTGAATGTTTGTGAGACATTCAACCATACGGTGTTTGTTTGTCAATGTCTTAAGATCATGTAGGGTCGCGTGGTATGGAGTATACAACATGTGTTTCATTCATCACACGGTAAGGAATATACCTGGAATCAGATCCAGATATCAGTTCTTAGCTCTTACGAGCAGCTACCTAGTCGGAGACTAGGTACGGACCTTGTTCGACCAGGGTACCTATTATGTAACCTCTGAAATCCTTACGACCAGTGAGGTCGTTAGCCTTAGGGGTTACGACCATGAAGATGTATGGTCTTTTATTATGTATTAAAGTAATACATAGAGATTTTAATCCTCGTCAGCTACCCCCGAACTTTAAATGAATAGGTTGTGTGAGCACCTTCTTAAGCGAAGTCAATATCGGAAGACCCCATTTAATGTCGTGACATTCGAAGTGGTCTGTATTCACTTTAAAGTTGAGAACCTGCCTTGGGAACCAAAGAGTTTTTCTGTCCGTTAGACAAAAAGGTTTTGTCCGTTGGACTTTAAATTACTCCCAATTGCAATTAAAGATCTGAAGCTATAAAATCCCTATTGCTAGGCTTTAGAGCTCTTACGCTTTCAGATCTTCCATCAATCCTCTTCATCCTTTTACTAAGAATCCTTTCGAGACCTCCACTTTCTTTCTTACCAAAGCTTCCTCCGACCTCTTTTCATCTTCTCGTGAGATCTCACCATGTCAAATTCGATCACCAAGTGGATGGTTTCAGATTTGAGCGAGAAGAAGCTCGAGGCGCTGGAAGGAATCGGATTGCTTTCGGACAAGAACTTGATCAAGTGGAGGTCAGTGGCTGGAGAACACTTTCCGAGAGGAAGGGGAAATCCCTATTTTCCTCGCCTTCATCGAGTGTGAGCTAAGGCTGCTGGCGCACAAATTCCTCTCCCGAGTTCTAGAGTACTACGGGGTAGAGTTGCTGAATTTGGCTCCGAACTCCATCGCCAACATCAGCATTTTTGCCTATCTATGCGAGGCATACCTGGGAATGCGACCGAATTTGAAGCTCTTCAGGTATTTTTATTGGATGGCGATGTCGGGGAGATCCATGGCGGGTGCTGGAGAGTGCATGCTACGTATTCATGATGGGAAGGCCGATGTGTACATCCCAATGTACTCGAAGTCTTCGTGGTTTTCATGGAAGAAGAACTGGTTCTACATGACGGTTACGAAGGACGACGACCTCTACTTCACCGGAAAGAGGGCGAGTGAGAATCTAAAGTGGAGGGACACCGTGGAGAAGATAGGGATGGTCAGAAGATAGGTAGAGGCTATTCAATACCTAAGGAGAAAAGACTTGACTTCCTGGCACGTGGTGAGAGATTTTACCATGCGCCGAATTAGTCCTCTGAAGCTCCGAGACCATTCCTTGGTCTGGTACATTGGTCGGGATGAAGGAATCAAGGACTCAAGGGATGATAGTCTTTAAAGAAGCTCCGACCAGTATAATCTATTAGTAGATTATCATATAACCTTGAAATCTCTTTTGTCTCGTTTGAAGTCCTTTCCTCTGACGAGGCCAGAGAGTGGATCAAAATGATCTGCGCTGGGGAGCCTGGTGAGAAGGTTGTATTTCCTGGTATCTTGGTGATAGTCTCTGCAGAAGAGAGACTGAGGAGACTTAAGGTAAATAACCAATTTTTTTCTTCATCTTTTATATATCCTCCGATCTGTTTGTAATCTTGCTCTAATATGTAGACGGTTGGACTAAGGATTATACAATCCGATGAGGATTTTAATCCTACCGTGGTTCTGACCGATTCCTGCCTAGAAGCCATGGAAGAAGATGGTCTTCTCGAGGTAAAAGAGCATTTGAAAGAAGGTATATAATTACATGGAAAATCTCATCACCTAATCAAAGTTTATTTGTGACTTAGGTGGAAAGAATGGAAGGCCCACAAAGCAAAGCTGTGAAATTTGTAAACCTCAGGGTGGTCATTCACGACACGACGGTTATTCTTGAAACAACCGCTCTTGAGGTCAATGAAACCACACCTTCGACCCGATGATCAGCGGCGTTGTCCTCGACCGGTGGTCGGGAACATCACTTCCGACATCGTGTTGGAGGATGTGAGGGTACAATCAACCCTACGGTTTAGAACCGGTAAAATTGGTTGAGAAGAAGAGGAAGGCGGCGCCACTGAATTTAATCGGCGCATTTCAAGGTCAAGACCAAAAATCGACCGGTATGTACAAACAAAATAGTCATGTGAGTGCATACCTTAAATGTCCTTGATATATTGAACTCTGAACTTCCTTTCTTCTTTTTGTGCGAGATCTTCTAGCGTTCGATCGTCTCCGACTAGAATATTACGGAGCATCGGCGGTCGAAAGCCCGCGACAGGACACTCTTGAGCTAAAATTCACGAAGACAAGGTGGTCGAGAAGCCCCGGCGGCGTTAGTGCGAGAACTTGTCGAGGATTACGTGGTGATTCTAACTCCGTGTGGAGGCGGGCGTCCTGAAGATCCTCGGTGAGGTTTAGACCCACTGTCGGTAATTCTTCTCAAACTAACAAGTTGCCTTTTGCCCTCGATTTATCGAGGATAAGGAACTTGATGAGGTTTGGGGAAGGTATCGGACCATCGAGGCTAGGGACAGTCTTGATCGATTTTTGCGAATATAACGGCGTGGCAATTCGGGTAAGTATCTCGACCATTTTCATAGTTTTTCTTCAAAAGTTTACAAGAAACTTAAAGAAGGATTCTATTCGTAGCACATGGTGAGAACTATCTTGTGGTCGGAGGGTGACCCGATGAATAAAGCTCCTGGAGCAGAAACACTCCGAATTAGAAAGTGGGGACTTTCTTCTTAACTTTTCTTCTTCGTTACCTTGTTCTTCTTCCGTTAACTAATTATTCTCCCTTATCATATTTGATAGATTTAGAAAAAATAAAAGAAGAGGTCGTGGCTAAAGAAGACAGAATAACCAAGCTTGAAGAAGAATACCAAGCCAAGGACCGGTCGATCGCATACGTGACGACCAGGCATAAAGAAGTCATTGAGACTTGTGAAAAGAAGATTGCGGGTAACCGGTCGTAAACTTGACTAGTATATTATCTCTTTTAATCATAGATATTTACCACTTGATTCACTAAATGCGAGCAAACTCAAGCTGAATAGAGCAAAAAGGCTCTGGAGTTTGAGCAAGATAAAAGGCGATGCTAAATGCGAGAACCTTGATGAAAAAATCATGGCGCTTAACAAGATGATCTTTGATATGGGATCGAGGATCAAATCGCCTACCTTAAGAGATCCAACGGAGAAGATGAACTAAAGGGCTTGCTCAAGACTACTCGAGAAAACTATGCCCAGACGATGAAAGAAGATGTGGCCAACGGAGTTAGTTTTGCTTTGGCAAAAGTGAAGGCTTCGATCTCTCCACCAATCTCCAAGTTGTTGAAGAAGATTTCAACTGCTCGGCTGAAGATGCGACCAAGTTTCTCGTGGAAGTAAGGCCTCTTGGAAACAAGGTCACAGAGGAAATAGAGGTCGGATCTCCGTCAAGCACAACTAGTCTGGAGATCTTCGGAGTAGACAGGTTGTAATATAAAATTATGAAATATATAAAACTTACCTTTTGTCATCAACAAAATCTTTTGTTTATCCGGTCGACTTATGAAGTACTCATATATTCCCTAGCCCCCGACTGCTTTATAGTAGAAGAACTTTACTAAATAACCAATAAGCCAAGAATGAAAACTAAAGTCTCAACCATTGTTTGAAAGTATGTACTGATTATATGATAAAACTAATCACAGAAATACTAGGAAACCATTATGGTCGTAACCGATTAATACGATTTTGACTAGTTAGAGACACATTTGTTATAATCGAAATACCAAACAAAGTATTATATGGTTGGAAGAAAAAGACTTTCATTGATAAAAATAAAAAAATACAAGAATGTATGCAATAAGCGATAAGTGGTCTTATTTATATGTAGTATCCAAAAGCTGGTGGAAGAATTGCTAGGCGAATATATGAAAAACACTTTGCGAAACGTGCTCATGCTCAAGTTCGACTGGCAGCGAGGATCGTAGGAAAAGAACCGTCGCTAGGAAGCTCCTTCAAGTGGGCAGGACCATGTGCGGAGAAGGAGAGACTTCGACTAGGAGGCTTTCGTGTCGACGATAATAAACGAGAGTAGAACAGAATTTTGAAATGAAAAAATGTAGTCTCCGAAATCTTAAGCATATGAATCACTATATGAAGTTGTCGGTGTTATGCTTCGGTTACTCATGTAGTTCTTTAAGAAAAGAGTGTGGTCGTACATGGGAATCATTCATGGAATGATAATGACTAGGACCCATCTGACGTTTGACGTAGAAGTCGTTGCCAAAGTGTAACAGAGATCCTTGTAAAGGATATCAGAGAGAAGGAGGTTTTCTCCGACCAGTTGAAACAACAATAGTAAACGACCAGAGTATAGGTACAGATATATAAACAATATCACTCGTCGAAATAAAATAAAGGAATGACTAACCTTTATTAAAATTAAAAGAATGTAAAGAATAATTAAACAAAGAACTTACGCAGTTGATCAATGTTCTAAGAATTAGACAAAACACGCCCATCAAACATGGTGAGTCGTACTGAACCTGGTCGGGTGACTTCAACCACAGTGTAGAGACGTTCCCATTTGGGAGAAAGTTTGTTGCGATTTGCTTGGTTCTGAATTTTTCTGAGAATTAGATCACCTACAGCCAGGGGCGGATCCAGTAAGACCCACCAGGGTGTGCACAGGACACCAGGTCTAAAATTGTGTTCTACACACACACACACACACATATATACATATGAATATATCTCGTGTATAAACAGACTAAACTGTACTCAACACCCGTAGCCAAAATGAAGGACACCACACCGGATGTCCGGACTCGTGTGTCTTGCGCATGGTGAGCGCGTCATGCGTTAGCGGCTTGGCGCGTGGGCCAACTTCACTTGAGCCTAGCGAGGAAGCAGCAGTGCCAGGCGGCCCGGCCCGGACGCGCGTGGTGAGGCGATTGAGCGGCGGCGTGCATGAATCACGGTGCGAGTTCACAATTCACAAAGCTAGTTTGGTTTTGCCATAGTACTGGCAATCTTGGAGGTCGTCACCAATAGTACAAGATAGGAATTAGGATCACTGATAGTACAAGCAAGTTTTGCCATCGAGACTTGGAGATTTTCAGCCGCCGAACCACCGAGGCACCAAGACGAGATCCGAGTCGCGTCACTGCTCCAGCGGCGAAATTTCTAGCGGCGAACTGGCGAAGCCACACGACATGAGCTACCTTTTGGTTTCTTCGCCAATCGCCATCACTAGTAAGTGGTAATTTCGATTTCTCTAAGTAAAATACCGATTTAGCACAGTCACTAATTTTATGTTTATAGATCCAATTTGCTAATTGTTGGTATATTTTCTCAAACCCTAGGATTGGGGTTTACAATTGCGGTAGTATATGGGAATTAGAATATTAGAATATATGATGTTTCAAGATTTGGAATTGGATTTGAGTTTTTGACTACTTGAGAGTTGAGACACAATGTCAAGTAAGTAAGCCCTACAATTTTAAATAAATGACTTTACTTAAAATTCATGATTCTTTTACTTAAAATTTTACTAAGTAATTTCTTCTACTTTTTGTAGGCTATCAAGGTCGGATGTTGTTTTTTGCCGATCTTGGCCATCTTTTGCCATGGTTGGAACTTTATCCATCATTTATTCACTTTGCCACGATTAACCAAAACTACTACTAGGAGTGTAGGATCCTTTGTTTTGGTAAGCACTTTGATGGCTATTTTTCATCCGTCATGTTGAATTGTTTAACACATTACTATTCTAATTTCTATACAACATTGCTTTATAATTAGACATGTGTGATATGTATGGGACACCAGTCATTTTTGTTACGGATCATACGCCTATAGCTAGGCTGCGAGATTGCACCTTCTGTTGTGATACCTTCGCATGGCTTGTTGGTAGACCGCCGATCGTATTAAGGCTTGGTTTTGTCGTTCTTCAAGAAATTGATGTCATCAAGTTGTCGTTCATTACGATAAATGCGCATTGAAATAATCAATTGACGAGCCAAGCTTTAGTTACGGAGGAAGCATGGCTTGACACCATAAACCAAGAAGAATGGTGTTTCACCGATCGCCTGGTAGTCATGGTTGAACGACCCTGTCTGAAGGAAGTTCTTGGACCCAAGCTCGACCGTTTTACTAAGCGGTGAACACTCGGCGTTTGATCCCCTGCATTATAATACCATTGGCTCGCTCAACTGCTCCATTACTCTGCGGATGGCGCGAAGTGAAATGTATCTTGATACCAAATTCTTCCAAATTCACGAAATTACCGCTTGATAGCTGGTCTTGTTATGCGTGATTATACAATTTGGGTACTCCAAATCGTGTGATCATATTCTTTGTGAGAAATCTCTTAGTGGCCTCGGTTGTTGTTTTAACAACAGGCTAAACCGATCCATTTGTGGCGTGTCAATCATGACGAAGAGGAATTGAAGCCCAGAGTGCTCTTAGGAAAGGTCCCGAATGTCTAGTCCCTAGGTTGCAAAAGGCCAAGAAAGAGAATGGTTTGCAAAGCTTATCTGGTGATGTACTTATCGGCTATAAACCGACATTGCACACACTTTGTCACGGGCTCTTTTGTATCGGCCACGCCCTAGATCAACTCCTCCTTATTTCGGCCGTGGTCGTATTGGCGCTCTGCCTCGATGGCGCGCGCTTGTTTCAGCCTTGGCGAGGGCAGCGGTTTCTCGATGGCTTCCACCGTCTCGATGCCTTCCTCCTCGGTGACCACAGCGGTCTTCTCCTTCGGCTCTAACCCGGCTTGGCAGCCTCCTCGTCGTTGTCGCCTCGGCCTTGGAGTCCTTGGCGCAGCCTCCGTTAGCGCCTCCGTCTTGGGCTCCTTCTTGGCGGTTCCTCGATGCAGGGATCCTCCTCGGCGGGGCCTCGGCCATAAACTCCTCGGTCTGAGGGCCTCGGTCTTGGGCTCTTCCTTGGCCGTCGCCTCGGTCTTAGGCTCCTCCTCCTTGGCGCCGCCTACTCTAACAATAAATTCATCCCGGAGGAAAGGCAAATCAAGGAGCACAAGCGGCGAAACAGCAGGCGTGGAGAAATCGCGGCAAAGCGAACAAGAAACATCTGCAACAGGCGAAGAGGAGGGCGCACCGTGCACCCAAGCGAACAAACCCGAGCAAAAGGCGGCGGTCGAAATCGAGGCAAAAGCGAATAAGAGGAAAAGGGAAGGAGGCAGCGGCCGGCCTCCTCTTGGGCGGCAGTCTGGCGTGGCCCTATGGGCGTTGAGGCGGAGGAGGGAGGTCGGAGAGAGGAGGCGATTGTCATGGGAGGCAAGGGAGGAGCAGAAGCGAGAATGAAGATGGCATGGGGCACGAGGAGAGGATGAAGAACGGAAGAGCCGTGCTGGGAAGACACGATGTGGGCACGCGTGGCGCTGAGGCAGCGAGTGCCGACCAAGGCCGGAACTCCCATCGAACGGATGCGGACACGCGGAGCGAAGATCCAACGGCCAGAAAAATCTTGTCGACGTGGCCACTCTCCCCTCAGCCCCTTTCTGCCTCCTTTTATTTAGAGAGATGACCAAACTAGTTATTATATTCGAATAGTTTAAAATGTTTCCGAGAAAGTGACTTGCACTTGACTTATTCAACTTGCGTCAAACATGAACTTTAGTTCCTCAATTGGCGGTGTTTTATGGATATTTGCACATATAAATTAACTCTTGTCATTTCCGTGCATTTTCCTTCTCCACTTAGTGAAATATCTTATTCTTTTTCAAAACATGGCAAAAGAAAAGATACCTTGACGCTTGCTCAAAATAATGGTTATTAGAGAGAAATGTCAAAATTACGGTAGATCGACCAGGGACAAGTGTGAGAGCTAGGGCTAGGAAGATGTCGAGAGGTTCAGTGGGGCCCACATGGCAGCTAGTAAATGGTGGGGTCAACACGTGGGCCCTGCGCTTTTCCATCGGATCGGATCGCTCATTGCTCTCCTCTTCGCCTGCTTTGCCTTTGCTTGAGTTTAGTGCATTCTAACCCAAAGATTCAAAGGACATGATATTGATATGGCGGTGGTGTTTGGGAAGATGTTAGTGACCTATTACATGGCGTGACCAATGGGGTAAAAGACTTTCTCACCTTTGATGCACCTCGAGAACAGGAGAAGCCTCATCATATACCAAGCTCTAATTTTTCTCTTGATAATTTGCGTGTTAAACCGACTCGACTTCTCCTAGCTATTCTAAACTTTTTATAAAGTCACTATTAGAACACGGCAAGGTAGATGCTCTCTGGCGAGGACCTAATAATCCTCAATTAATTAAAATGTTTATCTATAATTATTATAATAGATAGCAATGTCCTTGTACAATCTTGAGTACACCTTATCCTTAAAAATAAGAGAACATCACAATAACCTAATGGTGCGTAAGCTATTTTCACGACCACCTATATAGTCTTAGGTTATTCTCACACGCCTTATGGTCGTAAGATCTTCTCGACCACATCATGATCATAAGTTTTACTATGATCACCTCATGATAAATAAGCTTTACTACGACCAAGTCAACTATAACCACTCTATGGTCGATAAAGCCCACAAACATATGGACCCATTCGACTAGGGACCTTATGCGCTATGTTTATTTACCTTGATAGTTAAATATGTATCGTTATCGCCGGGATAAGCGCGACGTATAATATCTGTCTTTAGCATAAGCGCAAGGCAGGGCGTGGGGTAGTGTCTTCGACAATAGCGCCATCAAGCGTGCACAATTCATCACCGTCTCGACAATAACTAGACTTTCATATGTTGCCCTAGTTGAACTCCCGAGTAAGGAAGATGTAAAAAACTTAGCGGCGGGACGGCGTTCTTGCATTGCTTGGCGTCGTCCTCGACATAAGAACTTGTATGCGAAAGAACTTTAGCGGTGGGAGGATTTTGCTAACCCGTTCGCCATTTTCATCGAGAACGCGTTGCTACCCGTCTCCCATTAAAAAAAACTTAGCACTTGAGGGATGCTCGAGAGCGCTGCTTGCGTCAAGAGAGGATTGGAACATCGTTGTCTCCCATCGAAAAAAACTTAATGCTCGAGGGAAGCTGGAGAGCGTTGCTTGCGTCGAGAAAGGACTGGAACATCACTGTCTTCCATCGAAAAAACTTAGCGCTCGAGGAACGCTCGAGAGCGCTGCTTGCGTTGGGAGAGGACTGGAACGTCACCTTCTCCAATTGAAAAAACTTAGCACTCGAGGGAAGCTTGAGAACGCTGCTTGCGTCAAGGAAGGACTGTAATGTCACAGTCTCCCATCGAAAAAACTTAGCGATCGAGGGAAGCTCGAGAGCACTGCTTGCGCTGGGAGAGGATTGGAACGTCGTCGTCTCCCATCGAAAAAACATAATGCTCGAGGGACGCTTGAGAGCGCTGCTCACGTGAGAAGGGGATTTGATGTTAGAGCCTCCTATCTATGCTTATATTTTGGGCTATGTTTTACAAGAAAGGAAAAAATGCCCCCTGCGGTGGTCAGAAATTAACACTTTGCTCCGAGAGGAAAGGATTGTGCACTCAACCTCAAGTGATGGGGATTTATCTCTCAGCCTTGTGAGGAGAAGATTTGCTCGACTCGAAGGGTGAGGATTGGAATCGACTCAGCCCAGAGGGTGAGGATTCGACTCAGCCCCTGAGGGTGAGGATGGGATCGACTCAGCCCCAGAGGGTGAGGATTCGACTCAGCCCTTGAGGGTGAGAATGGGATCGACTCAGCCCCTAAGGGTGAGGATTCGACTCAACCCCTGAAGGTAAGGATGAGATCTAATGAGGATCTAATAATCCTCATTTATTTATTTATCTGTAATTATTATTATAGATATTAACATCTCCATATTAGTCTTAAGTATACCCTTAATATTTATAAGGGAGGCGGTCTAGCTGCACGGTCATAAACCACCCCATGGTTATGAGTCTTCTTATGACCATGGTATAGTCGTAAGCCTTTCTCGACTATCGGCGGTTATAAGATCTTCTCGACTTGGTTGGCTTTGACAACCTGTATTTGATAGGGTTTCTTGACTTGTGGGCCCTGTCGGTTAGGGAGTATTATCGCCATGTTTAACACATGGGGTACTTAATATCTGTTGTTACTTTACGTGAGTGTCGCATGAATTATACATCTCGACAACAAGCGCCTAACAACGTGGGGTGCCACGTCCTGGCGGCAACTTCCATCAAGCGGTTTGTCAATTGGAATGTTGGGGCGCCTCTTTGTTTGGAGGAATGAGCGCCACCTCTTCATCGTTATATAAGGTTGGCGTCGAGAAAGGCGAAAGGACAACCACAATTTGGAGTACAAGCCCTAGTCTTTCTCTTGATTATGTCGATTATACTAAATATAATACCTTGAGTAGGGTTGTTATTATTTCGGAGAAGGCGAACACATATAAAATCCCGTGTCATTCTCTATGAGATTCTTATCTAGGAGAACCCCCTCCCAAATCAAACAATCATACTTAAGATCGGTTCTAGATCACTAACGAGTTAGCGCCGTCAGTGGGGATCTTCCCGGTGATTCCTTGTCAACAAATTCTCTTTTTTCCTAATGCTTCCATGGTAGGAGAGTGGAATGAGGAGAATTGGTTCGACTTAACCGACCTCTTGTAACACCACAGTTTTTGAGCCTTTTGAAAATTCTCAAAATAAAAAAGAACCATTTGATTTTGTTGAAGCCCCAAAGCTTAACTGGAGATTTTTAGAATTCGAGTGTTTAAAATGACTAATTCGAACTTCAACTAATCCTTAAGGTTTGGTTTATTTGGTGTTATTTGAGCTCTAGAGCTATCTCTTCCTTTCTCTGTTAAGTTTTGCTCTTTCCCATGGCCAGCTCTTGTGCCCAGAACTCCTTTGCATCTAGACCTCTTTTGTGGTATAAACCTCCTTTTTGGTTTAGACCTCTCTTTTGTTTGGACATGCCCTTATGTCCAGACCTTCCTTTGGTTTGGACCTTGATGGACTTCTCTCTTTCCCTTCCCTTCGTGTCTCTTGTCTGGACTTCCTTAAGTCCAAGCCACTCCTTTGTTGGTTTGAATCTCTCTGTGGTTCAGACCTCCTTTTGGGTCTAAGCCTCCTCTCCTGTTGGAGCCCTCCCTTGGTTTTGACCTCCCATTGGGTCTAACCATCCACGAGGTGTTCAGCTCGGGCTTGTGTTTCAAATATCCTTGTAATATGCAATTCAATTTTGGGTTGAATTCCCCTCTTGGATCTCCTTGTGTCCATTTGAACCTTCTTTGTATTCTATTGGACCTCCTTATGTTCAATTGAACCCCCTTTGTATTCATTTGAGCTTCCGGTGCCAATTGGATCTCTTTGTGTTCAAGTGAACCTATTGAGTTCATTTGGACCTTCGATGTTCATCTGAACCTCCCTGGTTCATTGCACCTTTTAAAGTGTTCAATTGGACCTCCCGCATCAATCGGACCTTCGGCGTTCATTTGGACCTCCTCCTGTCCATTTGAACCTCATTTGGAACTTCCTTCGTGTCCGTTCGAACCACCCCGCTCGGTTCATACCTTCATCGCTTGAGGATCGTCCGATTTGTGTCGGACGGCCCAATCATTTTGCCCGTTTGATTGAAATCCATCAGCTCCCGCTCCTTTGTGCCTTATTCTGCTATGGCTCACATCCTTTGATCTCATCTGAACCATTCAGACCTCCCTTTGAGTTGATCCGAACCGTTCAGACCTCCCTTTGCCTTGATCTTGACCGTCAGGACCTCCTCTTGTTGGGATTCTAACCGTCAAGACCTCCCTTGATTGTATCTTGACCATCAGAACCTCTTTCAGCATGCGGTCATACCGCACAAAGATTCGGAAGTTCTGGTCACCGGTCGTTCCGCTCCAAGAACATCGGTACTACCGCCACCAGCAGTACCATTTCATACCATTCTGGATAATTCTATACATCTAACCAAACGCACTCTTAGTCCTTTGGACCTCCTCAAAGACCTCCTTGAGTTCATCTTGACCGTCAAGACCTCCTTGAGTCCATCTTGACCGTCAAGACCTCCCCCTCTTTGGACCTCCCTTGATCTCGCAGGACCTCCCTGTCCAGCGGACCTCCTCTATGGTTTTGTAAAGACCACCCTTTTTGGTCTTTTTGTAAAGACCACCTTTGTGGTCAAGACCTCCCCTGCGGGTCACGACCTCCCTCTTTGGTCACGACCTCTCCTTGGGCCGTGACCACTCCTCTTTGACCAAACTATTTTTCAAGTTTGACTGGTCCCACTCGCTAGTCTTGCTCATCCTTATCTTCCTCCGCCACATAAGTACATTGTGCATTTAATGCTGTTGTGTCACATTAAATCTTGACCATATACATAGTTACTTACCTTGAATGTGGTCACTTCGTGGCACCTTGCCTTCTCTTTGTCCCTTACTACTCGGTTATACCTTATCCTTTTTGGTCCTTCACCAAATTGGTTGTGACACCTGACCTGATCCTCACCTTCCTTTGACCTATCTTTTACACTTACCTTTGACACGTGTGCTCCCATGTCTTCCAATGTCTTCCTTGCCTACTTTGGCTATAAATGGCCCAAGTAGTTCTTCCTCATCACCTTTTCTACACTTAGCACTTTTGCTCTTGTCCAGTGCTCTCCGTGCTTGAAGCTTCGCCAAGGAGCCCAGTGAAGCTGCGTCGTCACCTCCTCGTCGCCAAGAAGACCCGGCTTTGTCTGACCACCGTGTTGAAGGAGTTCGCCGGGCTTGCGCCATCCTCGACCGCCATGCAGGCCCTCGACCTCCCCTCCTCATCTACCTTCCTCTCGGCCTTGGTGAGCATCTCTGTGCCTTGTTCTTTCCTTGGTTTCGTACGGCCATGTTGCATAGTCGTATTCCTCTTACAACCCGCTTGAGCATAGTTGTGGCCTTTGATGAACCTCCTCGAAGACCTCCCTTGTCAAAGACCACCCCCTTGGTCTTTGCTGGACTTTTTGCAAAGACCACCCTCTCGGTCTTTGCAGGTCTCTTCGCAAAGACGACCCTCTCGGTCCTTTTGCAAAGACAACCCTCTGGGGACCTCCTTAGGATCTCTTCCTCAGGACCTCCCTTTTGTCAAGACCACCCTCTCCAGTGGACCTCCTCCTAACCCGTTGGACCTCCTCCTGAGAGCCCTTTTCTAGTTCTTTCAAGTTTTGATCTTTGCTGTTTGGTTCTTGTTCGGTTGCTTTGGAGTTCATTTGGATCTTATTTGATATTTATTTGATTTGCTTTGTTCTCGTGTAGATCTCGACATCTCCGGGGAGCCCGAGTTCTCCCAGTAGTCCCTCAAGCTTTTGAGCCAGGCAAGTCATACCCTTGACCATGTTGCACTGATGATTTCAAACTACATATGTTTTGTTTCAAAGATTAATGCATGCTTACTTTTATTTAGTTATTTTAATACTGTCTTTCAATTCATAGCTATGCCTAAATCCTTTGTATGGCCAATGTTGACATTGAACCGAACTTGTTGTCACCCTAGATAAAACACGGTTGATCGATGAGTGTGAGCTGGGATCATTTGAAAAATGAATCGTAGTCTGCTTAGACCAAAAGTATTTGATTTGGGGATTTCACCAGCAAGACCAATAATTGTTTAAATGTTTTAGCCATGACATTGGGTTGTCATGTAAATGTTTTGAAAAGCAAAAGAAAGAAAAAATTGATTTGGACATGGTCGAATTGGTTGCTTGGATGGTGCATGTCTATGCATGGGATCGTGTCATTTCTATGGCCAATGCCCAGGGTTTGTGGATGAGTCGCCCAGGTCAGATAAGGACGGTCTCTGAGCCGCATCTTGCTATGCCTATAATGGGCTATGCCACACCGTGTAACCACATGTCCCAAGTATGGGTCGGGACCTGGCTAACTAATTTGCAAAGTTCCATCGTGGTCGTTCCTGTTGATGCAGTGTGTGGTCTTTTATGGCCTAAGGTCTTTTATAGCCTATGTTGCCCTTTGGCGCAGAGAGGGCACCCATTAACCAATGGGTTTCTATCAAAAGCGGGATTTGCGAAACCTTAGTGGGGGAGGACTGCGGTGGAGTGATGCATTGTAAAGGCCTTGTCACGTGTTCTAGACCACTTACCTCTGGCAATGAGTTGTGGTGCCGGCGGGTGCCAAACAAACTAGAGAACTTCGTGTCCTTTGTGGGTAAAGTGCACAACCTCTGCGAGTGTAAAACTATTGAATAAGCGTGTCCTTTGTCATGGACATGCTAGCAAAGCCACTCAAAATTAGATCTTGGTTTTATTTTCAAAGGACTTGTGAAAATGGTTTTGGATTTCTATCCAAATGGGTTGGGCGAGGAGCCTTGTGACAAGAGGGTATCCTTCACCACTTGTGATGAATGTTATCCAGCTGGCGAGGTTTTACAAAATGAATTTTAGTTATTGTAATTGCCTTGGAACTTAGTACATGTATTTCAAAAGAAACTTGGCTTTATGCAAATTAACCATATATGCCTTCCTTTGAGTTATCCATGTATGCATGTCATTCTGTTATTCCACGGGTGTGACTTGCGAACACGGTTGTTGTGCTCACTCTTGCTTAATATTGTTATTGAGCGGGATAAGAAAGCTTGAGGAGATCTAATTTGTGGACCAAGGGGTCTGGCGGCTAGGATGCACCCTCTAGCCGATTGCATGTGGTGTGTCGGGTGGCCTATTGGTTTTATCTTCGCTATATTTTGATTGCGGCATAAGCCTCCCTTGTAAACAACCTTGTTGATATTAATAAATATCTTGTTGATGTATGTTACCCTTTGTTGTATCTTTGTGAGAACTAGCCATTGATCCTTGGGGTGGTTCGAGATCACGAGAGGGCTTGAGACTCTTCCAAGTCCCATGACCTCCTCGGGATGGTCCCTTAAAGACCTCCCTCGGATCAGGTCGTGGCACTTAGGGAGGTCTTAGGTCCCAAGACCACCTCGGGTCAGGACTCAAGACTTCCAGGTGGCCCTGCTAGACCTCTTGGGTGGTCTTGGAGGTCCTCTCGAGTGGTCCTGTGGGACTTTCTGGGAGGTCCTGGTGGACTTTTCAGGAGGTCTTGGAGGACCTCTCGGGTGCCCTAGGTCGGTCGTTACAACTCTGCGGACATCGACATGGATGTCGGCCGACTACGGTGAGTATCATTTCATCCGATGGTAATGCCGCCTCCAGAGATCAGTTGATGCACCTCAGAACGGGAGAAGCCTCATCATATACCAAGCTCTAATTTTTCTTCGGATAATTTGTAGTGTTAAAAGCGACTTGACTTCTCCTAGCTATTCTAAACTTTTTATAAAGTCACTATTGAGAACACGCAAGTCATATGCTCTCAAGCGAGGACCTATGTAACATCCCAAATGTATAATCAGGGTTTTTTCAAATGTAATTAAATGTGTAGAAATTAAAACTTTTCTCACATCTTGAAACCCCTGAACTCACATGTAATTCTTGTCCAAGAGTTGTGGAATCCAAAAACACAAAGCTCTTGTTGGCCAAAAGTCAAACTCATTTTCCACTTGTCACAAATCTTGTGCCAAACTTTTGGAAATAATTTTCCTTGGTCCTAAAGATGATGTGGGACCCCCTCCGACAAATATCATAAGTTTTCAAACTTGTTTGATAATTTTTGGAGGTAAAACAAACTCTTGAACAGCGTTAATGAATTTCCTGAGAAAAATACAGTGCATAAAAACCTCTAGAAATTTTATGTAAGGTTAATCCTAATGTCAGCAAGCTCAATTAAAATTTCATAAATTTTGGAGTTGAATTGCTATCTCAAATTAAATCCTCAAGTCTCATTTGTTAAAATTGAATTCAAAACCTGCCTTTGTTCCTTGGGCTTGGCAGCTTTGCAAAGCTGGTCAAACCCAACCACATCCTAGCAGCCAGACCTCCTTTCCACCTTGTTGAGGTCGTGGCCGTTGAATTGAGATCCAAAGGCCACGACCTCGGCCTGCAAACTCATCATGACCAAAACCTCCCACCACATTGAGCTCATAGCGTTGGATCGAGATACAACAGCCAATGACCTCCCCTTGTTTTCAAACACTCCAGACCTCCCACCTTGTTGAGGTCGTAGCCGTTGGATTAGATCCAACAGCCCACGACCTCCCCTCGTTATCAAAGCGCATAGACCTCCCTCATTGATCGTGGTTGGATGTAAATCTACTGACTCGACCTCCTTTCTCGCTATCTTGTGGCGCTTTGGACCTCCCCATCATTGTGCGCCCTTGGTTGAGATCCAAAGGCCATCACCTCCACGTGCCTTTGGCGATGTCGTGCGTAGCATAAGTCCTCCCCATCTGGTCCCCTTGGTTGGATTGAGATCAGCATACTGGACCTCCTAACCCTCTTCCTTTGCGCATCCGCGCAAGGGTAATCTAAGTCGGGACCTCCCGGCCACGATCCAAGAGTGTGACCTCCTCCCATTCACTTAAAACTTACCGTTTCACAAATCAAATCGGTCATGACCTCCCCATCCTCTTTATCCAACGGTGGAGGCCTTGTTACATTCTTCTCCTAGCTTGGGCGTGCGTGCCATGGCGATGGAGAAAGGTCGAGCCGAGACTTATCCAGCGGCTCTGTGCTGTCGCGCATTAAATGCGTGTCGGCACCTTCCGCCCTAGGCCATGCCTAACCTACTCCAGTCACCTCCATTGTCTGTCCAAGCCATGGACCAGTGCCACAGGCTAAGCTCACCATGAGCTTAACCCTTGGCTCACGACCTCTTTTTCCCTAGCTATAAAACCTCCTTGGTATCACCCTTGGCTTCTTTTACACACTTCACCAAATTGCTCTCGGTTCTGTGGAGCTCAAACCACAGACCCCCCAATCGCCATTGATGACCTTGGAGCTCTTGGTGAAGGCAATGCCTTGTGGCTCCCTCTCACGACCTCTTGCTCTTTTGTTCTCCTCTAACTCCCTGGGAGATTTAACCCTAACTTAATCTTGGGTTGACCTCAGGAGTGAGCCAAAGTGGAGCTGGAGCTTGGCCGTGGAGCTCATCGTCTTCACCAGCGCCGGTCCTCCTCTTCTCCAACCTCCCCAGCACCTTCGGGACCTCCACGTACTTCCTGATAGTCCTTTAGCGCTGGGCACCTGCATGTATGAAGTTGCGGAGCTTTAATTTTTAGTATTGCTCTTGGCCGTGTCTCTGGCTAAATCGCCGTTCAGAGGCCACCCCGCCATGAGGGATGGTCTGGCGTGTCTTAACACTATTGCGCACATGTTGGTGCCTGGATGGCGTGGCCGAGGTCCTCATCGCCGGCGGCGAGCCTTGGAATGCCCCTCAGTTTTTGTCGGACGGGGATGTCTCTGTGCGTTGTCGTACATGACCTCCCCGTGTAAATCTTAACCGTCCAAACCTCCCAGTGGAGATCTGAGCCGTTAAGACCTCCCCTTGTGTGAGATCTTAGCCGTTTAGGACCTGCTCGAGGTCATCTTAAACGCTTAGGACCTCCCCTTGTTAGATCTTGGTCGTTCAGGACCACCCCCAAGTGGATCTGAACCGCCCAGGACCTCTTCGTTTTTGTCTTGACAGTCCAGGACCTTCCTTGAGTAATCTGGACCATCCAAGACCTCCCTCCTTGCGAATCTTAGCCATTCAGGACCTCCTCAAGGTCACCTTAGCTAATGAAGTCTTCCCTGGGTTGATCTCAGCCGTGTAGGACCTCCCTGTGTCGATCTTGACCGTTAAGATCCTCCCTCGGACAATCTAGACCATTAAGGTCCTCCCTTGGAAAATCTAGACCGTCCAGGACCTCCCTCGAGAGGTCTTGACCGTGTAGATCTTTCTTGGGGAGGTCTTGATAGTTTAGGTCTTCCTTTGGAATATCTCAGCCATTGAGGACCTCCCTCGCTAGATCTGGACCGTCCCGGTCCTCCCCTTTTTGTTGTGGTCCGTTGGATGCAGCATCAACGGCCACAACCTCCTTCGATTGGCAGCGTTCTTTGGGAGGACAAGGATCGTTGGATCCAAGATCAACGGCCCATGTTCTCTGGACCTGCGCTAGCGCGCGTGCGCGTCATTCTCCGGAGGTCTTGAGCCATCAGATCCAAGATCTATGGCTCATGTCCTCCCCCTACTGTGTTGGTTTTTAGATTTTCCAGAGAGCTTATATTTGTCAACTGAAAAAGGTATGAACTTGTATAATGCATAACTATTTCATTTTAAATCCAAATTAGGTGAATCAAATTTTTGTAACTCTGGTTCGGACTAGGCTTTAATCTAAAAATGATTGTAAGTTGAGTTCGGCTCCAGAAAAATGATTTCATAAATAGGGTTCAAAATTAACTTTTAATGTTGCATTTAATTTGTAAAATGCATAAGTAAGTCTCTGTAGATTATTTTTGAGTGAATCCAACTTTATTGGCTTCCTCTATTAATGCACTAAATGTTAGAATAAGATTTAGGCATGTCACAGTTTTCAGAAGATTTGTGGGTGCAAATTAGTTGTGCTTATTTTCATATCTTTGAAAAATCATAAAACAAGAATAATAGCTCCAAATGAGGTGAACTCAATTGTGTTATTCATATCATGAGGTTATTGTTTTACTGTAAAAATCTCAGTAGCACCGCTTTTCCAGAAAATGTTGCCAAACAATTAAATTAGTGAATAGTAGCAGTTTTGTATTTTTAGGGTTGAGCAGAATTGTTTTGCTCGTATCTTTTGCATTAAGAATCCAAATGAATTGGTTCTTGTTGATAAATTCCCTAAAAATCATCCTTTTTCTTCTATAGAAATTTCAGAGCATTTGGAGTTTGTTTTCTGTGCTGTATTTTGGATTTTCTCCGTTCTTATCGATTCTTTTTGCCTTTTGGATTAGGTGTTGACGAGTGTGTTGATCCCGTGAGTGATCCTCAGCAACATCTTGAGCAAAACTAGCAAGGCAAGCAGTTTGATCATATCCTAGTATTGTCCCATTACTTTAAAGTTTAATACTTTGTTTCACTTGTATGTATGCATGCTACTTTGTGTTGAAATATCGATTAGTTGAGCCTATAGATGCATATCTTGTAGGTAAATGTTCATTCTCTACTACTAAGCCTAGAATTATCTTGCTGTGATTTAGAGTTCGATGGATGGACTCTTATCACTTAGTAGTTTACGTTGATAATGCTTAGCAATGCTTAGATAACGGTAGAAATGGGTGGTTGTCGACGTGATGTCGATGACCTTGATCACACAAAAACTATTATTCCATTATGTCCACCTTGTGCTTGTTACTTTGTAAATAAATAAAAATGAAAACAAAATTGTTATTGACTTGGGCACAATGGATGTTGGTGTGATCTGTTGGGTGTGAACGGAATGGTGCCTAAGTCCCCAAGGACCGAGTTACTTGCGCCATTGATCCAAGCACTTTTGCGTGCTAACCACACGAGGGGGATATGGGACCTCTCTTGACTAAGTACTTTGGGAGGTGTTAATTATGAGCTGGTCGGTGGGTGTGTTAAAAATAAAATATGTGTGTGTGGTGTGGGGAGGGAGCATTAGCAGACCGGCTAGGCTGTCTAATGTGTCCTTACCCCCGTGGATTGCGGCTCTTAATTAGCATCTTCCATTGGAAATGTCTCGTAGGACTTAGTCGTCTTGGCATACCTAAGGTAGTGTCTTTGAATCTTGTGGCAAAAAAGGCGATCTGGCGTGTGGGTACATTGGTACACCCCTGCAGGGTTAAAACTATTCGAATAGCCTCGTCCTAGGTTATGGACATGCTTGGTGATTTCCCGCAAGAACTAGACTAAACACTTAATTAAAACTTGATGGGTGGTATGAATTGGGTAATTCATGCTATTGTTGTGGTGACTTGGGCGAGTCACTTCCAGGTTGTTCTTGTTGTTGTTATTGTTATTGTATCGTTGTTACTTCAACAATTAAAAATGCTTTGTCAAATTGCTTTCAATCTATTACATTATTGTAAATGAAAACTCGCTTTATGCTAAAATGAGTCCAAAGCCTCATCCACTTAAATAAAGCTTGCATGTAGCTATCTATAGTTACATGTTATATTACGTCGGTCTTGCGAGTACATTTTGTACTCATTTGCTTTGCTTAATAACTTTGTTGCAGAGGAGGTAGAGCCCAAAGGGCTTTACTTTTTGTGAGATGTCTTTGCGGTTGGGAATCGAGCTAAGCGACTTGGTTGGTTGCCTTGTGGGCTAAAGGCAAACCTTGTGGCTCTCTTTTGTTTATCGCCATCTTATGGCTTTTGCTTCATTGTGTTTATCTTTCTTAGTTGTATTTGGCGGTCGGCCCTTTTATAATAACTCTATATTATGTATGTCTTTTATTCTAGTCGTGCTTTGGTTCTATGTCTTGAATGGAATTGATGCATGATTTTGTAAAGGAGTGTGTATCTTGCATGCAGGAAGTATACATATCTCGAAGACACAGGTTATTTAGTTTGTAATGCTAGGGTCAATGGATGACTAAGTATTACAAGCCTAATAAACAGGGGTCCTCACAAAGTTAGTATCGAGCCATCTTGACCATAGAAACCCTAGCAGTCGTCTTTAGGATGTTTTGGAAAACTTATTTTCAAAATATCAAATGGTTTATAAGCTTAAGTAAATTCTCTAAATTTACTCCTTACCTATCTTAGCTTTCTTTTCTCATCTCACTCTAATTGAGTTTTAAAAAAATTTGTTTACCTCTCCTTCCTTCAAAGATAGTTGTTATCGTTTAATTGGGTTTTGGGAACTAATGAGTTTGGCAAATTGAAGTGTTGGCTGCCCTCTACAAGGTTTTGAAGTTTCCGAAGTTGAAGAATTCGGCTAGGAGGCTTGGATGCAAAATCTGGACAGCGATCGTCAATTTCGGACAGCAAGCTCAAATGTTCTAAATAGGGTAGAAAATGAGAGGTTAATCAACTAAAACTTGTGGGAATAAAAGGGTAAGATGTGATACTAGTTAGCTAAGTATCTAACACTTAATTCGCTGGTTTAACCTTGCTTTGTAGTAGTGTTAGAGCTAAAATAGCTTGCTGAAATTTTCCCTTCTCTACCGATTACTCGTTCATTCAATACGGGTTAGTTGCGTAGAGAAGTTGACCTTATTTCTTAAGTTTTCCTTGCTGTTTTTAGAGTCTTTTGGGAGCTTTTAAAGTTTAATTACTTGCTGTTTTGGCTTTCGTTTAGGGTGGTATTCCATTCCCCTAGTCGTTAGCCCCCGTCTTCTTTAGCTTCTAATTTCTGGGTTTTTGGTTGCTAACCTCTTTCCCCTTTCAACAGGATGGCCGGTCATACTCGTAGCGGCCAAGGCCAGGCAGCTGGTCCGGACGAGGAGCTTCCTCCTCCTCCGACCATGGCGAGGTTCTTCTTCGAGATAGAGCGTAACCATGCGGATGGCGGAGAGTCTTCTTTGGATGTCATCGCGCAACACCTCGGCCCTTCTGGGTGCTTTAGGATCCGGGCAAGGGAGTGGACATCGACCTCGTGGGGGCCTCATTGAGTTTCTTCGTACCCAACCCCCACCTTTTCGGTCGAGGACTCGCTCGATCTGACGATCGGCCGTCTGGTGGAGCGGAAGCTCCGCATCGCGCAGTGCCAGGAGCACGAGAAGGCGTTGTTTTCATCGCACCAGCTAGAGGGTGCAGCTTTGTCATGGTGGGAGAGCTTTCTCGCCATGCAGCCCGCAGACCACACCGTCACTTGGGAGGAGTTTCGTACTGCCTTCCGTCGATCTCATATCCCTGCCGGCTTGATGAACATCAAGAAGCAGGAGTTTCTCGCCCTCAAGCAAGGGCGTAGCTCAGTCGTGGAGTATGTGTACGAGTTCAACCATCTAGCTCGTTATGCTCCCGAGGATGTGGCCACTGATATGGCCAAGCAAGCAAAGTTCAGGGGTGGCTTGTCTGAGGAGCTTAAGGACAAGCTATCCATCATCGACTTCCCTGATTTCCAGACCTTGGTCGACAAGGCCATCGTCGCAGAGTATCTTTGGTAGGGAGCTTGTGGATTCCATAGCGCAAGTGGGAGTCCTACAAGTCGTCAGGGCGGCTCTTCTGTTCTCGTTCGAGGCGAGCTCGGGGTCCCATTCTCGAGGCCGGTACCCCAGAGGTTGCGGCACTGTCCCTCGTCCTTCGCAGCCGTGCCCCAATCACGTGCACTGCGAGCAGCGAGTGGCCCCACAACCCGGCTGCAAGGGGTCACTTGCCGCTGCAACGAAGGGCATTATGCAAACCAATGCCCTAAGAAGATGGGCGACCCCTCGTCCTAATAGAGGACACGGGCAAGGTGATGGATCTTCTTAGGATCGAAGATTGTCCTGTAGCCCAAAGGCGTGGGCGTGATCGGCGTCAATGCCATCTCTGCTGAGGAAGCACAGGAGGCACGGCGTCGTGTTGGGTACGCTTCTTGTTAACTCCCATCCTGCTACTATTTTCTTTGATTCAGGAGCATCTCATTCTTTTGTATCTCAGTCTTTTGCTGCTGTTAGTGATCTTCTTTTTGCTCCTTTGTTGGTCCCGTTGCTCATTCGCTCTCCCGGTTCGGAGTTGAGAGCTGAATTGGAGTGCAGGGATGTTCCTATCGAGATTGAGGGAGTAAGATTTTCAGCAAATCTTATTCTCCTCAATACAGCGAGCTTAGATGTGATTCTTGGTATGGATTGGTTGTCCCAGCACATGGGGCAAATCGATTGTGCCCGGAAGCTCATCTATCTCACCAGCCCCTCCGGCGAGCAGGTTCGCTTTTCGCCGAAGCTGTCAGGCCCTCATCTCTTCGCACTTGAAGCAAAGCCAGCTCTGGATATTCGTGAAGTCCCAACGGTATGTGACTTCATGGATGTCTTTCCCGAGGATCTTCCAGGGATGCCACCAGTTCGGGATCTCGAGTTTGTCATCGAGTTGGCTCCCGGTACCGCCCCGATTTCGAAGAGGCCTTATCGGATGCCACCGAATGAGTTGGTGGAGTTGAAGAAGCAACTTAATGAGCTTCAAGAGAAGGGTTTCATCCGCCCTAGCTCATCTCCGTGGGGTTGTCCGGCCATCTTCGTAAAGAAGAAGGGCGGTACTTTTATGCATGTCGTCGATTACCATTAAGCAATGAAGTGCGGTAAGAACAAGTATCCCTTGCCCCGCATCGATGATCTCTTTGATCAATTATCTGGAGCTCAAGTTTTCTCCAAGATTGATTTGAGAGTGGGATATCATCAAGTTCGTATCCGACCTGAGGATATTCCCAAGATGGCTTTCTCTACCCGTTATGGCTTGTACGAGTATACCGTCATGTCGTTCGGCTTGACCAATGCTCCTGCCTTGTCATGAACCTCATGAATTCGGTGTTCATGGAGTATTTGGATAAGTTTGTCGTGGTCTTCATCGATGATATTCTTATCTACTCCAAGAACGATGAGGAACATGCTGAGCATCTAAAGCTTGTTTTGGGCAAGCTGCGTGAGCACCAGCTGTATCGAAGTTCAACAAGTGCGCATTCTGGTTGAAGGAAGTGGCCTTCTTGGGCCATGTTCTTTCAGCAGGGGGCGTAGCCGTTGATCCTAGCAAGGTCAGCGATGTGCTATCCTGGAGTCAGCCCCGTTCGGTAACCGATGTGCGGAGTTTTCTCGGTTTGGCGGGATATTATCGTCGCTTTATCGAGAACTTCTCCAAGATCGCATGGCCGATGTGAGTTGCTTAAGAAGGACAAGAAGTTCGTGTGGTCCGCTGAGTGTGAGGAAAGTTTCCAAGTGCTCAAGAAGCGTTTGACCACAGCTCCCGTTCTCGTTCTTCCCGATATCCACCGGAGCTTCGATATCTATTGCGATGCTTCTCGTCGAGGCCTCGGTTGTGTCCTTATGCAGGAAGGCAAGGTAGTGGCCTATGCATCAAGGCAATTGAGACCTCATGAACTCAACTACCCTACCCATGACTTGGAGCTAGCTACTGTGATTCATGCGCTTAAGATTTGGCGACATTACCTTATCGGTAATCGTTGTGAAGTGTATTCGGATCACAAAAGCTTGAAGTAATTGTTCACCCAACCAGATCTGAACCTCAGGCAAAGGAGATGGTTGGAATTGATCAAAGACTATGACGTGGGTATTCATTACCATCCGGGCAAGGCTAATGTAGATTCTTGCGATGCGCTTTAGTCATAAAGCGCATTGTAATGCCTTGTCGCTCAAGGAGCTTGACCCACCCTTCTTGAGGAGTTTCAGCGTCTCAACTTGGGTTTGGTTGAGCATGGTTCCCACGCTACCTTGGTTGTGCAGCTAACCTTGGTGGATCGTGTCAAGGCCGCTCAGCAATCGGATCCTGGAGTGAACAAAATCAAGGAAAATGTCAAGAACGGAACAGCCAAGTGCTTCTCTGAGGATGAGCATGGTGTTGTGAGATTCGGACAACGCCTTGTGGTTCCAAAGGACATGGAGTTGCAGAATTTGATCCTCCGCGAAGCCCATGGTTCGCCTTTGTCCATTCATCCCGGGGCCACAAAGATGTATCAGGATCTCCGTTAGGGATTTTGGTGGACCCGAATAAAGAGGGAGATTGCAAAGTTCGTTGCTTAATGCGACGTGTGTTGTCGTGTGAAGGCCGAGCATCAACGTCCAGCTGGACTGCTTCAGCCCCTGCCTGTTCCTGAATGGAAGTGGGATTCGATCGGGATGGATTTTATTGCCGGTCTACCCAGGTCACCGAAGGGAAATGATGCCATTTGGGTTGTCATTGATCGGTTGACTAAAGTGGCACACTTTCTTCCAGTCAAGACCAAGATTCATACCAGTCGCCTAGCTGAGCTCTACGTATCCAGGATCGTGAGCTTACATGGGGTGCCGAAGACGATCGTTTCTGATCGTGATTCTATTTTCACTTCCCAGTTCTGGCATAGCCTACAGGAGGCTATGGGAACTCACCTTTCCTTCAGCACGGCGTATCATCCCCAAATTGATGGTGGGGCCAGAGAGGTCAACCAAGTTTTGGAAGACATGCTCGTGCTTGTGTTCTTTCCTATGGGAAGCATTGGGAGAAATGCTTACCATTCACGGAGTTTTCTTACAACAACGACTTTCAAAGCCGGTCTCGGCATGGCACCATTCGAGGCCTTATACGGGAGAAAGTGAGAACCCGTTGAACTGAGTGCGAGACCGCGAAGACCTTTCTTTGGCGGACTCGATCAATGAGGCCGAGAGTCAAGTCCGGCTTATTCGTGGCGTCTTGCGCAGCTCAATCCGAGCAAAAGAGCTATGCGGATCACCATCGTCGTGAGTTGAGTTTTGAGACTAACGACTTTGTTTATCTCAAAGTCTCTCCTTTGAAAGGCCATCAACGTTTCGGCGTCAAGGGCAAGTTAGCTCCTCGATATGTGGGTCTTACCGCATCATCGAGAAGAAGGGAGTTGTTGCCTATAAGTTGGAGTTGCCTGCTGCACTTGAGGGGGTACATGATGTGTTCCATGTGTCCCAGTTGAAGAAGTGCCTCCGTGTTCCAAGCGAGGAAGCTCCGTTGGAAACTCTCGATGTCAACCAGATCGACCTATCGCGAGCACCTGTTAGCATACTCGAAGAGGTTGAGCGAAGAACTAGGAATCGTTCCATTAAGTTCCTTAAAGTTCAGTGGTCGAACCATTCTGAGGATGAAGCTACTTGGGAAAGGGAAGATCGTCTGCGTGCGGACTACCCATCTTTCTTTTCCGAGTGAGCCAAATCTCGGGACGAGATTTCTAAAGGGGGGGGGGAGATTTTGTAACATCCCAAATGTATAATAAGGGTTTGTTTCAAATGTAATTAAATGTGTAGAAATTAAAACTTTTTCTCACATCTTGAAACCCCTGAACTCACATGTAATTCTTGTCTAAGAGTTGTGGAATCCAAAAACACAAAGCTCTTGTTGGCCAAAAGTCAAACTCATTTTCCACTTATCACAAATCTTGTGCCAAACTTTTGGAAATAATTTTCCTTGGTCCTAAAGATGATGTGGGACCCCTCTGACAAATATCATAAGTTTTAAAACTTGTTTGATAATTTTTGGAGGTAAAACAAACTCTTGAACAGCCTTAATGAATTTCCTAAGAAAAATGCAGTGCATAAAATCTCTGGAAATTTTATGTAAGGTTAATCCTAATGTCAAAAAGCTCCAATTAAAATTTCATAAATTTTAGAGTTGAATTGCTATCTCAAATTAAATCCTCAAGTCTCAGCTGTTAAAATTGAATTCAAAACCCTGCACTGTTCCTTGGGCTTGAGCCGCATTGCAAAGCTGGTCAAACCCAACCACATCCCCAGCAGCCCAGACCTCCTTTCCACCTTGTTGAGGTCGTAGCCATTGGATTCAGATCCAAAGGCCACGACCTCCGCTGCAAACCATCGCAGCCAAAACCTCCCACCTCATTGAGCTCATAGCCGTTGGATCAAATCCAACAGCCAATGACCTCCCCTTGTTTTCAAACACTCCAGACCTCCCACCTTGTTGAGGTCGTAGCCGTTGGATCAGATCCAACAGCCCACGACCTCCCCTCGTTATCAAAGCGCACAGACCTCCCCTCATTGATCAGCGCCGTTGGATGTAAATCCAACAACCCTGACCTCCTTTTGCGCTATCTTGTGGCCTTTGGACCTCCCCATCTGTTGTGCGCCCTTGGATTGAGATCCAAAGGCCATGACCTCCACGTGCCTTTGGCAGTATCGTGCGCAGCGTAAGTCCTCCCCATCTGGTCCACGCCGTTGGATTCAGATCCAACGCCCTGGACCTCCTAACCCCTCTTCCTTTGCGCATCCGCGCAAGGGTAATCTAAGGGTCAGGACCTCCCCAGCCCTGATCCAAGGGCTGTGACCTCCTCCCTTTCACTTAAAACTTACCGTTTCACAAATCAAATCGGAGGGTCACGACCTCCCCATCCTCTTTATCCAACGGTGGAGGCCTTGTCCTGTTCTTCTCCTAGCTTGGCGCGCGCGTGCGCCATGGCAGTGGAGAAGGTTAGAGCCGGGTCTTGTCCAACGACTCTGTGCCTGTGCGCATTAAATGCGTGTCAGCACCTTTCCGCCCTAGGCCATGCCCTAACCTACTCCCAGTCACCTCCATTGTCCTGTCCAAGCCATGGACCGTGCCATGGGCTAAGCTCACAATGAGCTTAACCCATGGCTCACGACCTCTTTTGCCCAAGCTATAAAACCTCCTTGGTATCACCCTTGGCTTCTTTTACACACTTCACCAAATTGCTCTCGGTTCTGTGGAGCTCAAACCACAGACCTCCCCCAATCGCCATTGATGACCTTGGAGCTCTTGGTGAAGGCAGTGCCTTGTGGCTCCCTCTCACGACCTCTTGCTCTTTTGTGCTCCTCTAACTCCCTGGGAGATTTAACCCTAACTTAATCTTGGGTTGACCTCAGGAGTGAGCCAAAGTGGAGCTGGAGCTTGGTCGTGGAGCTCATCATCTTCACCAGCGCCGGTCCTCCTCTTCTCCAACCTCCCCAGCACCTTCAGGACCTCCAGGTACTTCCTGATAGTCCTTTAGCGCTGGGCACCTGCATGTATGAAGTTGCGGAGCTTTAATTTTTAGTATTGCTCTTGGCCGTGTGCTTTTGCGCCGCCCATCTCCGGTCATCATTGTTGAGGCCACCCCTTGTTGGGATGGTCTGGCGTGTCTTAACACTATTGCGCACACGTTGGTGCCCTTGGATGGCGCCGGCGAGGTCCTCATCGCCGGCGGCGAGCCTTGGAATGCCCCTTGGTTTTTGTCGGACGGGGATGTCTCTGTGCGTTGTCGTACAGGACCTCCCCGTGTAAATCTTAACCGTCCAGACCTCCCAGTGGAGATCTGAGCCGTTAAGACCTCCCCTCGTGTGAGATCTTAGCCGTTTAGGACCTCCTCGAGGTCATCTTAAACGCTTAGGACCTCCCCTTGTTAGATCTTGGCCGTTCAGGACCACCCCCAAGTGGATCTGAACCGCCCAGGACCTCTTCGTTTTTGTCTTGACAGTCCAGGACCACCCTTGAGTAATCTGGACCGTCCAAGACCTCCCTCCTTGAGAATCTTAGCCGTTCAGGACCTCCTCGAGGTCACCTTAGCTAATGAGATACTCCCTGGGTTGATCTCAACCGTGTAGGACCTCCCTGTGTTGATCTTGACCATTAAGATCCTCCTCGGACAATCTAGACCATTAAGGTCCTCCCTTGGAAAATCTAGACCGTCTAGGAACCTCCCTCGAGAGGTCTTGACCGTGTAGATCTTCCTTGGGGAGGTCTTGATAGTTTAGGTCTTCCTTTGGAAGATCTCAGCCATTGAGGACCTCCCTCGCTAGATCTGGACCATCCCGGTCCTCCCCTTTTTGTTGTGGTCCGTTGGATGCAGCATCAATGGCCACAACCTCCTTCAGTTAGAGCACGCGTTGCTGGGAGGACAAGGACCGTTGGATCCAAGATCAACGGCCCATGTTCTCTGGACCTGCGCTAGCGCATGCGCGTCGTTCTCTGGAGGTCTTGAGCTGTCAGATCCAAGATCTATGGCTCATGTCCTCCCCCTGCTGTGTTGGTTTTTAGATTTTCCAGAGAGCTTTTATTTGTCAACTGAAAAAGGTATGAACTTGTATAATGCATAACTATTTCATTTTAAATCCAAATTAGGTGATTCAAATTTCTGTAACTCTCGTTTGGACTAGACTTTAATCGAAAAATGATTGTAAGTTGAGTTCAGCTCCAGAAAAATGATTTCATAAATAGGGTTCAAAATTAACTTTTAATGTTGCATTTAACTTGTAAAATGCATAAGTAAGTCTCTGTAGATTATTTTTGAGTGAATCCAACTTTGTTGGCTTCCTCTGTTAATGCACTAAATGTTAGAATAATATTTAGGCATGTCACTATTTTCAGAAGATTTGTGGGTGCAAATTAGTTGTGCTCATTTTCATATCTTTGAAAAATCATAAAACATGCATAATAGCTCCAAATGAGGTGAACTCAATTGTGTTATTCATCTCATGAGGTGCTTGTTTTACTATAAAAATCTTAGTAGCACCACTTTTCCAGAAAATGTTGCCAAACAATTAAATTAGTGAATAGTAGCAGTTTTGTATTTTTAGGGCTGAGCAGAATTGTTTTGCTCATATCTTTTGCATTGAGAATCCAAATGAATTGGTTCTTGTTGCTAAATTCCCTAAAAATCATCCTATTGCTTATTTAGAAATTTTAGAGCATTTGGAGTTTGTTTGCTGTGCTGTCTTTTGGATTTTCTCCGTTCTTATCGATTCTTTCCGCCTTTTGGATTAGGTGTTGATGAGTGTGTTGATCCCGTGAGTGATACTCAGCAACATCTTGAGCAAAACCAGCAAGGAAAGCAGTTAGATCATATCCCAGTATTGTCCCATTACTTTAAAGTTTAATACTTTGTTTCACTTGTATGTATGCATGCTACTTTGTGTTGAAATATCGATTAGTTGAGCCTATAGATGCATATCTACTGTAGGTAAATGTTCATTCTCTACTACTAAGCCTAGGATTATCTACTGCCTGTGATTTAGAGTTCGATGGATGGACTCTTATCACTTAGTAGTTTATGTTGATAATGCTTAGCAATGCTTAGATAACGGTAGAAATGGGTGGTTGTCGATGTGATGTCGATGACCTTGATCACACAAAAACTATTATTCCATTATGTCCACCTTGTGCTTGTTACTTTGTAAATAAACAAAAAATGAAAACAAAATTGTTATTGACTTGCGCACAATGGATGTTGGTGTGATCTGTTGGGTGTGAACGGAATGGTGCCTAAGTCCCCAAGGATCGAGTTACTTGCGCCATTGATCCAAGCACTTTTGCGTGCTAACCACATGAGGGGATATGGGACCTCTCTTGACTAAGTACTTTGGGAGGTGTTAATTATGAGCTGGTCGATGGGTGTGTTAAAAATAAAATATGTGTGTGTGGTGTGGGGAGGGAGCATTAGCAGACCGGTTAGGCTGTCTAATGTGTCCTTACCCCCGTGGATTCTTGACTCTTAATTAGCATCTTCCATTGGAAATGTCTCATAGGACTTAGCCATGCTTGGCATACCTAAGGTAGTGTCTTTGAATCTTGTGGCAAAAATGCGATGCAGGCGTGTGGGTACATTGGTACACCTATGAGGGTTAAAACTATTCGAATAGCCTCGTCCTAGGTTATGGACATGCTTGGTGATTTCCTGCAAGAACTAGACTAAACACTTAATTAAAACTTGATGGGTGGTATGAATTGGGTAATTCATGCTATTGTTGTGGTGACTTGGGTGAGTCACTTCCAGGTTGTTCTTGTTGTTGTTATTATTATTGTATCGTTGTTACTTCAATAATTAAAAATACTTTGCCAAATTGCTTTCAATCTATTACATTATTGCAAATGAAAACTTGCTTTATGCTAAAATGAGTCCAAAGCCTCATCCACTTAAATAAAGCTTGCATGTAGCTATCTATAGTTACGTTATATTACACGTCGATCTTGCGAGTACATTTTGTACTCATTTGCTTTGCTTAATAACTTTGTTGCAGATGAGGTAGAGCCCAAAGGACTTTACTTTTGTGAGATGTCTTTGCGGTTGGGAATCGAGCTAAGCGACTTGGTTGGTTGCCTTGTGGGCTAAAGGCAAACCTTGTGGCTCTCTTTTGTTTATCACCATCTTATGGCTTTTGCTTCCGCTGTGTTTATCTTTCTTAGTTGTATTTGGCCGGTCGGCCCCTTTTGTAATAACTCTATATTATGTATGTCTTTTATTCTAGTCGTGTTTTGGTTCTATGTCTTGAATGGAATTGATGCATGATTTTGTAAAGGGGTGTGTATACTGCATTCTGGGAAGTATACATATCTCGAAGACACGGGTTATTTCGTTTGTAATGCTAGGTTCAATGGATGACTAATTATTACAAGCCTAATAAACCGGGGTCCTCACAACCTAATAATCTTCAATTAATTAAAATGTTTATCTGTAATTATTATAATAGATAGCAATGTCCTTGTACAACCTTCAGAGGTACCCCTTATCATTAATGATAAGGGAATATCACAATAACCTAGTGGTCGTAAGCTATTCTACGACCACCCTATATAGTCGTAAGCTATTCTACGACTGACTTATGGTTGTAAGATCTTCTACGACAACATCATGATTATAAGCTCTACTATGATCACCTCATGGTCGTAAGCTTTCTACAACCAAGTCAACCACGACCACCCTATGGTCTATAAAGTCCACAAACATGTGGACCCATTCGACTAGGGACCTTATGCGTTGTGTTTATTTACACGTAGTAGTTAAATATGTGCTGTTATCCTTCGAAATAACTACACATATTAATCTCTGTCTCTATCATAATTGCAAGGTAGACGTGGGGGAGTGTCTCTATGACAATAACTGCCATCAAACATCCGCAATTCATCACCGTCTCTGATAATAACTGCACTTTCATATGTTTCCCTAGCTGAACTCCCATGAGTAAGGAAGATGTAAAAACCTTAGCGCGGGAGGGCGTACTCGCATTGCTTGGCGTTGTCCCTCAACATAGGAACTTGCATGCCCAAAAGAACTTTAGCAAGGTGAGAAGATTTTGCTAACCCATTCGCCATTTTCGTCGAGGGGCACATTGCTACCCCGTCTCCCATCGAAAAAACTTAGCGCTTGAGAGATGCTCGAGAGCGCTGCTTGCGCTGGGAGAGGATTGGAACGTCGATGTATCCCATCGTAAAAACTTAGTGCTCGAGGGAAGCTCGAGAGCGCTACTTGCATCGGAAAAGGACTGGAACGTCACCATCTCCCATCGAAAAAATTTAGCGCTCAAGGGATGCTCGAGAGCGCTGCTTGCGTCAGGAGAGGACTGAAACGTCGTCGTCTCCCACAAATAATGTGATTAACAAGTTGAGTAAACAATAGTTTGAGTAGTGTTCCTATTTTGATTGGAGATAGACATGTAGGGGTGAAAGCAGCAGATAATGTGATTAACAAGCTGAGTAAAAGGCTAGACAATTGGAGAAATAATCTGTTATCTTCTGGGGGTAGGTTGGTTCTGGTAAACAATAGTTTGAGTAGTGTTCCTATTTACACAATGGGGTTCTACAGACTTAATGAAGAGACTTATTTTCCCCCTTTTCAAAAAAAAAAATAGCTCATTTTCATCCCTGAATTTTTTTCTTTCAAAAATTTTCCCCATTAAAGTGACCGAATGATTTAGCTTTCGAATGATTATGTGCCTTTTGTCTGAAAGGCTGTCGATCGAGATGTTTTCCATATTACCTTTGATTTGCTGGGTTCGTTGTGAATAGTGATGGATATAGGATTGCATTTTGATGAGCTCGTTAGCCAATCCGTGAGTTGTTGGAATAGACAACATCTTAGCTTTACATAGTATTCAAGTGATCTACTGATCTCGAGCTTGATTTGAAATTGGTATGGTTTGCATTGCTAAGCTACTTTGCAATTCATGACTTTTGTTGTTTGTATTTGTATGTCGACATTTGACTGATCCAGATACTATCAGCAGTTCCAGAATGTGTGTTGTTTTGTTTATCCTTCGATTTCATCGTAGATTCGAAGATTTAATTGTAAGTTCATGTGTAAACTGAATTGATGTTTTGATCTTGGCTTGCTCGCTACTCTGCTCATTAGTGGTGGTCACGCTGGGGCAGTGGGGACGATCTTGTGGTGGTGCGGTAGCTATTTGGATGAGTTGCGGTAGCGATGGTCATCAAGTGTAGAGATGCATGACTTTAAGTTGCCCATTCCGAATGGGCGGTTTGTAGTTCACGTCAACTTTGGTAAATATAGTATTTACCGATATTGAACCAAAATAAATTGGGAATTACCGATACCAAATTATATTTTCAAAAATATTGTATTTACCAAACTAACAATACCATATTTACCATATGTACGGAGCTTAAACTACCGAATGAACAGCTTAGTTCCATTCATTTGCTAACATGGGGTGCTACTTCCATTCTAGAATCCAATCGAAAATAACAGCCTACTAAGCGTCTAAGCCCATGGGCCGTTGCTCGCTCCCTTGTCTCCGCCGCCGCTCCTCGACTTCTTTCCTGCCTCCCTCCTGGCGGAACGCAACCATCATGACGCGCCCGGTGGAGATGTGGCACCAGAAGAGACCTCCTCCGCCGCATCTCTCCGGTGAAGATGGTGGCGTAGTACCAGCGGCGTATGGGTATGGCTTTGCAGACCGAGGAGGAGGAAGGAAAGGCGGCGCCTTTGCAAGTCAGGTCCCCTTTTCTTCTCAGTAGGTTTGGCTTTGGGTTGCTTCTTTTTCTACATAGAAACAAAGGCCTGGCTTGCAATTTCATCTATACCTCGAATTTACATTCATACCATGCCAAGTCTAGTTTCGAACCAGCGCACGTTTTGCCTTGGCTTGTGTGCTCTACATTTACATTTGTGTGAAGGTTGAGATTCTTTTGCTACAAAGGATCGACATTAAACTTACTAAGGTATGCTATGTATTGTGTCTGCTATTGGTTGGTGCGGTAGCGGGGCATGGTGGGCGTGTTCCGTTTGCGTGCCAAGGGTGGTGATAGGGCCTTGTCACGATCGACCTCGGGTTAGCTATAACCTTCTTTTCCTTTGGAAGCTAGCTATAACCCAAAAACTTGGCTGCTTGCAATTACATTTGATGGTTTCATACTAGCAATCTATTCAACTACATCGCCTTTAATCGCTTTGCGATGCCATTCTAATTGATTTTTACTACATTAGTTAAGAAGCACCATGATTTTGCTTTGTATCTAAGTAACACACTCCAATTGACATGCAGAACATGTCGTGCCCCTTCACAGCAATGAAGCAGCTCAGCATGGATGAAGTCACAAGGACATTGCGAAGCAAATCTCCAGAATTTGATTGGCCATTCATGGATGCATGGCTCCATTTTGTGATGGTAAGCTTCGAGCTAGCTTGTAAGCCACCAAGTGTACTCTGAGTCCAATGTAGTTAAGACATGTCGAATTAATCGTAGTGGCAATGAATCACAGGTCCGTTCGCAAGGCTTTCCCAAATCTGTCTAGGTAGGATACCTAATCGTTAACCACAATTTTGACATGTTTAACCATTTCAATGTTAATAAACCAGATATTGAAGTGAGGCTTAAGGAAACGTATTTTCTGTTTTAAGCATGCATATTATAGCTACTGATTTGTCCAAATCATGGTACTGAATGAACCAGCAATTTTCAATAGAAAAGGGAGAGAAATGAACATGAGTGGGGGCACCTTCATTACAAGTTGAATATCAACACTATGTCTTTTGACATTATTAACATTGTTTGTCCTTCATTTATCATAGATCAAAATCACGAATCACAAATGAAGGAAACTGATATATTCCATGAGAAAGTTGGAAAATGACAACACTTAGAGTACATAGGGCTAGTAGTACTACCATGAATTTAAAATACATGTCCGTAAAGTACCTAGGAAGAAAGAAACTCTGGATCATCTTGTTGTAGATGTGGCAGGTGAAGTCATGGACTGAAGTAAGAAAAAGAATACAAAGTTGCCGCTTAATTTTTCTCCTTAATTTGTATTCTCTTATTATTCCTCGTATGTCCTATTCCTCTTCATCCCTGAAACAACACAGCCAAGCGAATTTTTTTGGAAACATTTCTTTTAAAAAAGAAGAATAAAAAGTAGGAAATTCCGATGAAAGGTATATGGAATGAACAAGAGGAACAAATAAATCAAACTAAAAGGAGTAACCGAAGAAACTAAGATGAAGGGCTTGTGTTAATTTACCTCCAGATATGGCAGAGCGACTGATATTTGTCTCCAAGTTGTATGGATCTCTTGTGTACAGCACATACCATTTCCTTAGATTGTCTCCATTGTTTGCATATGCCTTGACTTGCTGGATATGGCTCAACTTGTCCCACTCTGGGCTAGATTTTCCCTTGGATATGGAAGTGAGCAGCACTAGGCTACATGCCAGCAGCAAATGCCTTGGGTCTACATCTCTCATGTATTTCGGGAGCGCTTCCATGTCGTAATTCTCTAGGCCAAGCCTCTGGAGCGTGGGCACACCCTCTAGTGACATCATCTTCAGGCAGAGGATGATGTCTAGCTCTTGCAATCTGGGGAGATTAGCGATCCTCTCCAGGTCAAGGTTCTCATGCACGTGAAGCTCAACAATAGAAGCAAAGTTCTCCAGAGAGTTGAGGTGTAGGACGCTGAATACACCTCACATTTTCAAAGCCCTTGCATGGTAGGCAAGACCAGGCGGAACACGCCTCAGTTTGCAGCGGTCGAGCAGAAGCAGCTCCAAGATTAGGCATGGCTTGCAAATTCAGATTAGGCTCCCACTCCCACTCCTCCCATTCCACCATCCCTATTAATTTCATCTCGCGCAATAGAAGACTCTCTTCACATTCTATATCCTGATGTCTTAGTTGCCTCAGATCCCCCAATTCTCCAACAGACTCATCCTGAGCTTCCAAAGCCTGTAGCGTCTGTAAGTCTATCAGCTTCCCAAGGCCCTTGGGGATGCATACACCATTGCAGCATCGAAAATCTCGCCCAGAACGATCGCTCGCTTTCTCAGCAAATAAGTGCCTAAGCTTCTTTAGTTTCACAATCCCTTGTGGCAACTCTTGTATGTCAGATCTACATAGGTCCAGTGTCAATAACTTGGAAAGCTTCTTGATGGAATTTGGGAGCAACTTCACCTTTGAATCCCGCAGGCCCAAATGACGAAGATTGAAAAGATCTCTAATGGCATCTGGAACAGTCTCGATGGGTAGGCCACTTAACTCCATTATTGACATATATCTTGACTTCTTCGCTATCAAAGGTAGTAGAGTGGATGATGGCATACTGTTGTCCAACGCGATGACAGATCGAAGGCGGTGCACACCTGAAATTGATTGATGAATATCCTTCGCTTGTCTGTGTATTACCAATCAACGTGCATCCTTCTCCTCGAGAGATTCCCCATATTTACCCTCCTCGTATGCAACACCCAAGCATTCTCTCTGACACAAATCTATTGCCAACTCACGTACGATATCATGCATTCGAAATGATTTTATCCTACCAAATGAGTTCTTTTCAATAAGTTGCAGCATGCTCCTGTGAACCAACTCCTTTATATAACCTTCAGCCACTTCTTCAACTGTGCTTTCACCCCTCTTCTCGATATACCCCTCTGCTATCCACAACCGTATAAGTTTTTTTCTTGTCAGTAGATAGTCCTCTGGGAACAAGCTGCAGTATAGGAAACAACTTTTCAAGTATGTGGGAAGGTAGATGAAGCTTAGATGCAAGACATTCCTTACGTGATGAAGCCTTGGATTATTATTTAGCTCCCAGCTGAGCTGATCATGTATCTGCTTCCATTCCTCTATGGTCTTATCACGCGCAAACAAGACACTGCTGATAAAGACAATTGCAAGAGGTAAACCTTCACACTTGCCCACTATTTGCTCTGACAAAGCCTCAAGCTCCGGGGGACACTCATGATCTGGAAAAGCCTTCCTACAGAAGAGTTCCCAAGATTCATCCTTTGATAGGCATTGTAGTGTTAGTACCCTATCATCAGGGGCGGATCCAGAACGAAAATGACCGGGTGTCCGGTGTCCGATGTCCTTCATTTGGGCTAAGGGGTGTCCAGTGCTTGTTATACATGAGATATATCTATAGAAAATGATTTTGGATCCGGTGTCCTATGTACCCTGGTAGTCCTTCCTAGATCCGCCCCTGCCTGTCATGGAAAGCGAGGTGAGCTACGTCAGCAATTCGTGTCGTGATTATTATTCTGCTCCCTTTGAGATTTGAAGTGAGTACTCCAAACAGCAGGTCAATGTATGCTTCTGGAGTCCAAACATCATCCAATATAATCAGATACTTCTGCTCCAAAAACCAGTTTAGTTTCTCTTGAATGGCTGTCAAGTCCATGCTGGCAATGTTACTTAGAACATTCTCTTCGTGTTTTTCAAGCTCGACGGTCAATATTTTGAGAATATCTTCTCTGGTGTAAGTCTGTGAGATGGAGACCAATGCATGGCAATTAAATTTCTCTTGTACCTCTTTATAGACAGCCGCTGCTAGTGTGGTCTTCCCGAGCCCTCCCATGCCATGCAGAACTATCACAGAGCGTGCCAACTCATCGTCTCCCAGCCACTGTACAAGTGTTTGTTTATTATCTTCAATCCCAACAAGATCTTCTTCACCAAGGGAACGAGACATGCTTGCTAGATCATGGGACTTCTGCACAATGTAACTGGAGCTGGTAGTATCCCCACCATTGTTGTTTCGTCTAAGATAGGTGTAAAAGGCTGTCCTCTGT
This sequence comes from Phyllostachys edulis, assembly GCA_036346405.1. Lineage (NCBI taxonomy): Eukaryota > Viridiplantae > Streptophyta > Magnoliopsida > Poales > Poaceae > Phyllostachys > Phyllostachys edulis. The sequence goes on from CM070566.1 coordinate 61,408,794, forward strand.
TTCCTTCACCATGGAAGCTATCTTGTTTAATGAAACCTGAGCTTTCCGTTTTTTGAACCATTCCTTCAGGTAGAATCTCCATTCGATATCGTGTTCCCGGCCAAGAAGGTACAGATACTCATCCACCATGTCCTCAATCGCATATACTACCTGGCGCACCTTCTCCAACTAGCCTTCATACACTTGATTCTTGTGGTTTCGAATGTCCGTTTGACTGAGAAAAGCATGCATCACGTGAAGCTCCCTCATAACGCGTCCCATTCTGCCCTGGAGCTCTGACAGTTGCGTCACATACTTTGCAAACTGAGCATTGTCTTGATTTGCTACTTCGTTTCCCAGAGCAATGCCGGTCTTTTTAATGGCTAGAAGAATCACAGTCTCTGCCATTCCATTCTGAGGGCTGGCTAATGTGCCAGCGTTGGATGACGACTGAGTTCCAGATTTTCTTCAATATCTATATATCATGGCTTGACCATCTGCATAATGAAGCAAGTGATGCACTAATGTGTTTTGCTACTAGCACTTGTCAAAACACTTCAACTCCGCTAACCTAATGGAAACGTGAAATAAGCTAACCCTCTCAAACTAACACCTCGCTTGCCTTCCCTCCCTAAAAACTCTCTTAACATTTATATTGTTAATCTATCGAACCCACCCACATAATCAAACCAAACAATACTTGTGGGATTCTCGACGCTACCGTCGATAGCGTTGTGACCAAGTCCGGCCTCAGCCTGTAACACCATGGCTATGCGGAAGCCAAGATATTACCTAAAGTCTAACACAATGCAATACTATGAAATAATTTCAACAATCTATCAACTATTAACAGGTAAAGATCAACAACTATTAGAATGATTATAAGAATTGAATCAGAATTCAACAACATATCAAGACTCTATTTATCCAATCATATTGAAACATATATGATAAATCTATCAATAGACTATCAACCATATCATAAAGAAGGATAACATCAACCATCAAACTCCATTTATTACAATCCGGTGTTTATCAAATGAAAGGTGATAAAATTTCATCTAATTAAAAAGTGAATAATGTGAAGTGAATGAATGATTCGTGACTATTCCCTCCCAAGCATGCTGTCTTCAATGTTTATCTAAAACAAATAAACACGGCAAGAATGAGTCCACGACTCAGCAAGTACAACAGAACAATATGAACAATATTGAATAAGAACATGGCAATCACATAATAGAATTCGAATGTAGAATGGATGAATAAGAACATAGCATCACAGAATAGAATTCGAATGTAGAATGGATGAAATCGTATGAATGAATGAAATGTATAATCTTCTCTTCTGCTTATACCAGTATAGCTAGTAAACACCCGTCAGTGTTCACTCAGGACCGCATTTCACAAAATGCGAGGATCCAAGGCCCGTATGAAGAACGTTTCATAACGGGATCCAATTGCCCACATTGATTTGGTGGGTCTTACGTGTCCATATTGGAATGATGGCTCTTTTCTTCCTACTCCGTGGGGAAACATGAACGAATGAATGAATGAATTCATGGATATGAAAGACATAATCTTAAGAAGCATGGATTAACATCCATAGACAGGAACAAGAATTATTGGAATTACTCGAAATCCATAGAACTTAATCATAGCATAAGCATCAATCATTACAAACAGATATCAGTCAATACATTTCACAATGTACTTGCCCATGTTGGAATGTTGAGACTTCACTACCCACTCCCGTGGGTGAAACATGAATGGAAGAACGAATGAATATGTTGAACGTAAACATATAATCGAAAAATCATGGTATATCAATTATGAAGGGAAGCAAGTAATACCGGAATTATCCCTTGCACATTCATTACTCAAGTGGAACAAATAGCAATCAAGACAATTCAATTGTACTTGCCTTTCGCGCTGCGATGCGTTAGGAGGCAAGATTGATGCCACTAATCCCGAATCCTCTCCTCCTACACAAATGAATTACTTGAATAAGAACATCGTGGTATCGAGACGCTACTCGCAACACTTCTACCTCATCCTCCTAAAGGTCAAAGTTCATACGTGTGTTCTACTCAAGTTAATCGATATTGTAGCAGAAACTATACTAGACAGCAGCACTAAAAACTTCATAGCTTTTGCTCTGAAACTCGAAAAGGAGTGATCTCAGATCCTCTAGAAAGGCAACGAAATCCTCCACAATAACCTAGTTGCTGAGACTTTCTAATTCTACGAACTTATGAGTCTAATAATCAGATGAATATCCAAGACTATAATTTCTCTGACAGAACAGCAGCAGAGCAAGGAAAAATCCATAACTATCGAATGGATTAACCAAAATTCATGTTTTTTTATCAATCTAGAAAGCTAAAAACATAACCTTCAAAAAGTCTAGTTGGATGGATGCTCAGATTTTGCGTTTAACATCTAGCCCACGGCTCAAAACTACAGTCAGCAAACCGACAGACATTCAGGACAGCAGTAAAGAAAGTGCTATAACTTTCAATTGGCTGAACCAAACTTCGTGATTTTTATCAATCTGGAAAGCTTATGAAATTCCCTACGACAATCGTTTTGGGTGAATTCCCTGAATCAGCTATTAACATAATCTTACTTAATAAACAAAACTACTGCTAATTCTCGTCAGACTTTCTGGACAGCAGAAAAGAAATCAACGTAACTTCTAGACCACAACTCCGAATTGGGTGATCTTTAAACCTCTGGAAAGCTGAGAACGAACCCTACAACTATCTAGGAGACGAAATCCTCCAATTCGGACTCTGTCTAAACGAAAACTGACGAGCAACAAGATACAGAAATCTGATTCTAATCGCAGCAATCCAACGATCTTCTAATAGATGCCAATTACGAATCTACTTGAATCCAAACAGCCGGGAATTGAAGTTACCCTCGAAGACATGTGAAATCGCTGGAATCCTTGTGAGGTTCTCCTCTCCCACACTTCCCCCTTTCTTCTTCTTGGCCGACGGCAACCTCGGGGCTCTCCCACCTTGCCTTCGGTCAGCAGCTAGGGCAGCACCCAAAGGGGAGGAGGTGGTGGCCAACCAGGTGAGGGGATGGAGGTGGAGGCGCAAGGGATGAAGGGGAGGGGTGGCGGCCAGGAGAGGGAGAAGTGGGAGCGGTGGAGGCGTATGGGGGTAAGGGGGTGGCCGGCTAGGGTTTTAAGAGGAGGGGTGGCGCCCTTCCCCTCTTGGCCGGCCCAAAAATGGGCCACAAAGTCTTGGTCGGAAGCCCAAAGTCCAAACGCTCTAAGAAATTCTGAATTTCTATCTCTAAATTTTGTTGCAATCGATATCGAATAAATTCCTCTCGCTCCCCCAAAAAAAGAAGAAGAAGAAGAAGAAGATCCTACCGCACATACATTATCGATCCTAATGGTGAGATGACCAAAAACTACTATTGCAATCGAATGTGTTCCTGAACTTTACTTTCAACCACGCCTTGTGCTGGTACCTCTCGCGCAAAACAGCTCTTACATCTCTTCTCGATCAACAGATTGTTTGTTCCTAATTTGTGAATCTGAATCCATCCAAACAGCTTCTCAGTCTCATATGCTCTTTGGCTTGGTGAGAAGTGAACTGGCGACCGCTGTCTGTGTATGGCAACCGTTGTCTCTAAGTTAATATAGTACTAGGAAGAAAGGGCGCGCTACGCCGCCCGGTTATGTTTTGAGTTGTACCAAAAAAATTAAGTTTTAGAAAGGCCATACAATATGAAGAATGCATATGTGTAGCGTTCTAAACAGTTCAGCGGCAATTGTGGAAGTGTAAACATTTTTTTGTGTGAAATAGGAAAGACAGATAGATACGACCGTACAACCAAAATACGCGCAGATTTCGAAAAACACACAAAAAAATATATACAAAAACACAACGGTGATCGATATGATACAGCTTGTTGCCATTAACATATTGCATAATGCTATCATCATATCATTTTTTAAAAGATGGTATGAGTTTACAAAGGACAAATGGTCTGTACTATCAATTCAAATGTCAATAAACATGGACATATATTGAACAACAATCAAAAAGTCAAACATATTGCAATATCAAACATTTTTAAATTCATTTTCCAAAAAAAGTATAAAGCTACACAACTACTTAATAAGTTCAATTAAAATATATTACCGACTGAATTCCCGTCAAAAGAAGATCAAGCTCATTAATGAGCAAAATAATTGGTTGGTTCGCTTGCTTTCCAATTTTAGTGACATCTGAAAAGTGCTTGGTTAAATAATGAAGAGTTTTTTTCCATCCCACCCTATGCCACTCAACTATTCACATAGAATCTGTGTATCGAAAAACATGTAGCCATTATAATTCCTTTTTGAGGGATGCACTGCTATGCTTAAGTAGGGCAGATTTGTCATTGGTCAACGAAAGTAGAAGTTTGTATACCTTGTAGATATTCTTTGGAGAAGGTAATTTAAGACCATTAATTTCTATAAAACAATAGGGCCACAGAGCTCCAGAATCTAGTTCAGATCTCAGCTTCCTCATAACTGCAAGTACACTTATAGTCTGCAGGTCGATAACACAGGTGCAGAAAATCTTGTTTAGCATTCAGCCACAACAGAGGAAAGTAAACAATCATAGCAGCCAGGAAAAGATGGTTGGTTACCTTGCCAGTACCAGGTACACCATGAATATATAGGCAGTGTCCTAAACAATGGTCACTGCAAATTGCATCCTTCACATATGCAGATATCTCGTCCATTTCTCTAACATAAGACTTTAGACTTCTACTCAGCGACAGTTTTCATAAGATAACGAAACATGCAGGGAAAAAAGAATAAACATACTTATCCTTGCAAGGCAATGACTTGGGGAGGGTTGGTAATAACAGGGTAGCTTTCTCCTTCTCCAGATCAGTCTTTTGATGACACCAAACATGCTCAGGAAAGCAATGCAACACTACAGAGGGAGAGCCTGAGAGGGAGAATAAGAGTTAGTACCGCAGTCAATTCATGTGATTGATTGTTTCTGGCAGAGCAACATGTAGATGGTTCTTCCTTGTCGTCATATTCTGAATCCTCTCCGTCATATACTATACATAATAGCGAAACGGGCCAAATCCCGCAAGAAGTAAAACATTAGAAACAATAACGGATCAACAGAAGAACCCTACTTCAGTGTCCTAATATGCAAAAGAAACTAAGAAATGAAACCTTGTTAGGCTCCTCAAATGCCGGGATGCTGGAAGGAAATCCCCGCCAAATTGCTTTCCCTGCTAGCTCAGAATGCTTGAACTGGTAAAACTATCAATTGAGTGGCAAGTAGAGAACAGGATTGTCTCTTTCTATATGTGAAAGAAGGCAAAAGAGAACTGGCTTTGAAGATCGCCTCTTTTTTTTGTGCACGTCCTAACAATATCATCCAGTGGACCAGATTCATGATTAGAGCCATTACCCTGGTTTGAATAAGATGGCAAAAATTACCCGCATCTATCTTAAGCAAGGACATCGTAGCTGCGCAGATTTCAGTTTTGTAATGACATGAAGGTATCTGAATATCTCACCCTCAATCAATTTCTTCGAACTTGAGTTACTAAAAATGTCTTTGCTATCTGGATTGCTTTCCTTGCTAACTCAGAATGCTTTAACTAATCAAATCATCAATCGAGTGGCAAGCAGAGCACATGATAGTTTCTTTCTATATGCGAAAGAAGGAAAAAGAGAACTGCTCTTGAAGATCACCTTTTTTTGTGTACGTCGTGACAACGTCAGCCAGTGGTAGATCGCTTTTGAAGATCACCTTTTTCCGTACGGCCTGACAATATCATGTAGTGTGATAGATTCATAATTACACCATTCACCGCAGCATGAATTGTTAAAAACATGAATCGTATTGACCTAATAAATGCAAGCGAGCAAATACATATGACAAAACTTTGTGACTTCAAAACATCTCCTCCACCGAGAATCCTATAAGACCAATGAGATGGCCAATCTAACAATAGAAATGCAAGGAACTTCCAAGCTAAGAGTACCTCTTCTTTTCATAGCGTGTTACCCCAAAATATTCGAAGCTGAAGTTACGAAAGAGTTCAGCAAAAACTGAAACAGGAACAACAACACAATAGCCTCGCATGATTATCTAAATTGTTACCTAAATCGCAATGAAAAACGCTTTTAATTACATACTCGAAAGATTCTTATGTAGCGGCATAACTCATAAATACCTTTGGAGGCTCCAATAATTGTGTCCTCAACTCTGCAACATTTTTCCCTCAGTTGTCCAAGGCGATATTCTACGTAGCAATTAAAAAGAAATACTATTCCCATATACAATATGCAAGACAAACTTCCATATGGTATTCAGCTTTCCAAGATGATATTCTACGTGACAATAACAAAGGAATATTATTCCCATATACAATATGCAAGACAAACTTTCATACGGCATTACATACCATAATGACTTGTTGCAAAATTAGGTTGGAAATCAAACAAACCACAAATAACCATCGATCGATTAAGCAATACTCTATTAATAAAAGTAAAAGATGACTAATTAAGATGCATATGTACCAAGAGTCCTGAATTATAGGGAGGTGCATGACCCGTGGGAAAACCATTTGTCTGCAAATTTAGACTCAATATAAATCCAACAGTGGATGCACAAATGAGTATACGGCTATCATTAACCTAAATGTGTACAACACTGAATGGCAACATGATTTCAGCTTTCCAAGATGATATTTTATGTGACAATGACAAAGGAATATTATTCTCATATACAATATGCAAGACAAATTTTCATACAAACATTACATACCATAATGACTTGTTGCAAAATTAGGTTGGAAATCAAACAAACCACAAATAATCATTGGTGATTAAGCAATACTCTAATTAATAAAAGTAAAAGATGACTAATTAAGATGCATATGTACCAAGAGTCCCGAATTATAGGAGGTGCATGACCCAAGGAAAACCATTTGTTCGCAAATTTAGACTCATTATAAATCCACCGGTGGATGCACAAATGAGTATACGACTATCATTAACCTAAATGTGTACAACATCGAATGGCAACATGATCGAAATGCTGGCAACAAAACAAACTGAATGGTTGAAAATCATGAGAGGTCTGAAAACATTGATAACGTGACCAAAGTAGCAACCGATGAACCAAGAAACACCGAAATCAACATAGATCTTGTGAGGCCCATTGCACTTCCACCAAATCCCCCAGCCTAATTGTCATCATTAGATGAGTGATCCAGTACAATATAATATCAGCAAAACAGAAAAGAAAAACAGCATGTGGGAATGAGCAACAATTGCAGAGCAGTATTTCAAGAGATAGTGAAGACAACACATCACCGATGCTTTGTTTTTCTGCGTTCGAGCCATCTCGGCCTAAAATTTTGATTGCAGACACAGATAGTGCAAGACTGCAAGGGAAGATATGAAGAATGCAGTATGGAAGGCAAATCTAATAAATTAGAAGTTGTAGTTTCTGAAGCTGTATGTAATGGACTGATAGGTTATATTTTTGGGGGGGGGGTGTCCCCGCATCAAATCTAATGCATTTACTGGCAGTTTTATTTTGTAAAATGTATTATTAAGTAACAGGCTTGGCACATCATTTCCGTAGTGAAGCAAATCGGCTTTGCCACTAACATTTGTTTTGCAATAAACTGCAAAATCCACTTGTCCTCTGATCTAAATTACGGAAGAGCTTCAAAATGAAAGGCTCAAGCCGAAACTCAAGAACTTAGAAACCACAGAGAGAGACAGGCTTGAGAGATAATAACAGAGCAATAACAAGCCAAGCAATAAAGTACATTGGAATACAGTCACTGGTTACAAAATGCCATAACTCAACACCTAAAATTTAGAGCACTTCACATTCGAAAGGATTAAAATAGCAGGGTCCGAGTTGCATGAACTTTGACAGCTTTAGCAGCTGCAGCAAATGTTAAAATAGCAGAGATTGAAGGATTTTGCCTCACCCGTTTTGTGCCAACATTCATCTTGTTCCCGGTTGTCAGCACTACTTCAAGAAGTTTTAGGAATAACCTACTGCCTCTAAGATCCTCACAAGCTGGCTGGGAAAAAGAACAACTAACTATAAGCGAAATGGCTAGAAATGGGGATTGGTACCCAAGGCAATAATGGTATGGTAGTAAGGGCACATGAACGAAAATGGGGGCAGGAATGATAGCAACCTAGCACCAGCAGTTTATACCACTCAAAAAAGACGAAAACTAAATTTTCATGGTAAACAGATTTATGCAGTATGGATTAAATATTTACCATACCTCTAGTGTTTCAAAAGATTTCCTTAGGTAATCTATCTCAGTCTCAAAACTGACTCGGTATAGCATAGCATCAACTCTTTTGAAGGCAAAAGGTATATCCAACACGGCTCTGAGAAAGTGTTCTTCAGAACCAAGCTTCGCTAAGGCACTGTTGTAGTATCGTAGTTTGAGTTCTTCCTCTTTAGTAGGTGCCATCTTGACTAACGTTTCCAAAAGTTCAGTCCCCAAACATTCAGCATTGCCTGTCCAAAAGTACAGTACAAATAATCTGTAGTCATTGGACTCTCTTGTATAGAAATACTCTATACAAACCAGTAGTACGGCCCAGTAAAAAAACATTAGAATATTATGTATAGTGACCATTTTCTTTTAGTAAATACAGAGGGTGGTTCTGGGAAAGAGCTTGGCTCAGACGAACTACGACTGTTTGGAAAGATGAATTGCTATGATAATAGTAGCTTAATGATCAAGATGGAATATGAGGATAACACTAATGGTTTAAGGCAAATTGGGATTCACCAAACACATCAACTTCAGTTTCCGTAATGTGAACTGAGAAAACAGACAAAAGTCTAGATAAGCAATATTTTCCAGGTAACTTTATCCCTCACTGTCAACATTATTACCACATAAGTGATACCACCCTCTATAATAGCAGAGGAAAAAAGGAGTTCAGTGTAACAATCGATGGGTGTTTGTTTCATAAGGATGCTCACAACCTTCCTGCTAGGAAAAGATTGGTCGAGCCATCTTCTCCCCTTAAAGATTTCAAGTCCTTGTAATTTCTGCTGAGGTCTTATCATCAAGAACCAGAATTTTCAGTTAATTCAGCACTTCTTAAGTACCTGTCACTATTGAACGTCATGGCCACCAAGCTCGGAAAACAAAATATAACTGAAAGCAAAAACACGAGTCAAAAATTTGAAAAGAACATCCTACCAAAGCATCCTTATACTAAATGGCTAATAGCGATCAAACACAACTAATCCAATTTAAAATTTGCCCAAAAAACATATTTTCTAAGTTAAAGAATAGTAGAAGATGGTTCTATATAATGGAATATGAGGATAACACTAATTTCATCCAAGTGCGCTAAATTGTCACTGCAATCGCACAAGCAGCGATGTACTAACACTCACCACCCAACAGCGCATCCGAGACCTCCTCACACGTAACATTCAACGCGCTAAGCAGGATGGCAATGTTCTACGCTTTCTTGGGATCGAGCACCTCTCCTCCTGCCGGAACGGCGGCAAGCTGGCTTTCCTCCCGACCACCCTCGTCGGCGCGGCTGGCGTCGAGTTGTTCATGAACAACGCCTCGATCATGTCCTCATCCAACCTGGAACAAACGGCTCGGCATCACGCAATATTTGATTCCTCGTAGGTTGTTTCAAATTGGTTAACCACAAGCTGAAGTTGGTTAACAGCCAGCTCTTGACGCGGTGGAGCAGCCGGCCGGTGAAACCGATGCGGCGTTGGATGGTGACTGGCTGGATGTTTTCAATCTGCTCGCTCGTCGACGGAGGCAGCCGGTTAGTTGGTCGACGGCGTACGGGTACGACGCCTCCCAAAACTCTCCTGATTGGGCTGGGGGAAACGTCCTGGCCAAACAGATATTTTTACGCTTGCTTGTTCGGCCCAAATAATATCCTAATCGTTGGACGCAGATGAAGTATCTCGACAAGAATCAAAACTGACCCAAAACATCCAGTCCAAATGCAGCTCTCTGTCTGCAGTCTGTTTCTTGTCCGCTGCATGATACGAATGCCAAATGAACACAACATGCTCGATAGAAACAAAGTGGGCTTGTTGCAACTTGCAAGTTTTGAGTCCAGATGGCACCCGGTGTACAGGACAGGAAGCTAGAGTGGACGGTATGACGGAACAAGTTACACCTGAGAGGATCCATGGCCTGGATTTTGAAACAGAGGTAAAGCATTATCCAGAACCGAAATTATCATAGCACAAGATCAATCTCCATGGAAACAGCTGCTTTTTCCAGTTCCTTGCGCAGGAACCGAAATTACCATGGCACAAGATCACTCTCCATGGTGAACTCTTCTTAAACTTGTTACCCATCCATCTTAGAATCTATGGCCACCACCAGCATGATATGCAGAGCAGTAACAATGAAAAGTACGAAACGAAGAGAGCCTCGTTTCTGCCTTTTTGTTCTCTCTTTCATTTCCAAATAGAATGGAGTAATAAGTTTAAAGTACCATCAACATACTACTACACAGCAAAAAAAATGTAACACGACCAAATGCATACTAGAACTGGGATACACCATTTTAATTTACTCCCTCTGAGCAAAGGGATACTGATAAACTTACTAGCTAAGAAAGAAGCATGCCGATAGCAAAGGAAAGAAAAAGCAAAGCAGTAGTATTACTCGCGGTGCTTACCCTGTAACGTGTGTAGTGTAAATTATATGTAACGTCCCGTTTTTCGGACGGTTAATAGTAATTACTTTTCGGTTTTCGTTCTTCGCCGTAATTCAAAATTATCAAACTAATTGCGAAAATTTCCTTTCTCCTCTTAGCTCAGGTTTGTGCTTCAAAACTTTTCACAACTTCGGAATTCAAAATTCGATTTGAATTTCCTCTTTTGCAAATTGGGCCCCTTCTTATTTTGCTTCCTTTCTTTTCTCTTCGGTTTGTGTTTCAAATGTAATGTCCTTAACATTTGAAATTCAAATTTCTGGGTTGGAGTTTCTCCTCTCTTTTGAATTCCCGGGCCATTTCGAGTTGGGCCTCCTTTTTCTTCGGGCTCGGCCATTCTCTCTCTTGGGCTGGCCCATTTTCTCCCGACTTGCTGGCCCACCGCTGGCCCTTTTTTTTTTTTTCCTCTCCTGGCCTTTCTCTTGGCCCGAGCCTTGACCACAGTGTCTTCTCCTGGTCGCTTCCAAATGACCGCCACGAACCTACCTCTCTTCCTCCCCTACTCTCTGGCATGAAGACGCCACTCCCCCACATGCCCGCGCTCCTGCCCCGCCTCGCCTACCCTCACAGACACCACCGGCAGCATGCCACCTCCTCGCCCGTCCGCTCAGTAGTGCAATGCTTGCCAGGTGCTCTCAACGGACGCAAGACACCTAGCCAGTGCCTCGCCCTCGCCCGTGAGTCTCTGCGACGCCGCCGCCAGCACACCTCCTCGCCTAGCCATTGTAGCCTCCGTGCACGCCACCTCCAGTGGGTTCGCCACCTCCTGGTGACCCCGCTCCACCCGCCGCCGGCCTCCCCACGCCCTCAATCGCCGGCGCCGCCACCGCCCAATGCCGCTGCCGAGCCTGCTCTGCTCCCCCTTTATTTCTTTAGCCGAATGGAGGGGATGGCCAAGGGCCCCACCGGTCATTGCCTTGACCCTCCCTCCCCTTTGGCTGCCATGTGGGCCCCTCTCTTTTCCTGTACCCATGGACCGGCGCCCCTGTGTGCAGAGACCTGTTCAAGCAACAGGTTTGTGGACCATTTCTCTCTCTCTCCTTTTATTTCCATTTCCAAGTTTGGAAGCTCCGTTCTCCTCGTCAGAGCTCCAAAAATTATGAAATAAATTTCTAAAATTTGCTAATTCAAGATCTTGCTATCGGCATAGATCTTGTTCAATTTGGAGTTCATTTATTGTTCGTATTATTTATTTGCTCTCTTTGCTTGTTTGTGCCCTTTTTTTGGTGCGATCGCTCGATTAGGATTTGAAGACGCGGAGGATCTCCACTTTGATCAAGCACAAGATTGTCAAGCTCCTCTTACTTATACCCAAAGTGAGTCAATACTTTGATCATCTTGAGCCCACATTTTATGCAAATTATATTCATTTAAATTAACCAAAATTGCATGCTTTAATTCTTTAATCAAATGTATGTTAAAGCTTAAGGTAGTTAAACACCCATTTGTTGATTAATTAATTAATATGTCATCCATTGATATTGAATCCATTATTCCTTGTCACCTTAGTAAATATATGGTAATACTAGTTATAGGTTGTACTTAAGCAACATGCTAGTCTTGCTTAAGTACCGGGACATTAAATGTCCCAAACATCATCCTTTAAACATGAAAATGGTTTTGGGCAGTCATTGCGGGGAAATGAGTGAGATGGTTGAGTTGATGTATTTTACTCCTCAAAAACCCTAATTGTTGTTCCTATCTGGGCGGATGATATGTTGAATGGGTGCTAATGTAGCCCAAATAATGTTGGTTGTGAATGGTATAATGTGGATGGGTACTAATGTAGCCCAAAGAGTTGATGTGTGAAATAAACCGCCCAGATAACCCCTATGGACTTAATCTTGTCATGACCTCCTGTGTAAAACAAGTACAACTACAAGTCTACAAAGTGCAACTTGGCTTAGTAAATTTATTGGTCCCTAAAAGTCATCTCACTAGTGAAGACGTGCAAAGCATAAGCTCGGAAGGGACACCGATGGTGAAGTGCTTGCTACGACTCGTCGTAGGGGTGACATCCCGCACAACTTATGGGACCCCACCGCAAGCGCAGCCCATATGGGTGAGATGATGGAAGGGGCGAGGTAATTTGAAAGGTTATCGTGATTTGTCGCTCAACTACATGACTAAGGAATCATGTAGGGTAATGAGTATCACTATCTCTTGTGGGTACAGTGTACAACCTCTGCAAAGTCTAAACTGTTTAAACAACCGCACCTACGGTCAAAGGCGGACATGTGAATCTTAACTTGAGTTAGTTCTATTTTAAACTTTGTGGGTGGTATGGAAAATGTGGAAGGGCTCACCTAGCCCTGTGTTGGATTTTACCTGAGTCTTCAAGCTCAGCGATGGTAGTAATTGGAGGTAGCTCTAATCAAAAGAAGCATGCGGTATAGGTTCCGCTGGATGGAACCTCTACTGAAATAAATATTGCACAATTACTCTCTTTAATAAAATGCAATTTGTTGAAATGCTAAGTGATAGGAATTTGTAATTATGATAATTGAAAATATTGCTTTAGCAAATAAAAGAACCCGAGCCAACCTTGTTTATCCTTGCATGTATATTATTGCATTGTGTGTTGGCTCACGAGCACGGAAGTTGTGCTCATTCTCGCTCTTTCCCCCAAAACCCTCAGAAGCAGGAAATCCGGAGGACTATGACTACTACGAGGATCCCGAAGTTGGAGGCCTTGGAGATGAATGAAGCGTAGTCTAGTCTTTAGTTGTTCTAGTCTTACCCCAGTCTAGTTGACTCTGTTGGTGCTTGCGTGCATCCTATATTATCTAAGTCTTTGGGTAATATCGACGCACACGGTTTCCTTAGTCGCTTGTTCGTGGAGAGATGTGCTCACCCCTTTTGCTTCCATTGTCGCTTCAGCTTTTGTAATGTAATCCTTGGCCTTGTGCTGCCCCTTTTGTAAAACCCGACCCGATGCGGTCTATGTAAACTCTAATGTGTTAATTAATGAATGGTATGGTTTTATCTACGCCATGTATGAATTGATTCAGTGACATATCTGTGAGTGCTATCTACTAATCTAGGGAATAGCACAGTGTTTTCACAGAGGATTTGGATTCTCGGAATCCGGGTCTGACAATATACGTAGGGCCCAAGGTCACCACCAGTTGAAGCTAGGAATCTCTCTGTATAGGAAGAGGAAGATGGAAGGGAAAACATTCTCACTACTACAGAAAAGGTATTCACAGACGGTTCAAAAACGTCATCACAGACGGTTTCGTGAGCCGTCTGAGTTTATGGGTCAGTGATGACATGAGGTCATCACAGACGGTTTTCAAACCGTCTGTGATGCATACTTTCACAGACGGTTATTAACTGAGAACCGTCTGTGATAGGAACCTATCACAGACGGTTTGTGGCTGAAACCGTTTGTGATAAGTATATATCACAGACAGTTTGTAGCTGAAACCGTCTGTGATGACTCATATATCACTGATGGTTTGTGGTCAAACCGTCTGTGATGAGTTTTTCTATAAAGCCCTAAGCAAGGGCTACTTGTGCCATTAAAACCGCATCATATATATATATATATATATATATATATATATATATTATATATATATTGTTCGTAGTCTCACCACTTTGGGGGGATCATCCACGCAGCATGAGAAGGATGAGATAGCGACCACGGGCAACCTCATTGAGCATTGCGCAGTTTAACATGTATGGATGCAAGGAGAGCGTCCGGACATCCAATTACCTGGATGTTGTCGATGGGTAATTGGACTTCGCTATGTTCAGAAAGTGACGTTGATGCAAGGAGAGCGTCCAACAAGGTTGCTTGGTGTTCTTGTTGGGTTTAAAGACGATTACATGCTCAAGAATTGTTGGTTGTCGATAGATGATGCCACTTTCGATGAGTACCCACGCATCCACGCCACTTTCGAACATAGCGATGTCCAATTACCTATCGACAACATCCAGTAATTGGATGTCCTGGACGCCTCCTTGCATCCATACATGTTAAACCTGCAGGGCTCAATGAGGTTGCCCGTGGCTACTATCTCATCCTTCTCATATGAGACGATCCCCAAAAGTAGCTAGAGATATAGCAATATATATATATATATATATGATGCTTTGGTTTAATGGCACAAGTACCACCGCTGAAGACTTTATAGAGAAAAGATTATGAATAGAATGGTAGGACGCCTTTACAAATCTAAAAGTTAATTGCAGCCAAGCCCCATCCGAACCCACAAAGATGAACTAAGCAAGATGCATAGAATGCACAAACACCAATAGCCCTCGGTTTACATCACGAGCAAGGGACTATTAATATGAACTAATTATCAATTCAATTTCAGCATAAGACTATTAATATCATTACATCACCGAGCAAGGGGACTATTAATATGAACTAATTATCAATTCAATTTCAGCATAAGACTATTAACATCATTGAGCAGTTCAACAACAAGACAGCAAGACCAAGGGTGTCCAAACCCACCACACCAGTTGTAGCCCTCGGCATCATCGTAGAGCACTAGCCATTTTCATCACAGAGCAAGGGGGTAGAGACAGAGAGGGAGTAAGGTTGGGTGATACCTCAGTACAGCGCAACCACGGCGGTGACCCCACCACCAGCACAACCCTCATCCATCTCCTTCACCTTGCATAAATCACACAAACATCAGGACACAACTTAAGGCTCAAGCATAAAAATCAAACTCAACAAAAGACATTAAGCTAACAGATCTAGAGGAGAATAGAGGGAGGATGGGGAAAGCAAAGCCCCGCCAGGGCCCGAGCGCAGGAGGCCGAGCAGGAGAACCAAGCCATGGCGGCGCAGGCGACACGCGGGGCCAAGCCTAGTGGCTTGGGTGGTGGCGTCACCGTAGTTGTGGTACGACCCTGAAACTGCACAAGACACTACTATCGTACGAGTGGCTTGTGCAGTGCAAAGTGGTGTCACAACTGGCGACGACGGCGACGGGGTCGGGCGGCGACGGCGACGGGGTCGGGCAGCGGCGTCGAGGTGGTGAGGGGAATGGACGAGAGTAAATACGTTGGGGAGTGACAAGAGTTAGGGGGGTGCAAACCCTAGCGGCGCTGGGGAGTGACGAGAGTTAGGGCGAGCGCAAACCCTAGCGGCTGGGCTCCTACTAATAAAGAGACTTATCACAAATGGTTCTATGATGGAACCATCAATGATAATTATCACAGACGGTTCCATAATGGAACCGTCTGTGATATGTCTTATATCACGCACGGTTCCATTATGGAACCGCTCGTGAAATGGTTTTTCTCAAGTATATTTATCTTGTATATACACTTACATGACATGAATAAATTACATGTTTATATGTCAATTTTGTCATGTAAATATCTTGAAAATTTGCTTTAACTATATATATATATATATATATATATATATATATATATCACGATCGGATATATATAATTAATTAATTTGTTCCACTAAACCGTCTCGTATAATTAATATTGTAACTTCACCTCCAAACTAGATTTTGTTTTCCACAAAACCGCTCTCGATATAATTAATATTGTAATTTCACCTCCAAACTACTTTTTTTTTCATTTTGGAATTTTCATATATATGGCCAAACAAATGTGGCTACCGCTACAAAAAGATTAAAAAAGTAGAAACCTATAAATAAACAAAGTTTTTCTAGTGGCGGAGGTAGACTGCTATCTCCGTCTTGAATACTTCGTAGGTAGCGGCGTCGGGGGCGGACGGTTCGTGATCGAACGATGCCTGAAATGTGTCCACCACGACGCTCGTTCGAGTGTCTCCCAAAGACCCTCGATCGTTGAACCAAGAAGAATTGAGCCCATAAGCTCTCTTCCTTGCTTGAGGGTCTCGGCTTTGGCCGATTTTGGCCGCCGCCTTGATTAAGATCAAGTGACGGCAAGCCTCCCGGAGACGTGCAACGTCATTGTGGAGGACCACGTTGATGACGCCAGAACTCACCAAAAGTGGAGATCACCCGAAGACGCGGCGGTGGAGGATGTCAAGACGGCGAAGGTGGCCATCACTGCTCCCGCAAATCCTCGAGACAGAGGAGTAGTGAAGACTTTGTTGAAATAGTGTTCTTCAAGAAGACCCGCCAACGTGACTGAGAGAGGTGCTCAGACAAGACGGCAGTAGGTCATCAATGTCGGCGATAAGGAAACAGAGGCAGCCATTTCTGTTTTTTTATAATTAAGTAGTAGGCTTATATGTGGGGATGATCATCTTTGAGGGCAGATGATCCTTTTATAAAAACATGGAATAAATTTGGAGCGTGAGACGAAAAGATGCATCGGGGAGCCGAGGCGGCATTGATGCGACGAAGAAACTCATCGGGAGCTGTAGCGATTATCACAGACGGTTATAACAAAAAACCGTCTGTAATATGTAGCAATATCATAGATGGTTATTGTTAAGAACCGTCAGGAGGTTTCCTGACGGTTCGTTTTAGAACCGCTCTGTGATATGTAGAATTATCACTGCACGGTTATTGTTAATAACCGTCAGGATACTTCATGACGGTTTTAGTTATGAACCGTCGTGATATTATTTTCAATGAGCGGTTCATTTTAGAACCATCGTGATATGTAGATTATTACGACGGTTATTGTTAATAATCGCTCAGGATACTTCATAGACGGTTTTAGTTATGAACCGTCTGTGATATTACCTCTTTAGTTTTTAGCGCGAAGAATACGCAGACGGTCTCTAAACCAAAACCATCTGTGATTGCATGTAATACTGATGGTTTTGGTCAACCGTCTGTGATGAGCGCCCAAGATAGCCTTTTTTAGTAGTGTCTTGTGTTGTGCATGTTGTGGATCTGTCAGAGCATTCATGCAATGCATATTTCTTGCTATGGCAAAAGTCGCTCTGGTCCCAAGAGTCTCTAACTAAGCAGAAAAGTGAGGAGAGAGAGAGAATGGAGTATTGCTATGGCAACAGTGGATTGTTGATCATTTGCATTTGGCAGCCCGTTGGACTTGATTGGATTCCTCCCTTCCCTCTGGTTGGTTGCTTGTGCAGCTTGTGTATGTAATCTCTCTCTAGATCACTCTCTTTTCTTCTTCTTGAACAGAAGCATGCATGCATGTAGACAGTCATACAATAGCAACGATATAAAGCAGAAGAATTAATTCCTCATTGCGTCTGCGAAGTCTGAACCAACTGAACGAATGAGCTTGAACAGAACGAAGCGGCGGAGTACTGGTGGATGGATCACGGATGCAACTAAATGCAAATGCTAGCACATGAATAAATCAAGTTAGAGTAGGCATGTGGTTGAAGCACTACTTCCACATGCCTAATCCTTTGTTCGTGCCTAACTTGCTTTCCGGATAAAGCAAGTTAGCGTTGGGACACGACTACATTTGTTGCTTATTTACCGCTTTCCTTGCTTATAGAAATCCTTGTTCGTGCCTTTCTCGCTGAACGTACAGCATATCGGGGATTGAGTTTGTCCTCTCAGCAGGATGATTTCCAGTTTCTATATGTTTATGAAATCTTTAGCGTTTATAACTTTTTCCTCTGTCTACGTTCGTACTCTCTGTCTGTTTAATCCACCAATGTTGTTGAAAACAGATGATGCATCCTATCCCACGACGGTGAGATGGTTACAAAGGAAGGTGACAAAGACCCGGTTTGTGTTTCCTGCCACTGCAGACAAGATGGCAGGGCAGGCTAATTATGGCTGCCACGTAATCGCGATTGACCTGTACATAGAGCGCCGAGCCTTCCGTCCCGGCCTCCCTCACGTAGCCACGTAGGTTGTTTCATCTGTGCCGTCCCATGTGTGAGTATCCTTTCCTCACCCCCTTGGGTTCTTCTTGCCGTTGCACTCCATGCTGTGTCCGCCTCTCTAACTGCTGCACAGGTCGCGAGCCATAGGATGCGGCTTTCCTTTCCTCGCCCGTTCGATACGCTCGCATATCCTTTGCCCTTTCCACATGTCTCGGGTTCCTCGTCTGCTGTGCGCCTACTATATCTTTAATTCCCATCGTACTCATCTACTTCTTCTTCCTCATCTACATCGCTGCTGCTCCGGGTCACTCTCGTGGCGCCTCTTCTGCTTCGTTCTCAGCGCCGGTTGTTCTGCCTCGGCTTGGTAGCCACCTCTCGTTGCCCGCTTCACTCTTCTCCGCTATTCATCGTCCGACGCTAAAAACCTCGGTTATATCATTTCCCTCTTTTATCTCCGCTTTACAAAAAAAAAATAGGCATATTAGTTTCTTGTTTACACAAAGAACTTACATGTAGTTTCGTTATTACATATGCAGATCGAACATCGCCACGCATTTAAAACCCCCACTGCAATCAAGAGCCAGTTTGTCTTAAACCTCCTGGAAAAAAACCAGAATCATGTAAGTCTTCAGCATTACAGACCAAACCTACAATATATTCCGATTTAGCGTTTCTAATTCCTTGCATCTTTACTAGTTTATAGCTAAGTACAATTCTTAAATTCTGTTTCTTTTATAGATCCTATATTCCACCACAGTACTTCTCTCTTTCCATATACCTGCAATAAAATATGTGCACTTCCTCGGTACGTACAGAAAAAAATTCTCCCTATACACAAAATAAAACCCTGTCAGTTTATTCATATATCTTCTCAACTAGATTATCTTTGCTCATGTTTCGCAGCATACAGAATTTAGACATACCAAATATAGTACACGTGTCGAATATGTCTACTAGTGTGTACTGTCATGTAGGAAGTCACTCACCACCTATATACAATTGTACCTATACAATGCCATCTATGCACTCTATTCTACGTTAGTAGAAACCTTCCAATATTAACTCATACCTAAGGCCATACTGCATTCAACAAGACACACCTCTAACAAAATCCTTGCCTACTTCGGAATGAAGCAGTACAAAACTACATCATTGTTCCCTCGCACCCTTCCTCACACCGCATATTTCAACTGTAAATTTAATTTAGACACTTATATTTAGACACTTATGTGTTCTAGACAACATCATTTTTAAATAAATTCTGTTGCGCTGGTCAGATTCAACTCCATCAGATGATGTTGCAGCCTCTACATCGTTCCAAAAAAACCACCCCACCAAAAAAGACAGCTAAATAGAAGTACATTTCTCGTAGCCTCTTATAAAACAAACCATGCATATTGTTCTTCCTGTATAAAATATCATGCCACCATATTGCCGCTACTGTACGTTTAATGAAATGTCTTAACATTGGATTATCTCTACTCGAACTGAACCAGGTAAATCGTGTTCGTCCGGCAACATCTTCTACGACCTCCTGCCGTGGCGCGTTTTTTTGCTTACCGACTGTTGCGCTCACCTCTATCGTAACCTGCCTACCGATATCATCAATGTTAGCTACTTTATGTTAGTTCAATCCAACTATGTATTATGTATATACATACATACTGCTGCCTAAAACCAGTTCTACTTACCACCTCAGCTGTACGCACTCTCCTTTCACTAATGTCGGACACTCTTGCTAATAATCAGTATGATATGTATTGTCTGGTATGTGTATAGATCACTTACCCTTGGTCGTTCACAATCCAGTACCCCACCCGTCCAATACACAAGTGCCACATCCTTTATCGGCACAAAACTGTAGTGTAAAACATACGTAGGGCCCAAGGTAACCACCAGTTGAAGCTAGGAATCTCTCTGTACAGGAAGAGGAAGATGGAAGGGAAAACATTCTTGTGTTGTGGATCTGTCAGAGCTGGTGTGAGCATGCATGCAATGCATGTTTCTTGCTATCGCAAAAGTCGCTCTGGTCCCAAGAGTTTCTAGCTAAGCAGAAAGAGAGGAGAGAGAGAGAGAGAGTGGATTATTGCTATGGCAACAGTGGATTGTTGATCATTTGCATTCGCAGCCTGTTGGATTTGATCGATTACTCCTCCTCTAGTTGCTTGTGCTTGTGTCCGTAGGGGTGCTAATGGGCCAAAACCCCACCCAAACCCACCTAACCCATTTCTATGTAGCACGACACCCAACCTAACCCAACCCACTACTCCACATCTAAAACCCAACCCAACCCAACCCACATACAAATTCAACACAAACCAACCCAAACCAATTCTCTCAATATATATGTTCAACCCATTTTCAACCCACCAAAGAAGCAACAAGACCCATCATCTCCACGCCCGATCCCCAAATCCCTACTCGCCCATGGATCACCATTCACCACCACCACCCGCCATCGCCGCCATCGCCGATGGAGAACACCGCATCCTCCAAGCCGCCCACCTCGCTCCGCACGCCTTCCTTGCGCTTTGCCTCGGCACCGACATCCTGCCTCTCCTCCTGTGACGACCCAATCCTAGGGTTTCCGAGAGATCCTCCAGGACCTCTGGAAAGTCCAGCAGGACCTCCCAGGAGGTCCTCAAAGGACCTCTCGGGTTGACCTTCAAGACCTGCCAGGAGGTCCAGCAAGACCTCCTGGAGGTCAAGGAGATCACAGCCCGAGAGAGGGTCTTAGAACCAGAGGAGCACCCGACCTGCCACGTCCCCGTGTAACAATAAATGAAGAGGTCTGAGAGCTCACCAAGACCTCCCACGCCCCTCCAGAGGAGGTCGTGGAGGTCTGGGACCTCTTAGGACTCCACATATTATTACCACCGTGAGGACATGGATGGACCGAGCCTGCTCCAAGGTCCTCTGTGAAACCCGAGCCAGTCCCAAGGATCATGGCCAGCTCTTCACAGTTCAAGCACAAAGGTAATGACATCCAGAACATTCCTTTATTGAAACATAACATTTACAGAGTTGATTACAGGATGGCCTTGGGCCCAACATAAGTACATAAAAGCAAAAGAGGTCAAAAGAAAGCACAAAAGTCCATCAACACGCCACAGGCAGCTGACTGGAGGCATAACCTAGCTACTTTAATCTTCATCGCTGCCAACATCTTCTCCTGACAAAGATTATAATGAGCAAGAGTGAGCACTACCACTGTGTTTCGCAAGTTGCACCCGTGAGATAACAATATGACATGCATATATGGAGATTCAAAGGATGGCATAATATGGTTACTTTGCACAAAGCCGCTTTTCTTTCCAATAACATTACTAATTTCGTGGCAAGTCTTTTAATAGATAAAACTCTTTATATCAAAACAGTTTTTCGCTTGAGTATCAATTATCATAAATTGGATAAGGATACCTCCGACATTAGGCTCCCTGCCCAAACCCAAGGGATAACAATCCCAAAACAGATTTAGAAATCATTTCCAAAGATTCCCAAAATCAATATCTAACTTCAAGTGGCCTTTGCCAGCACGTCCTTGACCGTGGACACGGCTATTCGAATAGATTTAACTCTGCAGAGGTTGTGCACTTTACCCACACGACTTGATTACTCTAGTTTATCCGGCATTTGTCAATGCCATCTCTCACTACCAAAGGTAAGAGATCTAGAGCTCAAGACAAGGCTTTTACAATGCATTGCTCCACTCACAGCCTTTCCTTGCTAAGGTTTCACCCTCCTTATGGATAGCCATCCAGCGGGAAGCCCCCTCTTGCACCAGTGGGAACAATAGGTCATAAAAGACCATTGGCCAAACAAGACCTCCCACACATCCAATGGAGCAGCATGTAGTGGAGTTTTGCAAATTACTCAGCCAGGTCCCACACCCCATTCTGGAGACATGTGGTTGCACGATTGTGGCATAGCCCATTATAGGCATGGCATTGGTCGCTCAAAGACCGGTCCTCACATGACTAGGGCAACATTCACTAACCCATGGACCTCCACCTTATAACCAGGTTAGAGTCCGTGCCTAAACATGGCACCAACCAAACAATCCAATTTTTGCCCCAGTCCAAACCCATGTTTATTTTCTTTGCTTTCCCAGCACCATTTTCATACCTCCATGACAACCCAATGTCATGGTGAAAACATTTAAATCATTATTTGATTATGTTGGTAAAGATTTCCCAAATCAATAGTTTTGGTCTAAGCATAACTGAGCATATGTTTTTCAAATGTTCTTGACTCATACTACTGCATTAGCCAAGTTTGACCTAAAGGTGACAATATGTTCAGTCCAAGGGCAACAAAGGTCATACAAAGGAAATGGGGATAACTACAAAGTTAAAACTGGTATTGAACTAGCTTGATAAAAATAAGCATGCAATACATTTTAAAACTGGACATAATTAATTTGATATAATAGGTACAACATGATCAAGAATGCAACTTGCCTTGCTCACTACTTTGAGATTCCTCCTCTTCAGAATCCTCAGACTCTTGGGAACTTTCACAATCTACATACACACATATATATATATATATATAAGGCAAGTTCAAAGAAGGTTCAAATTAAGATCCAATTAAAGAATCAAAAGAACTCCAGAGAAAACTTCAAAACCTAATTGCAGAAAAGAATTATACTTAGATTAGGTTCTTTTTGGGGAAGGTCTAGCTTACCAAGGGAAAAAGAGATCTTCAAAGAAGGTCCCGAAGATGTGACCTAGGCAGAGGACAGAGAGGTTCTAGAGGCAGAGACGTTGCGCAAGGTCCAGAGAGGAGATCCTCGCACAAGCACTCAGAGTTTCAAAAGAAGTCCACAGAAAGGAGGTCCTGTGAAGGATAAGATCACCTCAGTATATTGGTGAAAGCAAAGGTGGAGCAATTTTAGCAAAGAACTTACCAAGGATAAGCAGCAATGGATGAAAGGGAGGCCGTGAGCAACAAGGCTTCCCCGGGAAGGCCTCTGGTCCAGCGCCAAGAAGATAAATGGGAAGAAGGTGAAAATGGCCAGGCTCCCATGATGACTTATAGTCAATTATGGGTGATAAAAACTAGGCACTTACGTGCCAGGGATAAGTATAAGGGTAAGTCAAAAGTTAGTGAAAGTCAGGGCAGGTGTCATTTTCGCCCTGGGTGAAAGGTACACTAAAAGAACACGTATGATGCTTGGGGAAGGAACAAAGGAAAATGTCAGAGTACGGTTAAGTGACTAGGTTCAAGGTATATACCACGTATTTGAATGCATTTAATGTGACAAGACCTGCATTAAATGCCTAAGATATTTATGTGGCGGAGGAAATGAGGTTGACTAAGACTGACAAGTGGGGCCAGTCAATTTTGAGACAGTCGGGTCAAAGATGGGGAGGTCTTAACTCCCGCAGAGGAGGTCCTTAAGGAGGTCTTAGGAAAATAGGAGGTCTTACGCCCAAAAATAGGAGGTCTAAAGGTTGAAGAGGTCAGACAGGGGAGGTCCTGACGGTCGATCTCACCAAGGAGGTCCAATGAGGAGGTCTAAGCGGTTGGATCTCCGAGAGGAGGTCCAACGACCAAGAGCAACGCGAGAGGAGGTCCTCAGAGAGAACAGACGGCTGGGAGGTCTAAGCCCTTGATTCAAAGCAAGGGCAGGTCCAAACCGTTGATTTAATGCAGAGGGAGGTCCGCGAAGGGTATAGCGCATGGGAGGTCTCGAACCATTGGATTCAAGGGAGGGGAGGTCCTAGCCGCTCGATTCAGACAAATAGGAGGTCTCTAAAGGGACATAACGCTGAGAGGTCTAGACCCTTAGATTAGAGAGGGAGGAGGTCGAGACCACCGGATCAAATACAAGGGAGGTCCACGCGAGTGGTTCCAAAGGCATTCCACAGAGAAGTTCCACTCGAGGGAGGTCTTCTCTGCCCAGAGCAAAAGTCAATATAGTTCAATTGAACTTAGGAAAATTGAAGGCACACAAAAGGGCCACGAAATTACAAAGAGGTCCAAATAAAAAAAGATCTGGGCACAAAGGGTGTCCAGACGACAAGAGGTTTAGACTTAAGAGAAGTCGAGCAGAAAAGAGGTTTGAACCTTAAGAGATTCAAACCAACAAAGAACTCCAAAGAACCAAGCTCAAAGGAAGGAAGGCTCGGTCATACGAGTATCTCTGGTGAGACAAGGTCTAAGCTTTAGAGGAAATCTAAACCTACAAGACTCGAAAGAGATAGGTTACAGGAGAATTGTTGAGCTTACCAGCAAGAAGATACAACAACCCAAATCCTTCCAACAGTACCCAACTGTGAATTCTCACTAAAGCAAAATAGTTTTAATTTATTTTACACATTTTATAAAGTACTTGGAAAAATCAGAATGTTACAAATCTACCCCCCTTAAAAGAATCTCGACCTCGAGATTCAAACAGAATCAGCAAAGAGGTAGGGGTAGTTGATCTTGAGGTCTTCTTCTTTTTCCCATGTAGCTTCGCTCTCTGGATGATGGCTCCATTGTACCTTGTATGATTTGATAATTCTACTCCTAGTGACTCGCTCTGCAACATCCAGGATTTTAATTGGGCGCTCCACATAAGAAAGGTCTTCTTGTAAGTCCAGGTCCTCCATTGCAGTATGATCTTCAGGAACCCGTAGGCATTTCCTTAGTTGTGATACATGAAAGATGTTGTGTACTGCCGACAAGGACTCAGGAAGTTCCAATTTATATGCTACCTCACCTTGTCTTGCTAAGATTTTGTAAGGTCCTACATACCTTGGCGCCAACTTGCCTCTCATCCGAAATCTTCTAACTCCCCGAATTGGTGTTACCCTGAGGTATACAAAATCACCAACCTCAAAGGATAAATCCCTACGTCGGGTGTCAGCATAACTCTTTTGTCGGGACTGGGCCACTCTCAACCGTTCTTTAATCAACTTCACCTTGCTCTCAGCATCTTTGATTAGATCCGGCCCATAAAGTTGATGCTCTCCAACTTCATCCCAAAGAAGTGGTGTCCTACATGGTCTACCATATAAAGCCTCAAATGGAGACATTTGTAGGCTAGCTTGATAGCTATTATTGTAGGAGAATTCGGCATAGGGCAAATTTTTGTCCCAGCTTTTTCCAAAATCTAGTGCACATGCCCTAAGCATGTCCTCCAATATTTGGTTTACCCTCTCTGTTTGCCCATCAGTTTGAGGATGGTAGGCTGTACTAAAATTGAGTTTAGTACCTAGAGCCTCATGCAAACTTTGCCAAAATCTTGAGGTAAATTGTGATCCTCTGTCTGACACTATTCTTTTGGGCACTCCATGCAAACAAATAATTCTGGCCATATATAAATCTGCTAAGACATTACTAGTATAGGTGGTCTTGACAGATATAAAATGTGCTACCTTAGTTAGCCTATCAACCACCACCCATATGGAGTCATACCCAGATTGGGTCCTAGGCAAACCAGTAATAAAATCCATGCCCACTTGTTCCCATTTCCATTCGGGTATGGGCAAGGGCTGTAATAAACCAGCTGGTTTTTGGTGTAGAGCTTTGACTCTCATACACACATCACATTGGGCCACATACTTAGCCACATCTTGCTTCATACTGGTCCACCAGTACCTTTCTTTAAGGTCCTTATACATTTTGGTACTGCCCGGGTGGATAGAATAGGGTGATCCATGTGCTTCCACCAAAATGAGCTGTTTGATCTCTGAGTTGTTTGGCACACAAACTCTGCTACCAAACCGTATTACTCCTTGTTCATCCTCAGAGAAGCCTGAGGCTTTACCTCTCCTCATATTTCTCTTGATGTCTTGGATGTCCTCATCTCTTTCTTGTTGTTCCTTAATTTGATCCAGAACGGTTGGATGTACCTCCAAAGTGTTTACATAGCCTTGCTCTACTATCTCCAGATTGAGGTATTTCAACTCTTCATAAAGTCTTGGTTGTTGTTCCTGGACCGACAAAGCATTACAGTACCCTTTTCGGCTTAAAGCATCAGCCACTGTGTTAGCTTTACCCGGGTGATAGTGTATACCAAGGTCATAGTCCTTAATTAATTCTAACCACCTTCTCTGTCTTAAGTTCAGCTCTGCTTGTGTGAAAATGTACTTCAAGCTTTTGTGGTCAGTATACACCTCACATCGATTGCCAATGAGGTAGTGCCGCCATATCTTTAAGGCATGTACAACAATTGCTAGTTCAAGATCATGTGTAGGGTAGTTCTCCTCATAAGGTCTTAAGCGCCTTGAGGCATATGCCACCACCCTTCTATCTTGCATTAGTACACAACCCAGACCTAGATGAGAAGCATCACAAAATATTTCAAAGTCCTTTTGAATGTCTGGGAGTGTCAACACAGGAGCTGTGGTAAGTTTTTCCTTCAACTTCTGAAAACCTTGTTCACAGGCCTTAGTCCACTCAAACTTCTTTTCCTTTTTCAGAAGTTGAGTAAGAGGTCTAGCAATCTTAGAAAAGTCTTTAATAAACCTTCTATAATAACCAGCTAGTCCAAGGAAGCTTCTTACCTCAGTCACGGTTTTAGGAGGTCTCCAATTCAGGACAGCTTCCACCTTTGAGGGATCAACAGCTACTCCTTTGGCTGAAATAATATGACCCAAGAAAGCTACTTGACTTAGCCAAAATTCACATTTACTAAACTTGGCATAAAGGTGCTGCTCTCTTAATCTTCCCAACACCATTCTTAGGTGGTCTTCATGTTCTGCTTCACTCTTAGAATAGATGAGAATATCATCAATAAATACCACCACAAATTTGTCAAGGAAGTCCATGAATACTTTGTTCATCATGCTCATAAAGTAAGCTGGAGCATTTGTCAGTCCAAATGACATCACAGTGAACTCATATAGCCCATATCTTGTAGTAAAAGCTGTTTTGGGAATGTCCTCTGGCCTGATTTTAAGTTGATGGTAACCAGACCTTAAATCTATTTTGGAAAACACACTTGCCCCCTTAAGTTGATCAAAGAGATCATCTATCCTTGGCAACGGATATTTGTTTTTAATAGTAACCTCATTGAGTGACCTATAATCCACACACATTCTCAAGCTACTGTCTTTCTTTTTGACAAACAGCACAGGTGCTCCCCATGGTGAGGAACTGGGTCTAATAAATCCTTTTTCCTTCAATTCTTGGATCTGTTTCTTCAACTCTACAAGTTCATTCACAGGCATCCTGTAAGGTCTTTTGGATATGGGTGCTGTTCCAGGAGCTAGGTCTATTAGAAAGGATATGTCCCTGTCGGGTGGCATACCTGGGAGCTCCTCAGGGAACACATCCAAGTACTCTCTGACCACTTGGAGGTCTTCCAGCCTCACATCCTCCTTTACATTGGTTAGAAGAGGTTCTGTATTAAGGGAGGTCTTTGGTCTGAACTCCACTCTATTTCCTTGTTCATTGGTAAGGATTATGGACTTAGTAGCACAGTCAATCTGCCCTTTATTCTTAGCTAACCAGTTCATACCAAGGATTACATCCAGTCCTTGAGTTGGCAAGACTATCAAGTCTGCATGGAATAATACTCCAGAAATCTCTAAGGTGAGGTTTGGGCAGAGGGTATTAGTCCTCATATCTATGCCCGGGACATGTATTAACATAGGGTTAGCCAAAGGTACTACGGATAACCCACATTTCCCCACAAATTTGCTAGAAACAAAAGAATGAGAAGCCCCTGAGTCAAATAAAACCGAGGCTAACACAGAATTAACAGGAAACATACCGAGGACAACATCAGGTGCATCATGTGCCTCCTTTGCCGTGACATGTGTGACACGGCCCTTGATGACCTTAGTGGTAGGCTTCACACTTGAGGCACTCCCTTGAGCTGATGCCCCTTGTTCAGGTCGAACTGATGCTGCTATTTGTAACTTCTTTGGGCACTTATTAGCATAGTGTCCGATCTCATTACAAAAGAAACAGGTGACACCAGCAGCAGAGGTCTTAGTTGGCTTCTTAGGAAACTGACTCCCAGAGGAGGTCCTATGATAACTTGACCTACTTGAATGCTGCTCCGACCCTGATGCTCTAGAGGAGGTCCGTAAGGACTTGTGCTGAGAGGTCTGGGACTGGGAGGTCCTAGACTTAGGGAATCCTCCAGGGTTAAACCTCTGCACAATTTTCTTTCTTTTTCGGCCCTCCATCTTTTGGAGTTTGTCCTCTTGTCGGATGGCCTTACTCACCAATTGTTGGAAATCTGTGTGTTCCTGGGAAACAAGATGCACTGAGATATTATCATTCAACCCCTCCATAAAATGTTCTTGCTTACTCTCATCAGTAGCAACATCCCCAGGAGCATATCTTGCTAATTGGTTGAACTTGTGCATGTATTCATTAACAGTACGTCCACCTTGCTTCAAAGTGCGAAATTCTGTCCTCTTTAATGACATCATACCAGGTGGGAGATGAGCACGATGAAAGGCCTTCTTGAACTCATCCCATGTAATGTTCTGAGGGTTAGGATGGGATTGACTAAAATTGTCCCACCACTCAGAGGCTGGTCCACTGAGTTGGTGAGAAGCAAAAAGTACCTTTTCGTGGTCTGTATAATTGCACCATGTCCAATTTTCTACCAACTGCTTAACCAATCATCGGCCTCCAAAGGTTACAGACTCTTTGGAGAAAGTTGGAGGACGCAGCCTCATAAATTCTGCGATACTAGATCTTGGTGGAGGTGGAGCTTGAGCTTGAGGTTGAGCTACTGCTGCAGCTTGCAGAGATTGGGTGTTGGCAACTGACTGTGAGAGTAGGTTTATTAGATGAGCTTGATTGGCCAATATTTGAGTCTAGGTAGGACCTCCAGCTGGAGGTGGGGGTGGCTGTGATGCTGGTTGCCCTTGCTCACCCTCAACTCCTCTATTCTCAGCCTCTTCCTCAGCTTGTCGGCTATGATGGCTTGAGTGACCACTGCCATTTCCAGAGGTGGCCATAATGTCCAAACACTGAGGCTGGGAAAAGAGAAGAGAAGAGGCTAAGGGACTCTAGCCCAATCAACCACATGGCCAAAGAAATCCAATGCAACGAAAACAGCAGTGAAAGACTTTTCTAAAGCTTATAATTACCAAATACCATACTACACGTGTCTTACCTTTTTGAGGGAGGTCCTAAGCACCAGACCTACTCAAGATCTCTAATAAAAAGTTGCAAGGATAAGGCAGTCCATTTATCTTAATAAATGGGTGTGTAGAAAGAAACAAGATAAGATGAAATTGAGGTAAGAAAGAGAACCAGAAAAGATAGGAATGGAAAGATGACCCAGGTAAGAAGGAATATTTTATTCTTCTTTTGTCATAAAGTAGTTTTGAAACTCTGCAACCATTTCTACTAGGTTACGACCTACAGTCAGGAGTTGCTCTGATACCACTTTTTGTGACGACCCAATCCTAGGGTTTAGAGATCCTCCAGACCTCTGGAAAGTCCAGCGAGACCTCCCAGAGGTCCTCAAGGACCTCTCGGGTTGACCTTCAAGACCTGCCAGAGGTCCAGCCAAGACCTCCTGGAGGTCAAGGAGATCACTGACCGAGAGAGGGTCTTAGAACCAGAGGAGCACCCGACACGCCACGCCCGTGTAACAATAAATGAAGAGGTCTCGAGAGCTCACCAAGACCTCCCACGCCTCCGAGGAGGTCGTGGAGGTCCGGGACCTCTTAGGACTCCACATATTATTACCACCGTGAGGACATGGATGGACCGAGCCTGCTCCAAGGTCCTCTCAGGAAACCCGAGCACCCCAAGGATCATGGCCAGCTCTTCACAGTTCAAGCACAAAGGTAATGACATCCGAACATTCCTTTATTGAAACATAACATTTACAGAGTTGATTACAGGATGGCCTTGGGCCCAACATAAGTACATAAAAGCAAAAGAGGTCAAAAGAAAGCACAAAAGTCCATCAACACGCCACAGGCAGCTGACTGGAGGCATAACCTAGCTACTTTAATCTTCATCGCTGCCAACATCTTCTCCTGACAAAGATTATAATGAGCAAGAGTGAGCACTACCACTGTGCTCGCAAGTTGCACCCGTGAGATAACAATATGACATGCATATATGGAGATTCAAAGGATGGCATAATATGGTTACTTTGCACAAAGCCAGTTTTCTTTCCAATAACATTACTAATTTCCAGGGCAAGTCTTTTAATAGATAAAACTCTTTATATCAAAACAGTTTTTCAGTTGAGTATCAATTATCATAAATTGGATAAGGATACCCTCCTGACATTAGGCTCCCTGCCCAAACCCAAGGGATAACAATCCCAAAACAGATTTAGAAATCATTTCCAAAGATTCCCAAAATCAATTTCTAACTTCAAGTGGCCTTTGCCAGCACGTCCTTGACCGTGGACACGGCTATTCGAATAGATTTAACTCTGCAGAGGTTGTGCACTTTACCCACACGACTTGATTACTCTAGTTTATCCGGCATTCGTCAATGCCATCTCTCACTACCAAAGGTAAGAGATCTAGGGCTCAAGACAAGGCTTTTACAATGCATTGCTCCACTACAGCCTTTCCTTGCTAAGGTTTCACCCTCCTTATGGATAGCCATCCAGCGGGAAGCCCCCTCTTGCACCAGTGGGAACAATAGGTCATAAAAGACCATTGGCCAAACAAGACCTCCCACACATCCAATGGAGCAGCATGTAGTGGAGTTTTGCAAATTACTCAGCCAGGTCCCACACCCCATTCGGGAGACATGTGGTTGCACGATTGTGGCATAGCCCATTATAGGCATGGCATTGGTCGCTCAAAGACCGGTCCTCACATGACTAGGGCAACATTCACTAACCCATGGACCTCCACCTTATAACCAGGTTAGAGTCCGTGCCTAAACATGGCACCAACCAAACAATCCAATTTTTGCCCCAGTCCAAACCCATGTTTATTTTCTTTGCTTTCCCAGCACCATTTTCTTATCTCCATGACAACCCAATGTCATGGTGAAAACATTTAAATCATTATTTGATTATGTTGGTAAAGATTTCCCCAAATCAATAGTTTTGGTCTAAGCATAACTGAGCATATGTTTTTCAAATGTTCTTGACTCATACTAATGATTAGCCAAGTTTGACCTAAAGGTGACAATATGTTCACCCAAGGGCAACAAAGGTCATACAAAGGAAATGGGGATAACTACAAAGTTAAAACTGGTATTGAACTAGCTTGATAAAAATAAGCATGCAATACATTTTAAAACTGGACATAATTAATTTGATATAATAGGTACAACATGATCAAGAATGCAACTTGCCTTGCTCACTACTTTGAGATTCCTCCTCTTCTAATCCTCGAGACTCTTGGGAACTTTCACAATCTACATACACACATATATATATATATATATAAGGCAAGTTCAAAGAAGGTTCAAATTAAGATCCAATTAAAGAATCAAAAGAACTCCAGAGAAAACTTCAAAACCTAATTGCAGAAAAGAATTATACTTAGATTAGGTTCTTTTTGGGGAAGGTCTAGCTTACCAAGGGAAAAAGAGATCTTCAAAGAAGGTCCCGAAGATGTGACCTAGGCAGAGGACAGAGAGGTTCTAGAGGCGAGACGCTAAGAAGGTCCAGAGAGGAGATCCTCGCACAAGCACTCGTGAGTTTCAAAAGAAGTCCACAGAAAGGAGGTCCTGTGAAGGATAAGATCACCTCAGTATATTGGTGAAAGCAAAGGTGGAGCAATTTTAGCAAAGAACTTACCAAGGATAAGCAGCAATGGATGAAAGGGAGGCCGTGAGCAACAAGGCTTCCTGAAGGCCCTCGTCCGCCAAGAAGATAAATGGGAAGAAGGTGAAAATGGCCAGCTCCCATGATGACTTATAGTCAATTATGGGTGATAAAACTAGGCACTTACGTGCTGTGATAAGTATAAGGGTAAGTCAAAAGTTAGTGAAAGTCGTAGGTGTGTCATTTTACCGGGTGAAAGGTACACTAAAAGAACACGATGATGCTTGGGGAAGGAACAAAGGAAAATGTCGAGTACGGTTAAGGACTAGGTTCAAGGTATATACCACGATTTGAATGCATTTAATGTGACAAGACCTGCATTAAATGCCTAAGATATTTATGTGGCGGAGGAAATGAGGTTGACTAAGACTGACAAGTGGGGCCAGTCAATTTTGAGACAGTCGGGTCAAAGATGGGGAGGTCTTAACTCCCGCAGAGGAGGTCCTTAAGGAGGTCTTAGGAAAATAGGAGGTCTTACGCCCAAAAATAGGGAGGTCTAAAGGTTGAAGAGGTCTAGACAGGGGGAGGTCCTGACGGTCAGGATCTCACCAAGGGAGGTCCAGCGAGGAGGTCTAAGCGGTTGGATCTCCGAGAGGGAGGTCCAACAGCCAAGAGCAACGCGAGAGGGAGGTCCTCAGAGAGAACAGACGCGCGGGGGAGGTCTAAGCCCTTGGATTCAAAGCAAGGGCAGGTCCAAACCGTTGGATTTAATGCAGAGGGGAGGTCCGCGAAGGGGTATAGCGCATGGGAGGTCTGAACCATTGGATTCGAAGTGAGGGGAGGTCCTAGCCGTTCGATTCAGACAAATAGGAGGTCTCTAAAGGGACATAACGCTTGAGAGGTCTAGACCCTTAGATTAGAGAGGGGAGGAGGTCGAGACCACCGGATCAAATACAAGGGAGGTCCACGCGGAGTGGTTCCAAAGGCATTCCACAGAGAAGTTCCACTCGAGGGAGGTCTTTCCGCCTGAGCAAAAGTCAATATAGTTCAATTGAACTTAGGAAAATTGAAGGCACACAAAGGGCCACGAAATTACAAAGAGGTCCAAATAAAAAAGATCTGGGCACAAAGGGGTGTCCAGACGACAAGAGGTTTAGACTTAAGAGAAGTCTGAACAGAAAAGAGGTTTGAACCTTAAGAGATTCAAACCAACAAAGAACTCCAAAGAACCAAGCTCAAAGGAAGGAAGGCCTGGTCATACGAGTATCTCCTGGTGAGACAAGGTCTAAGCTTTAGAGGAAATCTAAACCTACAAGACTCGAAAGAGATAGGTTACAGGAGAATTGTTGAGCTTACCAGCAAGAAGATACAACAACCCAAATCCTTCCAACAGTACCCAACTGTGAATTCTCACTAAAGCAAAATAGTTTTAATTTATTTTACACATTTTATAAAGTACTTGGAAAAATCAGAATGTTACACCTCCCGCCACCGCAGCCATCCTCGCCCTCCTCCGCGCCCACGCCCACCTCCCACATCGCTCACAACCGATCGCTTGGCCACCACTGGCCCGATCCAACTCGCTCTTCGACTCGCCCCATCGCCCGCCCACCACACCACCGACGCAGAACCAATGCCCCTTGCAAGGCCCTCCAGATCTACACCCACCTCGTCGCCAGACCACGTGCTCCTCCCGTATCTTCCTCCGAGATATCTTGTTTCAACTTCTTTGGCGGATATCACTTAACTATAACTATCACCACCCTACCTTTAGTGCTCCGATGTAGTCTCATGGACATGATGTAGAGCAAGAAATCGCTCCATAACCTTCCCTTCATTGTTTACATACCTATAACAAAACAATTGCAACAAAATTAAATGGAAGTATGAAACAACAATAGAATAATAGGTAAATGGAATAATGAACCACTACTAACCTCAATATTACCGCCATTTGCTCTTTCACGGATATATCGCATGACTCATCGATAAGCACAGAGAATTGTCTATCACCAATCTCTCTCATAATCACATCGGTGACTTCTTAGCGCAACATTTTGCAAGATCCTTTTGAATTTCGGGAGCAAGCATCTTGCAATTTTTGGACCACAGTCAAAAGCATGCCTCACTTTTTATTCTTGTCTTTGTACCAATCTATCATTTCACAAAAGTTACCCTTGTTCAATGAAGTAGAAGATTCATCGTGGCCACGAAAAGCCATGCCTTGACTAATGAGAAACTTTGTACACTCTAGAGAAGAAGTCAAACGGATTTTATATAGTTCTTCGGATTCCTTGGTTGCACAAGAGAGCTTACTTGACACACTTTGTCTTTGGTTTTGAAAATCATCACAATGCAATCTTGCATTGTTGTGGTCACTTACACCACCAATATGGTGGGGCAAGGCTTTGTAGGCATGCTCCAATCACTAAACCAGGATCTGGTGAAGACTTCGGAACCAAAGCGTTGATTATTTTTTCGCTTCTTAAAAAGAAAGCAATAGAAACAATATGCCGCATCTTGAGATTCGCTATATTCTATCCAATCATACTTCTTATACCAATCTTTTGAAAATGCCCTCGACAAACATCCAAATTGTTTGCGAGGAAAATTCACAACTAGTTGGGTTGGACCCTTCAAAATGTATGCTCTTCTCACTTGGTCTTGAACATCCGGATGGTAATCATCTATTTGTTTTGTAATAGCAGGATCACACACAATTTCATCCGGATTAAACACATCCTCCTCATCATCATTAGCAATATTTGGTTCATCTTCATCATTTGGTTGTGGATCTTGTGGTTGCGACTGTGGTAAGCTTCTCGAGTCAACCAAAAATCTCCTCATATTTGAAATTTTAACAATTATCGTTATGTGCCAACCAATAAGCAATAAACTTAGCAATAAATTAAGCCCCAATTATATACTAATACTCAGCCCTAATTATATACTAATACCCAAAGGGCCTACTAGAACATTCATGCATTTATAATTTATTTATTCCTCCGTCCTCTCGCCAAACCCTAGAGCACCCACCCAAGGACCATTTGTTATTCTTCTTTCTTATTGCTTATAAGCTTATTTGCTTTCTCCCGCTCCTAATTCAGCCATTCTCTCTCTCTCTCTCTCTCTCTCTCTCTCATGCGACCATGCAGTGGCGGCCCCTACCAGCGGTCTGCCCGGCTTCCTCTCAAATTCTGGTCTTGGCTCACTCTTGCACCTGGCATGGCCAGCTCCTTCCCATTTGACTCCCTGGCCTCGGCCACATTGGCTATTTTCGTCAGCCGCACTGCACTTTCTCTGCCACGCCACGCCGACGCCGCCACGATATCCCCGAGGCCCGCCGAGCCCGAGCTAAGGAAGGAGGAGCGGAGCGCCATGGTGGATTGGTGGGATTGGAGCAAGAAAAACTCACCTAGTTGCCTCGGCCCCGAGCCGAGCCGAAGGCCAGAATCGCCGCCCCTGCATTGCCGACGCCAGAGTTGCTGGCCACACAGGCGCTTCCGGCCTCGCCCGCCATGCTGAATCATTGATTTGGATGGGGATTTGGGGATGGGGATTGGGAGGCTACTGGAGTTGAGAGGTTTCGCCCGCGCCTCATCAGGCCGAGCGCCTTGCGATGAAGCGCCCGTCCGAGCGAGGCCCAATCCCCATGGCCCATGTACATCGACGTTAGCTGCTCAAGCTCGCAACCGCCTCAGCCGGAGGGCCTTGCATCTGCCCCCGCCTATAATCACAAGTGGTTCTTTGCATTTGGAGGCCCTAGGGCGAGACAAAATGGGATACTCTTTATTCTAACATAAACATATAGGAAATGCTAAAAACACTATAGTGTTTTTTCTCGATTGAACAGTACACACTACACCATGACATATTATTAAGGGCAATCAAACCGCCAGAGAAAACTTCTTTGCAAAGAACAATAACTGCCAGCAATGTGTTTCTCCCAAGACTTATTGCCCGTCTGTAAAGTGTCAGGAAAAGACATTCTCAGAATACCCAAAATCCTTAAGTTGGATTAGCTATGTATCTACTGGTATTTATGAAATTTTGACCTTTTAAAACTTTTTGTTACAAAGCAAATAGGTTACAACCTGGTCTTTCAAAACCTCGAAATGAAAATTTTCAAACAAAATAAAAGTTTGTCAAGAGTTTGAAAACTTAGTTCAGAGTAGGGTATAAAACCCTATGTAGAAAATCCTTTGATTTTGAAGACTAGATTGAAACCTAGTAATCAAATACTTCTTCTCCAATTCAAAAGTCCAATTTGAATTTGGGGCAAAGCTAAAATGGTTTGAAGTATGGAAATGT
Organism: Phyllostachys edulis; assembly: GCA_036346405.1. NCBI lineage: Eukaryota > Viridiplantae > Streptophyta > Magnoliopsida > Poales > Poaceae > Phyllostachys > Phyllostachys edulis. The sequence continues at coordinate 61,445,220 of CM070566.1, forward strand.
ATTTTGAATTCAACTTAAAATAGTAATACCTCGATACTCCTAAAATACTTGAGGTAATTTTCACAAGAAATCTCAATTTTAAACTTGAAACTACACCTTCTTTATCTCAGAATTACAAACTAAAACTCTATTTTGAAAATATAGTAATCCATAGCTGGGAATATTTTAGTTGAGTTCTATATTCTCTGGTTTGCTTATTTGGAATTTTCTGGAATATTTTGGAGGTTGTTTGGTTTCTTGTCAATTTGCATGTTTGAATTTGAGTTTGAATTTAAAATAGAAACAAATCAAGTGAATAGTAGTTGGAAATATTTTTCCTAGGTTCTGGAACATATTATAGACTCAACCTAAAATTTCAAATTTTTAGAAATTATTTGCTATTTTAAAACGGCCACCAAACCAAGAAAATCAAAAGTCAAACACCAAAATAGAAACTTAAAATAATTTTAGAGAAAATTTTATAAATTGAAAAACCCTGGAAAAATTAATTATTGGACTAACTAGTGTCAGGTGCCTTCCCTAAAATTTTTATCAAATTTGGAGCTAAGACTACCTTCAAAAATTCACTTAAGTCGCTTTTCCTCAAAAATCAAGATTTGCACTATTCATCCGACCGAGTCCAAACTTTCGGACCGACCGAGACCAAATCATTTTGGCTCAGCCAGACCCGTTCGCCCGAACAGCCTTTCTTCTTCCGTTGACGACCCGGCCCCGCCCGCAGTCTTCTTCTTCCACGCCGCATTTCAAATTTCCACCATGTCCACGCGCCGCTTCTTCTCTGCTTGCCTAACTCCGCCTTGCCTCTGACCATGCCACCCCCGGTTTGGCTGACCTTGCCCGTGGTTTACCTGAGCCCATGCCACCGTCCAATCCAGTCAATGCCATCCCGCCACTTCGGTGCCCATGCCATTGTGCCCGCCGCTCACCACCCGCGTTGCCCATGTCGCCGCTTTGAGCTCTCCGTCTTTGCTCCTCTCGACTACAAATGCACACCCCGAGCTCGGTGTACCCTTGCTGCCATTTCTCTCCTTTCCATTCCTTCCTCCTTCCTCTGCTGCACACCAAGGAGCTGCTGCCGCCGCCGCCGCCAAGCTCAAGACTCGATCCGGCCGTCCGACGACTTCTCTCTCACGGCCACACGGCGCCCATCACCCCACCATCAAAACCCCGGTCAATTTGAAGCCACCGCCACCAAGGAGCCGTAGGCGCCACCATCTTCACCAACCCCGCCGATTTCGCCACCGTTTCATCGATCGCGAATCAATGCGCTTCCTCCACCTCCCTGGTAACCATCTCCTAGACTTCCTTTACCATCCCCTACCTCTCACCCGCTCTCTTTTCCACTCTAGGACGCCGCCACGAAGGACGCCCCTGCCGGCCACATCATCGCCACGACTCACCTCGCATGCTTCCTCCACTCTTGCCCCAACTCCACACTACGCTGCCGCCCTTTTCCTCCACGGCCGGGCCGCCGAAGTCGCTCTCCGGCCGCCACAGCCTACCTCCGGCCGAGCCACCATCGCCTCCCCGCCATGCCTACCTCCGATCGAGCCACCACCGCCTCCGGTTCACCTCCACTCCCAGGCCCATTTCAACCATCACGGCCGCCATCGCCTAACTACCGACGATGGGTGCTGCCCATTTCAGCCTAAGCCGCCTGGACCTCCGCGACAGCCCTCTTTGTTGTCTCTGCATGAACCATCACATGAAAATTTGGAACCCACTTCATACTGCTAACCAACATTTTGAATGTCAATTAGTCCACTCAAATGCATTAACAAAAATTTAAGTTTTGAGTTTTGAAAGAAAGTTTAGTTCATGTCAAGAGTTTCATTGTAAGATTTTTGAACAGAGAAGTGATAGTTGCAAATCAATTGACAAGAGGCTTTCAAAACTGTTGAATGACTAATTGAATCACTCATATATATATATATATATATATATATATATATATATATATATATATATATATATATATATATATATATATATATATATATATATATTTGAAAAAGGATAATTGAATTAAGTGAGAAGACTTATCTAATAGTACCTCTATACCTCAGACCTTCTTTTGATGGAGTGTATGACCGAGAAGTGTTCTGACAAGATAATTCATTACCAAAACCGACAAATCAATTGCTAACAAGTTCTATGGGTGTTATTTAGGTATTCAGTCAAAAATTAGTAACTAGGATTAACCACTACTAGAGGATTAAAATTTGCAAGTCACATGTTAATACCTAAGTCCTCGTGCAAACATGTTTGACAATACTAAGTAGCTTTAATAGCCAATCGATTAAGAGGGGTGGTCTCAAAATAAACCGATATGACAATGGGTTAGTGACCTTCTAATACAAGTGCCGAGAAAGTCTTTGTTCAATTAGTACTTTAGCTAAGTGTTGTGATTAGTTAATTAATCACTCAAATGACTTAACAAATCTAAAGTTTGAGTTTGTAAGAGGTTTAGCTAGTAGCACTACGCACCAAGGATTCTTCTCAGAAAGATTCAGGACAAAAGAAAATTTGAATAGAATTATATTTGACAAGTGAACTCATAACATTGCTAATACAAGTAGTAGTGAAATACTATTGATTCTTTTGGCTATTAGATCACTAACTTGAGTTTGATTTTTGGAGGAAGTTTAACCAACAACACCCAACAAATCAAAAACTTGTCGTTATAGGGTATGAACAAGAATCAATATAATCAGTTAGTTGGGCAAGTAGCTACCAGTAGCAAACCGAATCAAAGCCTTTATGGATGTGAATTTTAGAAATAGCAGAGAAGGTCTCAGCTTGAAAACTGCTTGACGATGGACTTCCACTTAGCCTTTTGACAACAACCTTTGTCATTAATGAGCCTATCTTTTCTTAATAGGTTTGCTAAGAAGTTGGAGGATAATTAAAATAGGACTAGTAAGCGTAAGCCTTGTCTAATGCAAAGGTTAGAAATCTTATTGGGTTAATCATGCCATTAACGTTGTATCCAAAGAAAGCAAGAACTAAAGGAGGCGTAGTTTGGAATGTAAAATTTTAATAACAGTGAAATAGAGTTTTGTAAAATGCCAAAACAAATGGGTTGTAAAATATAATTACTAGCTTTTCACATGTAACCTAAAAGAGTAAATCAATCATAAGCCAAGATTTGGGTTTTAGTTAGGCAATCAATAGTAGACCTTATGCTTTGACCTTGGTGTTATCAACAGTAGAACTAGTTTATTAAGTTAGATAATACAAATTGGTAAATCAATTAAAGTTTAAAAATCAATAGTATGTGCTTAGCAAAAAGTCTTAAGATTATTCTTCTAGTTGAAAATCCACAGTAAATTGTTTACAACATGAAATTGGTTAAACTTTGAAAATTCATAATAAATTCATATGAACTATTAAACTAAAATTTTCACCATGTGTTTGGTATGTCAGAAAGTCAGCCAACAAGTCAAAGGCCAGTCAGAGTACTTCTAACCCTGAGAATTCAGACATGAGAATTTTCCCAGGACCCAATCGATATAATTTCTTGAAAGGTGATTATTGATCATTTGACAAGAATTTGTCGCTTCATGCCCGCCAATATCATTGAGTTTGGAGACCGCTTAGCATAATGGTATATGATGTGTCGATATGCATGTAGATGGCATTCGCCGAATTGGTATAGTGTCGATCGATAAAGATGGTCAATTTGCATGATGTGTTAGAGAAGTTAGTGTCAAACCGAGGATCCCAGTTTACCTCGTGTTAGCGACAGAGTCTGTATGAAGCTTGGATGCTCGTTTCAGCTCAGTACTGTGTATCACCCTGAATCAACGGATAGATTGAAAGAAATAGTGAGTTATGCCTTAACTCATAGAACCAAGTCGAGCAAGTGGGTGTTATGTGTAGAGTTCCTTGCAAAGACCGGAAGTCACCATTCAGCTTGTCACCATCTCGAAATTCGCAGTAGTTGATCGTAAGTGATTGCTCACCTAAGGCGCGATCGATCACAAAGTATGAGGAGTTATGCATTAATCATGAAGCGTATGCCAAGTGTCTTTAATCCTAAAGGGATTGTAAGTAGCTTAGTTCATGCAAAGCCACGCAGATTATGGAAACTATCACCCTTGCGTCATGTCTATCGCCAGATACTGCTGAAGATCTGTGTTAAGGATTGTACGACAAAGGTGACAGAGATGTGCCATCTGCTCAGATTCAAGCTCAAGAAGAGTTAGGTTGTCAACCCGAGTTGCCATTCAAGAGCGTAATTTCTCAACTCTAGAAGTATCTTCAAGCACCGATCAAGCGATCACCGTCAAGCAATTGAGTTTCAAGATGCCTTTCCGCCAAGAGCCGATCTCTCAAGCTTTCTGAAGCGTAGAAGTTCAGCAAGAAGAGCAGTTCTATCAAAGTTAAATCAGTTTGAAAGCCAGAAGAGAACCTGAAGGCTGAGTTCTTTAACCTATTCTATAGCTAGCCTGAATCTCGGGGTCGAGATTCCTTTAAGGGAGAGGTTTGCAACGTCCCAAAATTTGGCTTTACAAAAATCTTTTGAGTAGTTTAGGTCCCTCAAAAATTTCACCAATTTTATTTCAATTAATAAAGCTTAATTAAGAATTTCCTAAATTAAAAATATTTAATTCGACTAATCTAAACATCAATTTTAATAAAAACAGTTTTAGTTGGGTTCCTTGTGCTCCAAGGAATTTTTGTGTATTTTTGTGTATTTTTTTGGATTTTTTTTGCTATTTATTTGACCTCTTTTGGATTTTCAGTTTGTTCTTAATTTGAAAATCAATTTCTAATTCCTATTTTCTTCGTGGGCCGTAATTGGATCGACCCACTTCACTTCCATCTCCTCTTGGCCCAACCGCCTCGCCTCGCCTCCTTCCTCCGGTGGTCCACCGATCGCCACTAGCCTAACCCAAATGGCCACAAGAAGCCCTAGGGTTCCACCCAGCCCACTGCTTGTTCTTGCCGCGAACCCAAACACACCGCCGCCGCCAAGGCGTTCGTCACATCGCGCAGTAACGTGTCCTTCACGCCGCCATCGTTTTGGCATCGCCAGACCCGCCCCAAGGTGCTATATATAGCGCCGGCGCTTACGCCCGCCTCACCCGCCGCCACGGTGCCCTAGCCGCCACGGAAAGGCCGCCACATGCTATCACTAGAGCACCTTCTTCTCCGGCCGACACCGACGCCACACGCGCTTCTTCTCATCGTTCTCCACCATGGAAGCTCCTCGAGCCACGCCCTTCGCGGCCGGTTTCGCCTCGGGTTCGTCGGTGAGCCCATCATCTTGTGCTTTAATGCCTCCTAGCCTCGGCGCCATCATTGTCGTTATTGCCTCCTACGAGTTCCATTCGCCCAAGTTTTTCTTTCATGTTCTCACCGAGTTGCCATGGTTTTCGCTGCCTAACCACCTCCGGGCTGCGCTGTCACCGTTGTTTCACCGCCGCCTGTCCTCCAACCGGCGTTGTCACCTCGATTTCTTCCGCCGCCACACGCTAGCCCGAGCCAGATTCGCCTTAGCCAACCTCGCCGAGTCAGCATTGTGTTTAGCACCGCCGCCGTAAGCGCCATCGCCGCCGTCGAGTTCGCCGAGCTCCACCACTTGCCGAACATCACCGGAGATCCATGTTGGCGAGCCACCATGACCAAGTGCTTGGCTCGTGCGTGTTGGTTTCTTTGGTGCCATGTCAGCCGCCACATCACCCGCAAATCAATCCTCAGACCCTCCATAATAGTCCCTTGACCTTAGTAAATTTTGAAATTGACGACGTCGGACATATTTGACGCACTGCACCATAAAGAACATTTCCATGATTAACCATATATCTAAAACTACACTACCCACCGAAAAGTATTATGTAAAACGCATCGCACTACGTAATCGACATCTAAAACTATGTAATCCATTCGCTTAAAAAAATTACCCGAGAGGTGGGCAACCGGACGGACAACGCTTCGTTAGCTTCTCTCCTCCCCTCTACTCCTCTCTCTTATCTTCTTCTCTTTTTTCTGAATAAAAGTGAGTCCTGTGCTGAATTTTATGGCGACAGGAAGACTGTTCACTTCCTATCGCCAGTTGAACTGGTGATAGGTAGGTGAACCGGCGATAGGGGGGCGAGAGGTAGGTGAACAAGCTGAGTTTGCTATCAAGGATCTTGGGGGTCTTCATTATTTTCTTGGCATTGAGGTGAAGAAATCGCTAGGGGGGATTGTTCTGTCTCAACAAAAATACATTGGTGATTTACTTCAGCGGGCCAATATGGTAAACTGTAAACCCGTGACAATGCCAATGTCAGCCACGAAGAAGCTTGCCAAGGATAGTGGACTGTTACTCTTTGCAGATGAAAGCACAAGATATAGAACTCTTGTTGGGGCCCTTCAATATCTAACACTCACACGACCTAACATTGCCTTTTCTGTCAATCTTGTTTGTCAATTTCTACTTTCACCTACAACTGAACACTTCTCAGCAGTTAAGAGGATAATTCGTTATCTCAAGGCCATAGCTAGCACAGGGTTGCCCGTGCACAAGTCCACATCGACGTTGCTTAGCACATTCTCGGATGCTGATTGGGCCACTGTGGTGATGATAGAGGGTCTACAGGTGGGTTTGCGCTTCTTTTGTTCGAACTCGATTTTCGAGCTCCGAAAAACAGCAACAAATGGAAAGATCCAGCATAGAGTCCGAATACAAGGCCTTAGCAAACGGCACAGTAGAAACAATTTGGGTTCAGTCGCTTCTTGGAGAACTTGGTATATTCCAATTAAGACTACCAGTTCTTTGGTGTGATAACTTATGTGCGACCTACTTGTCAATAACCCAAGATTTCATGCCCGTACAAAGCATATAGAAGTTGACTTCCACTTTGTATGAGAGCGTGTGGCAGCTAAGGCTCTGGAGATTCAATTCATTTCATCAAAGGATCAAACTGCAGATGTGTTTCAAAACCACTAGCAGAGGCACCCTTCACTGCTATACGGAACAATCTCAACCTCACTGCTATACGGAACAATCTCAACCTTGTGGCTACCGGTTAAGATTGAGGTGGAATGTTGAAATAGCTAGCTTGTCTATACATAGGAAGCAATCACGGGTGATTAGTGTTGCCATTTATGGCTCCTATAATCACGGTTGAGTAAAAATATATAACCAGGGGGATGTTGAAATAGCTAGCTTGTCTATACATAGTAAGCAATCACCAGAATCGCCGGTGATTAGTGTCGCCATTTATGGCTCCTGTAATCACCTGTAATCACTGTTGAGTAAATATATAACAACAGCCAGAAAGGCCATGTAAGTGTGTCGAACCAATTCTTCTTCCTCCTGTATTCTTGTTAACTTTCACGGAGGACGACCTGCCCCTGTTCGTGATGGGCAAGCCGGCGCAGGTGGGCAGCAGCAGGGGCGCGGGTGACAGGATAATAGCGGTGGAGCTGCACGTGGAGGGTACGGATTTCAACTTTCTGGCGGAGGCGCGCCTGTCGGACGCGGTCGCCGTGCTGAGGCCGCAGCTGAGCAGCTTCGCGGGCCTCCCTGAGCTGTCGATTCTTTCCGGCGGGAACTACCACTTCAAGTTCAACGGGGAGGCCATGAACGAGGCGCGGTCGCTGCGGTCGTACGGCATCCAGCCCAGGAACATCATCAACGTCGTCTGTAACCCACACACAGGTTTTTGAGGGGTTTCAGAAGTCGGAGACTGTTCTCCCCGGTGGATAATAATAATAACCGAGCTGCCTGTGTTATCCCCGGTGGATAATAATAATAATAATAACTGAGCTGCCGTTTTGATGAACTGGTTAAGTAGTCTTTGGCAGATTAATTCCGTAGGCAATAGGCATTGTTCGTCCAATCTCGAGCCCTTTTGCATTTGGTGTTAGAAGTTGGCGTAAACTCTTATAAAATCCCGCTCCGCTGACCTGCCCGAGGAGCTTCGAAGCAGCGTAAATTAGAATCTATGGCACCGGTGTACAGGACAGGAAGCTAGAGTGGACGGTATGATGGAACAAGTTACACCTGAGAGGATCCATGGACTGGATTTCGACTTCCTTGCGCAGGAACCGAAATTACCATGGCACAAGATCACTCGGACTCTTCTTAAACTTGTTACCCATCCATCTTAGAATCTATGGCCACAACCAGCGTGATATGCAGAGCAGTAACAATGAAAAGTACAAAACGAAGAGAGCCTGGTTTCTACCTTTTGTTCTCTCTTCCATTTCCAAATAGAATGGAGTAATAAGTTTAAAGTACCATCAACATATTACTACACAGCAAAAAAAAATGTAACAACCAAGTGCATACTAGAACTGGGATACACCATTTTAATTTACTCCCTCTGAGCTAAGGGATAATGATAAGCTTACTAGCTAAGAAAGAAGCATGGCTGTCAGACAAGACTAGAGAAGAATGTGGCGCAAGCCCGGCAGTATCAACAACCCTCCAGCACTACCGCGGCTCGAGTAGAGAAGGGTTTGGAGCTCCAGACTGCAGTGCAAACAACATAATACACCAAATAAGTCAGGTGATACAAGGATGAATTTAAGCATCAACATACCAGAATAAATAAACAGGTAACTGCACCGACCTATAGACTTAGGTATACACCATTGTAAATCCACTCAACAACAACCAGCATTTCTCCAATCAAAAAATTTACCTTGTATCAGTATGTGACTCGGAATTGAGTTATGCACATTACCTGTAGGATCGTTAATGACAATCGAGAGGGGGTGAATAATTGTAGAAGATTTTCTCACCTAATCTTAATAGAGAGACTTGGATCACCAAAATCAGGAACAACAGCGGTGTTCTTTAATTCTTGCCAAGAACAAGACCCTAGATTTGTTTTGCTCAGAAAGACAACCGAAAGAACATGTTGCCAAACCCTGACCTTTTTCTGGAGATTACACGACCAGGGTTTTTTTTTATCGGTAGATTTTTTTAACGGGGGGTCCGATACGGCCGGTTGTACCGAAAATCGGAAATTTTCGGCCAATTTCGGCTGAAAATTTCAAATTTTTTTTGAATTTTTCGGATTTTAAATTTAAAAAACAATCAAATTTGGACAAAATTCATCAACTGAGCTAGTTAGCAAGATGTATACAAATTTGGGATCATCTCCATGCTTGTATTACTACACTCATTCATGAACTAAACAAAATTCAATCAAATTCGAATTTTTTAGATAAAATTCATTCAAATCGGTTAAAATCGGAACCGGTATGGGAGGGTCCGATAAAACGACATCGATTATCGCCAATAATCGGCCGATATTTAAATCCCTGTACACGACAGCCCCGCCGCATGCACCTTGACATCGTAGAAGCCGCCCCTGTACATCAGATCGTCTGACTGCCTGCGCCACGAGGTCGCTTGCCCACACGTCCCGGTTCTGCGCGTAGACGCGAACTCGCTGCTCCCCTGTACGTTGACGAGTAGCCAACGCAACAGCCAAAAAGAACTCAAATAGCTTCGGTTTTGCTTGAGGTGACAAAAGCCTGGAGTTCACTCAACTCAACAGATTAAAAACAGCAAAGAGCTTTTTCATTAATGCACACAGCAAAAGCATCTAAAAGATGGTGTTCTCACGCACAAAACCCAAGGCCACCAAAAACCATATGTAAATCCTGGAGTTCACGCTGGCAGCTGTTCTATTTTTCTGCGTCAACCACCGCAATGCACAGCCGAACAACTAGTCTCTTTTATACCCGTACAGCCTCTAAACCCTAATCACCCACACGTATGGCCTCCTAGTCCTAGGGCTCAATATATAGACTTAACACTTGATTACAAAATATCTAATTTTAGACACCCTTAAATTCTTACGTATCGTAACCTCGGAACCGCACCTCCGTAGCTCCAATCTTTGATCTTCACGCATCTCAACTCGAGCTCGACCGTCTCCTCTAGCATCCTCGACCCTCTGGACCATAACTTCGCACCAAGTCATCTCCGAGTCACCGCCGTAAACCACGATCGCCTCCGAATTACCCTGCACATGCAAAAACCAAACCAACATATTTCTCCGGCACAAATTCTTCCCAACTTGACCGACATAAGTCCACACATACCTCACACATCACAAATAACATCAGTAAATAATATTGTCAATTATTCATCAACTAAAATATTCTAGACTTAGCCACATAATCTAATATTACCCGATTGTTCGACAGAAAACTTCAACTATCAAGAGCCGTACAGAGCGACTGTACAAATTACTGATGCATTTGACCACAAACACATGTTCTATGAACTGGCACCAAACAGACCTGTCGAAATTGGTTCTGCATAAGATTCTTGACTCACTAACCGGTAGGCTCACAACAATGCTGAAAAAATACAGACAGACCCACCTTCTCCGCATGGTGTACTTTCCATAAGCAACTAGCTAATGGCTGCCTCATTCCTTTGATTAGACAAGCTACTCCACATGCAGAACAGATAATTACAAGGTTCAAAAGATCAAAAGGCAATGCATGCATAGGAATTTGGGATGGGATGGAGATGACACCAAATGAAGCAAAGTTAGAAACGACACTGCTCCATCCAGCAAGCTCCGTCTTGTACGGCACATTATTTGTTGCTAGTGTGAACCTACCGACTCATCCTCATCAGAAGCTAGGTATCTTGGTCAACCATATAATAAGTTTGTGGCTCTAGACGATAGGCAGTTAGACCAATAACAGACAGTAAATAAGTGTTTGTCACGAATTAGAATGGCGAAAAGAGTCTGTCGTCACTTTAATTGACTTACGTACACCTATATTTATTAAAAAAAAACCGACTATTTATTTTTGTAACTATCTTTTAAGTTAATAATATTAAAAAAAAATATTCCCAAATTGTGCCACCAGTCTCGCATTCTTTACTTCATATTTCGTTATTTTCTCCAATTTCAGATTCCGAACTACGCGACACTACAAGATATTACTAAAAATCTTTGTGAAATACACTTAATCTTTAGGCAGAATTCTCTAGACATAAATTTTAAAAAATTAAATACAGGAACCTCTCGCCAATTGAACTGGCGAAATTGCCATGTCGCTAGTTTAATTGGTGACACGAGCCTCTCTCCATTGTTCCAATTGGCGATAGACACCTATATTTGTAAAAAAAATTGACTATTTATTTTTGTAATTATCTTTTAAATTAATATTATTTAAAAAGATTCGATGAGACATGCGAGTTCGAAAACTCGAACCACCTACTTGGGATCCAATCCCAGAGAAAATTATTGGCGAGGCACGTGAGTTCGAAAACTCGAACCCGGGTGGGCATCTTGCTCAACGGCGAAACTTGCCACGCGAGCGTAGCTTGCTCGTCGTTGGTTCTTATAATCTGATGGTTGTACACGTGAACCGAGGCCATTTGGATGACCATAATTCTAGTGGCCCCCGCATGCTAGGTCAGTGTGACGACCCACCCTGTGATATACAGCAAAGGTCCAAGAGGACCATTTTTTTTTAGTCGTGGTGCTACCGCATAGAGGAGCGGTAGCACCGCTCGGTGCATCCCGAGGGAGGTCTACCAGGACCTCCCATGAGGTTTTCAAGACCTCCTAGAGGTCTTGGCTCGCAACCTGCCGGTAGCACCTCCTAGTATATCATCAGGGAGGTCCGACAGATCTCCAAAGTGCTAAGTCCCGTGAGGACCTCCTGAGGTCCCGCCTCGTGTTCGAGCTAGTCCCAGACAATGAAGCTAGCTCACACAGAACACAAGATAATATCACAACCACAAGGTCAAACAAAAGATGAAGCAGACAAATTAAGCTTAATATTAAACGGGACCTTATGGTCAAGCTTGTACACAAGAGGTCTGCCACTAAGGGCTTACAAAAACCGACAAAGACTTACAGCCAGCCACAAAAGAGCTCCAAAGCAAAAGCACCAAAAGCACGTAAAGGCCATCCGGCAAGCCCACAGGCTGTCGAGTGGAGGACGTCCTAGGCAGCAGGATCGTCGAAGAACTCCTCCTCAAAGAGGTCTCAGACCGTCTCCGCACTTGATCATCTTCCAAATCATGGACACGGGGTTTTAAGCCATGAGTACTTTGAATGTACTCAAGAAGACACAGGAGCATTTATGCAAGTAATATTCATGCAAAGGCTTACCAATTGAGAGTCAGTATGGTTAGGTTGGCGCAAAGCCAAGTTTTGACAAAGAATAACATAAGTAGATTGAAAAGCAGAAGTTAAAACAATAGTATATAATACATTTGATTTTTGTAAAGAGGAGTGAGCACCAACTCACAACCACAACCAAAAGGGGGAGGTGCGGTCGCACCCATGACCAGGTCCTCACCCAAAACCACCCTAGAGCACCCACTCCAGAGGTCGAACCGACCTCTGGACCACTACCCGAGCCAACCCCGACCCTCTAGAGTCGCCAAGGTCTCTTCGAGGCAAAGCTGTGGCATCTCGTGAAGTGTCCAAAGGGCACAAACTTTGGGAACACTACCCCTTGCACCATTTTCACCAGCATGTCCATAACCAAGGACTTGGCTATTCAATAGATTTTACACTGCAGAGGTGTACAACTTTACCCACAATCCACGGTCTCTCTAGCGAGACGGGTTCGGAAAGACCCTTGCTCACTCCGATGGTGGCGAGTCTAGAGAGCGCTGCAAGGCCTTTACAAAGCTTTGAATCGACTCGGGCTGCCCGCTAAGGTTTCAGATTTCCCTTTGGTCTAGAAATCCAGTAGGTTATGGGGTGCCCCCTCTTGTGCCAACGAATCAGCACGCTCCTCCACAACAGCCCCAAGCCATCTCATTGCTAATTATTCAGCCTGGACCATTCCCATAAAATGATCTTGTGGTTGCACTGATTGGCCTAGATGAACAGACACAAAGTTGAGTCCTTAATTGTGCTAAGGCAAGACTTCCACAACCCTAATGTGCAAAGCACCCACTACTCACTCCCTGCCTTCTTGCCTCAGCAAAAACATTTTGTACTTAACCCTGCCAAAAGACCACCCAGTCCTAGCACAATTGTTAATAGGGTGATCTCGCACCACAATCAACACAACTTAGGCATCCTGCCATAGCTGCTTAACAGTGGCACCGACCACAGATTCCATAGATCATTAGTCAAGATTATTAATTAATGAAGCATGATACGCCGGCACCACGGTTTCTAGAGCGAAGCTATATATAAACATACGGCCCATGTTGGCAAATAACAAGGAATACCAACTAAATACCCAAACTAAGGTTTACAAGGTAAACATGTCAACATGACCAGAACAAGAGATAAAGGAGGCATAACAACAAGTAGGAAAATAACTACAGCCCAAACATTTCTTATAAAAATAGCCATGCATTGATAAAGTAAAACCAAAATATATTTGCAAAGCTAGGTTCAATATGATCAAAAGGAGGTCTGTGGCTTGCCTTGGTCAAGCAGTGGAGAACCTTCGGCTGAGAGAGTTGGATCCAAGAACTCCTCGAACTCGTGATCTACACGTTCACAAAAAACCAAATAAGCAAAACCACACTAGGCCAAAGAACTTCAAAAGACTCAAAAGGAACTCAAACCAACACGGCAAGAACAGGAAAACCAAGAGGCTCAGCACAGCCTCAGCGAGCTCCTAGGGAGATCTTGCCAGGAGGAAACCAGGCGAAGGAGACCACGAAGCTAGGAATGAGCAAAAGGTGGCAAAAGAAGACTTGCCCAGGCTATATATAGCCAGAGTTGGTGGAGTGCACCAAGAAAGGGTTCAATGACATGTGGGCAATCGGGGTAGCTAGGACAGGGCTTGCTCTAAAAGAATTAAAATAAGGTACCTCAGATGTGACTGCATTTAATGTGATCCGACACCAATTAAATGCGCACAGAGTTCTGAGGCAGGAGCAATGATAACAAGGTTGAGTGAGACTGGCATGTGGGGCCAGTCAAAAGGGTGCACCACCGGTCAAAGAGGTGGTCCCACCGCAAGGGCTGTCTCCGCTAGAGACCACAGGGAGTTCCTGAACAGGAGGTCCAAAACACTCAACACAAGGAGGTCCTAATCAAAAGGAAAACTCTGGACTAGGAGGGTGGTCTTTACAAAAAAAACCAGCAGGGATCGAGGGGGTGGTCTTTACAAAACAGCCAGGAAGAGGTCCTGGGCGGTCAAGATCTCAAAGAGGAGGACCTTAACGGTCCAGATCAAAGGGTGCAGGGAGGTCCTGACGGTTAGATCTCCAAAAGGGAGGTCTAACGGTCAAGATCTCAAAGAGGAGGACCTTAACGGTACAGATCAAAGGGTGCAGAGAGGTCCTGACGGTTAGATCTCCAAAAGGGAGGTCTAACAGTCAAGATCTCGAAAAGGAGGACCTTAACGGTCCAAATCAAAGGGTGCAGGGAGGTCCTGACGGTTAGATCTCCAAAAGAGAGGTCTAACGGTCAAGATCTCAAAGAGGAGGACTTTAACGGTCCAGATCAAAGGGTGCAGGGAGGTCCTGACGGTTAGATCTCCAAAAGGGAGGTCTAACGGTCAAGATCTCAAAGAGGATAACCTTAACAGTCCAGATCAAAGGGTGTAGAGAGATCCTGACGGTTAGATCTCAAACACCCCGCTCGCCTTCCCTCCCTAAAATCTCTCGTAACATTTGAGACCTGAGCCTGGTCCGATGGGTTGCCTTCTTCCTTTTGACTTGTTGGGGGCGGCTTCTGTTTTTTCTTGCAGTACTAGACTAGGCTATTCTGATTTTCTATTGTTGTTGCATATACTCTATTGACACCTTTCTTATAGTACAATGTTGGATGGCCAAGTTGTGACCTGATACTATGAATTAAGCGTTTCAAACATATTTGCCGTGATATAGCCTTGCTATAGACATAAGAGGAAAATAACCTTGGCAGAGCATGCACGGGGGGCGATAGAAATGATTATCGGCGATAATCGGCCGATAGAATGAACCCTGCTAGTTAGTCTATTCTAAATTCTGGAGTGTGCTAGGGCGGGTGGTAGGCACCTGAATTGTGAAGCAAATCTCCATCTCCCAGCTTAAGAATTTGGATGGATGCCTGGTTGGTTTCAGAGGTTTCGATCAAACGTGAAATCAAGAAGATGATCAAGGCATACAAATTAGAAATGACGACTACCTACCTATCCGTAACCTGTGTCGACGCCGATGTCGCCAAGCCGCGTGCCGACCAGCCACTGTGGCGTGACGGCGGTGCGATCTAGTCCTCCAGCCCCGGCCAGAGCCAGATGTGTAACGGCGGCACGACGGTCCGCCGTTCGACGGCGGGAATAGTACCCACCGGTCGGCCGACGTGTGGAGTCCGCAACTCCGCATCTGCATGTTGGCTACTGTACGTATTTGTCTCGGTGGAGCAGCCGGCCGGTGAAGCCGGTGCGGCGTTGGATGGTGACTGGCTGGATGATTTCAATCTGCTCGCTCGTCGACGGTGGCAGCCGGTTGGTTGGTCGACGGCGTACGGGTACGGCGCCTCCCAAAACTCTCGGAAACGGCCTGGCTCAGTAGCCCTGCCAAACAGATATTTTTACGCTTGCTAGTTCGGCCCAAATAATATCCCAATCGTTGGACGCAGATGGAGTATCTCGACAAGAATCAAGACTGACCCAAAACAACCAAACCAAATAGGGTTCCCTGTCTGCAGTCTGTTTCTTGTCCGCTGCATGATACGAATGCCAAATGCACACTGCATATGGAGTAGTTGGCATTTGTCATTGCATTCCACTCATAGGACAACATGTTTGATGAGTCCAGATGTCACCGGTGTACAGGACAGGAAGCTAGAGTGGACGGTACGATGGAACAAGTTACACCTGAGAGGATCCATGGGCTGGATGGATTTCGAAACAGAGGTAAAGCATTATTCAGAATTTCCACCATCAATCTGTATGCCCGAGGAGAGAAGACGAGGCGACAGAGGAGAAAGAGACGAGCTTGGTCCAATCACGATGCCCGTGCGGTGCGGTGGGATTGGGCTCACCTGAGGGTCGGCTGAGACACGGCTAATGACGATGCGGTGGAGATGGTTCGACCGCGTACGTACGTGGCCGTGGCTTTGCGTGTGGCACCCTTGTTCCGAATTCTCTAGTCTTCTAGTCTAGTCCCAGTACAAGCAACGTACCAGTAGCATTTCTTTTCCTACCTATCCATTCCTCACGCTGTTTTCTACTACTACTCCGATCCAATTCAACTGCGAGTGCGAGATTGCAGTTGCATTGCACGTCTCCCTTCGATTCTTCTATCTCTCTCTCTCCCCCTTTGCGGTAAGATAAGATGGCCCTTCGTCACTGTGAACTCAATCCTTACTAGTTCCAAGCACAGACCTCACCAGCTCAAAAAACAAAAAACAAGAAAGAAAGACGGAAACAGCCAGGCTAGGCAGTCAGGCCGGCCCAATACCTCCAACCCACGAGGACTGACCAGCCCAGTGTCCAACCAATCCCCTCGTCGACAATCCATCCACATTTCGACTCAACTAGGCAGGAAAACACGCTTCGCTGCGTTAGTAGGGCGGGTGCAAAAGATCTCTGGAGACACGCGCGCCGTCGATCCGGCACAATCGGACGGGCCAGGCATGCTAGCCGAGCACGGCAAGGAAATTCCGGAGCCACGCGTGGGCGCGTGTCTGGCCGAGGATGGCCGAGGAACGCGGATGAGGCGGCATTTCCTTCGGCTATAGAGAACAGAACAATTCATTTGCATAAAGGGAGTGAATCGAACAGACCACCATGCAGGGGACGCGGATACTCCACGGTAGTAGGGTGCACAGTACATAAGCATTAAGGCCCATCTTACCCGTCTAATCACCGATCGCCAATGAACAGTCTGGATCAGTAGTGTACAGTATGATGCTGCAGTAATGAGTGGGTGAAATTAGCTCCGTTTCTACAGCATTTTCGCAAAGTATTGCTACGGAATACTGTAGCTATTTATCTATGGTAGTTATTATGGATAATAGTATTCTAGATAGCCCTCCTAGATACCCACGGTCAGTGACGATTACTATGACCAGGGAAGATTACGACCATCCCCTAGTTAGATGGTCTGTTACGACCAGTTTAGGTTACAATCATCCTATGGTCGTAAGATTTGCTATAACCAGGTCGATCATGACCACCCTATAGTTAATAAATCTCAGAGACATGTGAGCCTTATCGACTAGGGATTATGTACACTACGTTCACTTTATGTGTGGTAGTTAACACACGTGCATGTTATCTCTTTGACATAACCGCGCGTATTTCTCTCTGTCTCTGGGAACAACCACTTGCAAACGTGCAGAGGATGTCTCACTGACAATAAATGCGGTGTGATACGGAGGGTTAGGGGTGAAAATGGATAGAATGTGAATCGAATAGTGGTGAAACCATATTCGTATTCCTATTTTTTAAACAAATACGAATTCGAATCGAATATCTACTCAATTCGGTCCGAACAGGATATCCTCGTAACTTATGCACCGTGAAGATATTAGTGACGCTTTATCCTCGTACAGTCATGCTTAATCATTTCAATATATTTTGTTCACCTAAAGGAACATGAAATAATTTGGCATGCTACGATAAAATAATTATATTGCTTCATCGAATTTGAATTTGAGTACGAATAACTCAGATAAAATAACAATTCGGATTGGGAAAAATCCATACCATATTCGCATCCATATTTTTTTATACAAATTCGAATACGATTACAAATAGGAGATAAATTGTTGATCGAATAAAAAATCTATACCATACTTATATCCTATTAATACGGTAGTTGAATAATACGGATAATTTGTATCCGTTTTTCGTTCTGCGGCGATGGTGGAGCCCGATTCCGCATGGTGGCTACTTTACGTATTTTTCGCGGTGGAGCAGCCAGCCGGTGAAGCTGGTACGGCCTTGGATGGTGACTGGCTGGATGCTCGAAGGCGGAGGGTGGAACCGGAATAGCAGCCGGTGGGGTTCGTCGACGGCGTACGGCACCTCCAAATAGCAGCCGCTGGAACTGAAATGGGCCGGGGGAAACGGCCTGGTTAAGTATCTTTGTTTCTTATCCTAGCCTTGATGCCGGCGAAGTATTTCGAGGAGGATTAAAACTGACACAATCCAAATAGAGCTCTGCCTGCAGTTTCTTTCTTCCTGTCCGCTGCATGACACCAATGCGTCTTCCACCGTGCAAGTTGCCGAGTGAACACTGCATACGGAGTACTTGGCATATGTAATTGCGTAAGCTAGAGTTCCTGCCTTGCTGGGATGCCGCAGCATAATGGAACAGGTTACTCCTGAGAGGATCCATGGGCTGGATTTCTTTTCGAAACAGAAGCAAGCCTTATTCAGTAGTTTTTCCACCATTAATTTGTATGCCTAAGGCAAGAGCTGCCTTTCTCAATTTCTTGCCCAGCAATCCAAATTAACACAAGACACAAGATCACTCTCCATGGTGAACATGATAATGCAGAGTAACAATGAAAAGTATGAAACGAAGAGCCTCATTTCTGCCTTTTTGTTTTCTCTTTCATTTCCAAATGGAATGGAATAATAAGCTTTTAAGTACCATCAACATACTACTACACAGCAAAAAAAAAAAAAAGTAACACGACCAAATGCATACTAGAACTGGGATACCGGATACACCATTTTAATTTACTTCCTCTGTGCTAAGGGATAATGATAAACCTACTAGTAGCCCTTCTAGCTAAGAAAGAAGCATGGCTATCCAGCGCTCGAGCCTGGAGGTGGACTTGAGGCTGGTGCCCCTGCCCCTGCACTGCCGTGACTTGCTGCGTCCCGTCAGGAGACGTACTTGCAGCTCCCGTAGCCTGCAACACAACAATGCCATGATCAGTTAGTTTCAATAGAAAACGACGCAGTGCCAGATTCGAAAGCACATCCAAGAAAGATGGAATTGTTATTTGAAAAGTGTAGGAATTTGTAGTGTTGTGCAGACGGACGAAGACCAGGAAAAATATACGACTGTTATGAACTTACTTGGATCGTTGGAGGGCGTTCATCACATAAGCAGCATGGGACTGCACGTCGGCTTTGTATCGGCTTACAGTCCATGTAGCCACAGGCGTAGTTGGTGTTGTTCTGCAGGTTAGTCACGCTAGCACCAGCCTTGGCGACACACCACTTGCCTCCACCAGATGGTGAAGGGTTAGGACTCGGTTGGGTGATGGATTTGGCGAAGGGTTTGGAGCTTCAGACTGCAATGCAAAACAACATAATACACCAAATAAGTCAGGTGATACAAGGATGAATTTAAGCATCAGCATGCCAGAATAAATAAACAAGTAACTGCACCAAGCTATAGACTTAGGTATACAACATTGTAAATCCACTCGACAACAACCAGCATTTCTCCAATAAAAAAATTTACCTTGTATCAGTATGTGACTAGGAATTGAGTTATGCATATTGCCCGATTGTTCGACAGAAAACTTCAACTATCAAGAGCCGTACAGGGCGACTGTACAAATTACTGATGCATTTGACAATAAACACATGTTCCATGGACAGGCACCAAACAGGATCTGTCGAAATTTGTTTTGCCTAAGATTCTTGACTCACTAACTGGTAGGTCCCACAACAATGCTGAAAAAAATACAGACAAGCCCCCATCTTCTGCGCATGGTCTACTTTCCATAAGCATCACCAAAAGCAACTAGCTAATGGCTGCCTCGTTCCTTTGATTGGAGAAGCTACTCCACATGCAGAACAGAGAATTACAAGGTTCAAAAGATCAAAAGGCAATGCATGCATAGGAATTTAGGATGGGATGGGATGGGATGGGATGGAGATGACACCAAATGAAGCAAAGTTAGAAACGACACTGCTCCATCCAGCAAGGTCCTTGTGTTTACGGCACCTTAGCAAGACACAAGGCTACCAGAATCTTAAGCCCCTCTCCTTTGCTTTAAAGTAGCTTCTTATAGAAGCATCAAACTATGGCAGTTCTTTGAAGAAATAAAAGTTCCACCAAAACATGTAGCACCTAAAATGTATTCAAATATAGAAGGCAGAAGCTATACAAACCATAGCAGGACCGACCGACAGCAAACTAGAGGGATGCTGCGCTCCACAAGCTGTATCCATATCTGTTTCGTTCAGCATAAGCTGTGGTATCCAGTCTCTTAGGAATCAGGATAAGAGATTGGTTTAAGGCATGATATCCTCAATCCTCAAATCATTCTTTTAGTTATTCGATCCACTGCCAAATCCTACAAATTCTTTTGGCAATAAATGCACTATACAGTTTCCTCTTGCATGGTAAGAAAAACTTCCACTAAACCCATGCGATGTGCTAGCATTCAGAAAGAACAAAATGCAACTCAACACGCAAATCACCCAATCACTACACTCTTTTTTTTATATATAGATAGGCTTCCCCCAATTTCAGTAACGAAACCAACTTACATAGTTCAACCCCTAGACTCTTTAACTCACTAATTAACTAAAAAAACTAGTAGTTATTCTCTTACATGGGTAGGTGCTATGCAGAAGCTGAGAATTGCCAGCAGTAGCGCCTCATCAGTCATCGCATATTGCTAGCAGGTGCATATGGATCTTAATCCATCAAGAAAAGAAGCCAGTTGCGGCAGCATTCTTTTGACAACTAGATCACGGATGAGATAGGAGCAAATACCCCTTTCCAGAGAGATCGGTCCATACATAATTTTTTGCTTCTGACAATGCAGTGTGAACCAACCGATGTACTATCAGCATGGGGAACAGTTTTGTAGAGCCTGATGACTTACCATTAATTTTTTGCTCGTGGTTAGGTAGTTGACTACCGAAGAATGAATCATTAAAGGGGCCATTTCCGAAACCTGTGACAACTGAACCATCTGAAGCCCTGATTGCTACCTTGTAGATGAAGCCCTGATTACTACCTTGTAGATGCGTTAAAATTGGTTCAGCAAATGCACATCATGTATGGTGTGGTGCCAAAGTCAGAAGCACTTTGACCTCATACCCTGCCAGATGTCCAAATTCTGGGTGATGATACATTGACACTCATGCATACAAGTCCAAGTCAGCATGGGCGGCGGCAGGGGGGGTGCCCGTGGTGCACGGGCACCCCCAAAAATAAATGAAGTTTTTTTTTAAGTAGGTATAAGCATAGGCGGTCTCAAAAAATAAATGAATTTTTTTAACTAGGTATAAGCACTCAGCAGTTGAGCTGTCCATTTCAACAATTCAACTCACCAGGCCACCAATCAGATTATCAGAGCAAGTCGCTAGGCACTGAGGCACCCGCACCTTTCCAAGTCATTGTACAATCGATCACAGAGAGTACTATCACAAAAGACTAGTTGTACAAGCTAGCGAAGGCTTTTGGCATATGTTCTGACGAAACGTTTCGGTTTTTGGCGCAGCATTTTGTTCCTATCATGGTGTCATCTCGCTAGCTACAATCGCCAATCAAACAATCACTTCGATGCACACCGCAGAGTACCAAGAATTTATCTCGGTACAATCATGGGTGGAGCCAAGGGGTGCCCGACACATCAAAAAATCAAAAACATTTCCAGGGATCAGTTCCGCATTTGGGCCATATTCGTAGTACTCCTTGGTGTGCACTCTCTTAGAAGCTCAGCTCACAACCTACGGCCCACTCGTGCCTCCACTAGCCCACAGCCATCTCATCACTCACCAGCCCACATCCATCTCTATCTCCAATACTCCAACTCCTCCCTAATTTGGTTCCTGCGGCTCGGCGGCCAGTGCGGCGCGGAGAGGAGCGGTGGGCGGCGTGGCACTAGTGTGGGAGCAGCAAGTCATTTTCCAAAATGTTTACTATAGTAATGACATGCGAAAAGATACTAGTAGACAATTTCCTCCGTTCTTTTTTTCTTGATGTTTTTTACTTCTAACGGGCAAATTCCTGGCTTCAATGGGCGATGCGTAGTTTGAACCAGTGAAAAAAAAATCGGCGAAATTTTATCGGTTATCGGCAAAAATCAGACCTTGGTTATGCATTTTTTCTGTATTTTTCGTTTTAACTTCACAAAAATTTCAAATTTCGATTCGAAAATTTAGGCCAAAATAAATCCGAAAATTTCGGTAACCGCCGGTAACCGAGTCTATCGCTAGGCTCCGAAATTTGTTCCCAACCGGTAGCTTTTTCCCTGGTTTGAACTAATCGTATTCCCGTTGCTTTTGTGTGTGCACCTCAACTATAAATTCTGGCTCCGCCAATCGCAAGTCAGGCAAAGGTAAGAAAAGCAAAGCAGTAGTATTACTTGCAGTGCTTACCCTGTAACGTGTGTAGTGTAAAATATACGTACGGCCCAAGGTCACCACCAGTTGAAGCTAGGAATCTCTCTGTATAGGAAGAGGAAGATGGAAGGGAAAATATTCTTGTGTTGTGCATGTTGTGGATCTGTCAGAGCTGGTGTGAGCCCGTTGGACTTGAGAGAGAAGAGAGAGAGAGAGAACGGATTATTGCTATGGCAACAGTGGACTTGATCGGATTCCTCCCTCCCCTCTGGTTGGCTGCTTGTGCTTTTGTACGTACTCTCTCTCTCTCTAGATCACTCTCTCTCTTCTTCTTGAACCGAAGCATGCATGCACGCAGACAGTCATACAATAGCAACGATATAAAGCAGTAGAATTAATTCCTCATTGCGTCTGTGAAGTCTGAACCAACTGAACGATGGAACGAATGAGCTTGAACAGAACGAAGCGGCGGACTGAAGGATGGATAACGGATGCTACTAAATGCTAATGCTGGCCTAGCGATGAATTAATGTTGAGAATTATGTATAATTCAGATGGATGGATGGATGGCAACTCGTCATCTACATGTTGTTGGAAATACTACCCGTGGACGCACACTTTCACGGGTGAGGAAGACGAACTCACGGAAAGGAAAAACACACGAAAGATTTTACGTAGCATTGAAATTGCCTAGTGCTACTTTTCTTTCTTTCTTTCTATTCTTCTCTTTTTTCTGTTTGGCTCAACTGAAAACAACAATGTACAATAGGCTAAATAGCCACCATGTACCATGACCCACTAACACACTAATGCAAACACTAACTCTTGCATGCAAACGCACACACTAACCTACTAACACATCGAACTAATGCAAATACTAACTCTTGCATGCAAGCACACACACTAATTGCTTATTCAACTACATGTAGTCATGCAAGGTCCACTAATAAACTAATGTTAAGATTATAACTAACAATTTTGCCCTACTCTTGACATACCGACACACCGTTAATCTCTTGCCACGCGCAGAAGACTAACTCACGCCATGCATTATCTCCACTAGATGGATGCATGCAGCTACTTTCAAGGAGGACCAACTCATCTCCCGTGCATACCTTCTCAACTAACTCAAACACATCTAGAGCTAGTCTTACACTTGGCAACGTGTACATGCTCACGTCCTCACAGCTACATACGCTAACCACTAACACATGACTAATCCAATAACACATGCATGTGCACACAACTGCTGGCACTTGACTGCCGATCCGTCCAATACGCCATGACGCCACACATGCAACTCTCTTGGACTTAGCCCACTACTATGACTCTATACATCAACAAAGCCATGCAACATAAATAAACATGATGAATACATAGACAACAAGATTAGTTCCAACTGAGCTTCAGAGTAGCGCCGGTTCGTCATCCACGTCCGCAACGAAAAGTGTCTTATCCTTCACCACCTTCTTCGGTTCAAGACATTCCCAAGAGTAGTGCCTGTAGTTCTGGTAGTTGTAGCACCAAACTTTCGCTTTGTCGTAGGTGCTCTTCTTGCTGGAGCCGGAGCCGCCTTCCTTGTTCTTGGCCCTGGACTCCCATTGGGCATGGGTGAGCAATAGGTGATTATCACAAGGTTTAGTACAACAAGGTGGAGAGGGAGAGGGACATGTTCCAGGCTTCGCTTCTAGTTTGGTTGGGAAATGGGGAGCGAAGCCTGTTCTGGGTTGAATGACCAAAGTATCAACACTATTGCACCCTCCCTCATCACGGTAGTGCCTCTCGCTCTCCGCAGCAAGCGCACAGTACGGGAAGCTTTGCTCCACGGCCAGTGGATAACAGACATTTCCAGGGCCTTGGACGCGCGGGCTTTAATGGAGTGTCTGTAGCTCTGGGGCATGTTGAGTTAGGTGAGCTTATCGCCATGAGTGGAAGACCATTTCGTCTGGAGGTGGACTGGATCTGGGCATTTCTCGGCTAGCTCTACGTATATGGCTTTCTTCTCGGGGTCGCTTTTGTTCGCGTGCATGCAAGAAATTTGGCGAGCCGCTGTACCCCTCAAGTGCAAGCATTTCATGTGGTTGGTGGTAAAACAGAGATTCTAGACTGCTGATCATTTAGATCGTCACGAGATCGCAAACCAGCGATTTTGTGTTTTCTACCGCTATGATAGCGAAACGATAGACCATTTGATGGTTGGCTATGCGATCACTGGTCAACTTTGGGCACGTTTCATGCAGCGTGTAGGTTTCCATCAATGCATCATGGCCGATCATTCGTCCTTGGAGAACTTCTGGATTCATGCTTGCAATTTGGTTCCGTCTTCCCACCGTAGAGGACTGGATTCTTGCATAATCCTCATTGCTTGAATGCTCTGGAAGGAGGGGAACATAAGGGTGTTTGACAAGGTCACATCCCCTTTGGGGTCTATTCTTTAACGGATGTTCGATGAGTTTCGGCTATGGCACGTGTCGAGAGTCCAATGTCTACAGTTGCTACCGCTGGCTGAGTAGTCGAGTTAATTCAGTTTGTAGTCAGCCGCTGGGGGGTTGTTTCTCTCCCCTTGGTCTTGTTCTAAGTTATTAGCCTACCGGCCTCTTCTTTATGTTGTTTTCAGCGTTTTGGGTGTGTGTTTGTGTTTGTAATTCTGTTTTTGTGTGCTTAACTCTTTCTGCTTAATACAAAGACGCGTAGTGCGCGTTCTCGAAAAAGAAGAGAGGTGTTAAACTGTTAATTCCAGATCTTACCGGTAGTAGTATTAGATTAGATAGATTGCGCTTGATTAACATTAATTAGGTTAGCTAGTAGTTGCTTACTCCATTAGTTTGGAGGTTCGTTGCAACGAACCACTCACTCCTGTGTGTGAGGAACTAGTCACTCACGGTCTCTCTCAAAAAAAGAAAACTAGCCACTCGCTCAGTCAGCGTATAGGCCGACAAACCCAGCAGAAGTATTTTTGCCCGGCAAAACATATAGGCCCACACAAATGTTTCGGCTTAGGCCCAAAACCAATCTCCATTTCCTTCTTCTTTTCCAAGGTGGATTGCAGTAATTCCCTTTGTGTTTTCATGTCACGTCATATGACAAGAACACAAGTAAATAAACATAGTGAAAATATATATTTTTTATTTTCAAAACGGAGCTTTCTTTTTCGTACAATAATAATAACAATTAGAAAAGGTTAGCGATATAAAAAATGTCACGTCACGGCTAATCTAAACTAAACGAAAAAGAGAGGGGCTTTTTTGAATGCTTTGCTGGCTCCTAATTAGTAGTCCTTCCCCGGATGGAAAGAAATGCATGGTAAGCATCAAGAAACTCAATGGTCCGATCAACATCTGACGTCAGTAAGCCCCACCCTCGGAACCTTCCAAAACCCGTCCCCTCCGCTACAAATTCCTCTCCCCCTCTTCGTTCCACTCCTCTTCCACCTCCCAAAACCCTAGCCGCTGCTACCGTACCGCAGCGCGAGAAACTCCATGGCAGGCTAGGGCGAGGGTCCGGTGATCGGGTTCGACCTAGGCATGACCTAATCGTGCGTCGACGTGTGGCAGCACGACTGCGTCGAGATCATCGCCAACGACTAGGGCAACCGCACCACGCCCTCCTACATCGCCTTTACCGACTCCGAGAGGCTCATCGGCGATGCTGCCAAGAACCAGGTCTTGATGAACCCCATCAACACCGTCTTCGGTGAGCCACTCTGCTGACCTCCTCCCCACCCCACATCTCTCCTTCCTGCTTCATTCTTGTTTTTTCTTCCATGCGTTAGATCTGTGGTTCTGAGGCTCTAGCATGTATGGTGTTGTCATCTAGCCTAGTCCGGCCTGCTTTGATCTATGGGGTTTCATATGGATAAATACACCAGATGTGTGTGGTGCAAGATATTTCCCTTATTTCAGTTGTAAGCATGAGAACAGCTCTTAACTTATTTTATTGTAAGTGGTCTAGTCCATAATTCTTAATTTTTTGTTGAATGTTGCCTCCTGCCATATGTTGGATACAAATGCTTGTATTCTGGTTGCAAAGAAGTTACTGGTGCTTGTCCTGGCATAGCAATATTGATTTGTATTGCTGATGTTCTTTATTTATTACTGTACATGCATCATTGTAGTATACATTTATATTGCAAGTAGCCAATTACTGACATAAATTCTTCTCTGCAGATGCAAAGCATCTTATTGGCAGGAGATTTACAGATGCTCCTAACCAGAGTGACATTAAGCTCTGGCCCTTCAAGGTCATTCGTGGACCTGGTGACAAGCCTATGATCGTTGTCCAGTACAAGGGTGAGATTGCTGAAGCATACCTTGGTACCACCATCAAGAATGCTGTTGACTTGTCACTGTTTCTACCTACTTCAATGACTCTCAGAAGCAGGCCACCAAGGATGCTGGGGTGATTGCTGGTCTCAAATGTTATGCGTATCATCAACGAGCCGACTGCTGCCGCTATTGCTTATGGTCTTGGCAAGAAGACTGGCAGCGTTGGTGAGAAGAATGTTCTCATCTTTGACCTCGGAGGCGGTACCTTTGACGTCTCCCTTCTCGCCATTGAGCAGGGTATCTTTGAGGTCAAGGTCACAGCTGGGGACACTCACCTTGGTGGTGAGGACTTTTACAACCAGATGGCTAACCACTTTGTCTAGGAGTTCAAGAGAAAGAACAAGAAAGATATCAGTGGCAACCCTAGGGCTCTCCGGAGGCTGAGGACAGCTTGCGAGAGGGCGAAGAGGACCCTCTCCTCCACTGCCCAGACCACCATTGAGATTGACTGGCTGTACGAGGGCATTGACTCTACTCAACCATCACCCGTGCCAGGTTCGAGGAGCTCAACATGGATCTCTTCAGGAAGTGTATGGAGCTTGTGGAGAAGTGCCTCAAGGATGCCAAGATTGACAAGAGCTCTGTTCATGATGTTGTCCTTGTTGGTGGCTCCACTAGGATTCCAGGGTGCAGCAGCTTCTCCAGGACTTCTTCAATAGGAAGGAGCTTTGCAAGAACGTCAACCCACATGAGGCTGTTGCCTACAGAGCTGTAGTGCAGGCTGCCATCTTGAGCGGAGAGGGCAACGAGAAGGTCCAGGACCTCCTACTGTTGGATGTCACCCCTCTGTCATGACTGTCTTGATCCCGAGGAACACCACCATCCCCACCAAGAAGAAGCAGGTGTTCTCCACCTACTCTGACAACCAGCATGGTGTCCTCATATAGGTCTACGAGGGTGAGAGGACCAGGACCCGTGACAACAACTTGCTAGGCAAGTTTGAGCTCTCCGGCATCCCCTGCCCCCAGGGGTGTTCCTCAGATCACCGTTTGCTTCGACATTGACGCGAACGGTATCCTGAACGTGTTTGCCGAGGACAAGACCACCGGGCAAAAGAACAAGATCACCATCACCAACAACAAGGGAAGGTTGAGCAAGGAGGAGATCAAGAAGATGGTCCAGGACGCGGAGAAGTACAAGTCGGAGGACAAGGAGCACAAGAAGAAGGTGGAGGCAAAAAAAACGCCCTAGAGAACTACTCCTACAATGTGCGCAACACCATCAAGGACGAGAAGATCGCCTCTAAGCTCCTGGCCGCGGATAAGAAGAAATCGAGGACGCCATCGACCAGGCCATCTAGTGGCTGGACAACATCCAACTGGCCGAGGCTGACGAGTTTGAGGACAAGATGAAGGAGCTCGAGGGCATCTACAATCCCATCATCGCCAAGGTGTACCAGGAACTTGGCGTTGACATGCTGGTGGCATGGACAAGGACGAGGTTCCCTCTTCTGGCGGCAGCGGTGCTGGCCCCAAGATTGAGGAGGTCGACTAAGCGCATAAGTACGCGCTTAACATTTATCCTACATTTTATATCGCTTTTGTCATGCTCATGCACTTCTATTGGTTCATTTCTTGAATCCACGTATTGTAGTACTCGAGACCTTGGATCTCTACAGTCTATGAGAACTGCACTGGAAATTGGGAACAGTATGCTTCCTGTCTCATGAAATTGTTCTTTTTACGCATGCTTTTATCGTCTGCAATTTAGTTCCTCTTGCTGCTGCTTTTATCTTGCAAGCTGTTTGATTACATCTGGTGTCTGGTGGTGTATGTTGCTGTCTACTTGTGCATGGTCTGCCGTTCTCGTCCATGAAAAAACTTGCTAGGAAGGTATGGTACACAAGGAAAATACATGTACAAAACAAACTGTATCTCGTATTCACTCCATTCACAAAAGGAAGCCATTTTTATATCGACACGGTTTCCAAAATATAACTTTAACCACTTATTTCTATTGTAATATATTTACTAAACATATTAAAATTATAATATATTAAAATACTTTTTAAAACAAATCTACCTGTATTATTTTCATATGTTCATTCTAAATATTCAAAAAGATATTGTTTGCCAAAGTTTAGAATGTTTGACTGCATGTTACCAAATCCAACCAAAGTTTAGCCATCTTTATTGGTTAGCAGCTTAGCATGAAGTACAAACAGACTAACATATCTGTGCCCCGCTGCACTGCATAGATGTCCTTTTTTTAAAATATATTTGCCCATATTGGATACATGAACTGAACATCACCATGAGAATAGATACAACAAGAGATTACACTGTGACGGTGATGTAGCTGCAAATCTCCTCCTGCCAAGCAATCTGCCACCTGATTTAAGTTTGTTTATTGGTAAAAGGAGGATGCATCCATTGTAGTTTGCATCTGTATCAACTCCATGATTTGTCTGCACAAATGTCCTTGGTTATGTCAAATGCCAAATCAGGAGGAGAACTAGAGAAGAAAGAAGCAGCAAATAGGTCTCTACGGGCTGGCTGTGGGGCGGTGGGGAAGCTCCGGCGAAGACAACCAAGGAGGAGGCGGTGGCGGCGGTGGCGGCCGAGCACAAGGGGAGGAAGAGGGCCAAGAAGGAGGCAGACGTGTTGGCGATGGTGGAGGACGGCAATGCTGTGGTGAGCGACGGGAAGCGCGTCGTCATCGAGGCTTGGTGCGTGCGTGTGCGGGTGATTTCGTTTTGGGATTTTGGACGATATTAAGGTGATTCTTAGTAAAAGGTTTAGGGTTTTTGGTGAGATTGAGGTGATTCTTAGTTTAAGGTCAACTTAGTGGGTTTTTGTGTCAGATTAATGGGTGAAAAGGGTGGAGTTTTTAGGTTATTTTGTGGTCTAGATGGGGTAAAAAGGTGGGAACTTTGGGGCAACTGATTTTTGGGGAGAAATCAACCAAATCATATTTACTTATTTAGCAAATCTCTTCTTTTCCTTTTATGCTTGTTTGCGTCATGGATTGTTTAGCACGGAAAACTAATAAATATATTTCATCTCTTGGGGTTTAATTGCTTCTGTAAGTAACGAGAGCAAACTGTTCTATCCATGTTAAATTTAATTACCTTTTCAATCTAGAGTTAAGTGTGACAAAGGAAACTGAAAGAAGGACAAGGAAGGTGGAGGAAACAAGTGGGCCTTCTGTTTTATAAGTGTGTTATCCATGAATTAGTGTGACATAAAGGAAACTATTTTTTTACTGTAATGAAGTGTTTCCTTTTGCCTTGTGGTTCATGGAATTAGTTGGGAAAATTATTTATAACAGGTGATGAAAATAGAGGATTGCATTAGCATTGAACCCAATAGCAAGGTCGCAAGTTGCAACAAATCGCTGCTAAATGAAACATTCTTCAGCCCACGTGTCATAACAAAGAATTATTTATATTCTCAGTCATGTAAGCTGTTTTTTTTGTTTTAGAGACAACACTGAAGATTGATTATGTTTTGTAATAAATCTGTTTCCAACAAAACTTATTTTGACATTGCACATCGGAAAGAATACTATTTAATCTCCTTGTCTGGTTGAATGCTTCTGCAAGTCTTGTCTAGCCTTCCGTAATCTTAATATGTCATGCCGCCTTTGTATTGTATTGAATAACTCTTTTCGCATTCGCTTGTAGTTTCTCTTATCACTTGCTTCTTTATTCACTTGCTTTATCCAAT
The DNA here is from genome assembly GCA_036346405.1 of Phyllostachys edulis. NCBI lineage: Eukaryota > Viridiplantae > Streptophyta > Magnoliopsida > Poales > Poaceae > Phyllostachys > Phyllostachys edulis. The sequence continues at coordinate 61,475,374 of CM070566.1, forward strand.
TCTTCAGCACTCAAAGGCATAGTTTATGATCGAGCTTTGAAGGTGAAGGAGGATCTAGAAAGTGTTGTCCCCGGGTTTTGTGATAATCAACCTCGAAAAGGTATCTCCATCGTTAAAACTTCGTAATCATCATGAACTTCACCATAATGGGTTTCTGTGATAATCAACCCTAAAAAAGGTTTCTTAGTTTCTTTTGCCTTTCTTGATTGGCATCATATTTTTCTTGTCTAATTCTCACGCACGCCAGGTGCCCCGAGATACATGAGGAAGGTGGTGAAGTGTTTATATCGCCGCTGGTAATCTAGTTAACTATCTCAGATTTGAATCATATAGTACTCTCGATTAGCTATAACCTTGTTTTCCTTTGAAAGCTTGCTATAACCCAAAAACTTGGCTATTTGCAATTATGTTTGATGGTTTCATACTAGCGACCTATTCAATTACATCAATTACACTGTTTCTTTGCGATGCCATTCTAATTGATTTTTACTGCATTAGTTAAGAAGCACCATGATTTTGCTTTGTATCTAAGTAACACAGATCCAATTGACATGCAGAACATGCCGCACCCCTTCACAGCAATGAAGAAGCTCAGCATGGATGAAGTCAAGGACATTGCAAAGAAAATCTCTTGAATCTGATCGACCATTCATGGATGCATGGATCCATTGTGTGATGGTAAGCTTTGAGCTAGCTTGTAAGCCACCAAGTGTACTCCTATGTAGGAACTTGATACTGCACTAGCCATGCGCTAGAGTGTGGAATCACAGCTCCGTTCTGAGTCTAGTGTAGTTAAGACATGTCGAATTAATCACAGTGGCAATGAATCACATGTCTGTTCGCAAGGCTTTCCCAAATTTGTCTAGGTAGAATACCTAATCGTTAACCACAATTTTGACATGTTTAACCATTTCAATGTTAATAAACTAGATATTGAAGTGAGGCTTAAGGAAATGTGTTTTTTGTTTTAAGCATGCATAGTATAGCTACTGATTTGTTCAAATCATGGCACTGAATGAACCAGCAATTTCCAATAGAAAAAGGGAGAGAAATGAACATGAGTGAGGGCTAGCTCCTTCATTACAAGTTGAATATGGAACCTACCCCTCAATGCAACTTCATACTAGTATCTTGGATGCGTTTCATCCAGGGGCATCGCTTTTAGTAAGGTTTTTCTTAGCTCATAAGTAACAGTTATCGACACTGTCTTTTGATATTATTAACATTATTTGTTCTTCATTTATCATAGATCAAAATCACGAATTACAAATGAAGGAAACTGATATATTCCATAAGAATGTTGGAAAATGACAACACTTAGAGTACATAGGGCTAGCAAGACTACCATGAATCTAAAATATATCCAGTAAAGTACCGAAGAAACTCGACCATCTTGTAGACGTAAGGTGAAGTCATGGATCAAGTAAGAAAAAGAATGACAAAGTTGCCGCTTAATTTTTCTCCTTAATTTGTATTCTCCTATTGTTCCTCATATGTCCTATTCCTCTTCATCCCCTGAAACAATACAGCCAAGCGAATATTTTTTGGAAATATTTCTTTTAAAAAAGAAGAATAAAGTAGGAATTATCGATGAAAGGTATATGGAATGAACACGAGGAACAAAGAAATCAAACTAAAAGGAGTAACCAAAGAAACTAAGATGAAGGACTTGTGTTAATTTACCTCCAAATATGGTAGAGCGGCTGATATTTGTCTCCAAGTTGTATGGATCTCTTGTGTACAACACATACCATTTCCTTGAATTGTCTCCATCGTCTGCATATGCCTTGACTTGCTGGATATGGCTCAACTTGTCCCACTCTGGGCTAGATTTTCCCTTGGCTATGGAAGTGAGCACCGCTAGGCTGCAGTCCAGCAGCAAATGCCTTGGGTCTACACTTCTCATGTATTCCGGGAGTGCTTTCATGTCGTAATCCTCCAGGCCGAGTCTCTGGAGTGCGGGCACACCCTCCAGTGCCTTCATCTTTGGGCATAAGACGATGACAAGCTTTTGCAATTTGGGGAGATTAGCAATCCTCTCCAGGTCAGGGTTCTCAAACACTTCAAGCGAAACAATAGAAGCAAAGTTCTCCAAAGAGTCGAGGTGCTGGATGCTGCATACGCCTAATCTTTTCAAAGCTGTTGCATGGGAGGAAAGACCAGGCGGAACATGCCTCAGTTTGCAGCGCTCGAGATGAAGCAGGTCCAAGACAGGCATGGCTTGCACATTCGGATTTAGTTGCTCAGACTCCCACTCCCACTCCTCCCATTCCACCATCCCTACCAACTTCAACTCGCGCAATCTCGGAAACGCAACCATAGCTTGGGATGAAGGATGGCAACTATGGTGATGGTAGAGCTGTTGTAAGAATTCAGGCCCAACACGCTTGATGGCTGGAGCGCGAATCAAGGATCTGCAGAACAGGAGCCGCACAAGCCATCAGGGAGTTGGGTGCAGCAGGCCAGGTCATCCATCATTAGATTCCTCAAGCTCTTGAAGAGGGGCACTTCCGCTGCTGTCGACATCATCCACCTTGGAACCCGCCGACCAAAATATCCTTCGATGTCGAGATTATCTAAGCAGGGCGGAGGGCAGAGCTTATCAAACACCTCCTCAATTCGTCGATGCTCATCCTCACAGATGCCATTTTCCTCTTCGACCAGCCCATCATCTCCCAATCTAGTGGTACATTGTAAGAACAGATGAGTAAGATGCATCTTTGCACCAAGCCTGGCCTTTGTGGCGGACGAGGCAGCAGATACATTCTCCAGACCCTCTAATTCAAGAATCCTAAGCTTGGAAAGAGACCCCAACTCTTCCAAACTACACCAATCACCATCCATGTGGGCTTGAAACCCACGTAGTGTCCTCAATTTTGTTAGACCACGGAACCCCCTAGGTATAACATCTATGCTTGTGCCATCAAGGCCAAGATACCTCAGTTGCCCTAGCTTTACAATGCCATCAGGAAGTTTCAACAAACTTTCACAACCACCAAGGTTAATGTACTGCAAGAATTTCATCTTGCTGATGTTCTCTGGTAGTCTAGATATATCGGTGCTTTCTAGAGACAAATACCTCAGGTGCTTGAGTTGATACAAAGATCCAACCAGTGCAGCAAAGTTTGCAGATTCTATATGTAGAGTCCGTAGGCTTGATAAGGTACTCAACGAATCACTAGGCTTCATCTTTATATGGCCAATTGATATTAGTGTTCTCAGTGATTTCTGTGCATGTAAAAACTCCAGCCTAACCCATCGACTCCAATCCTCGCTTTGTACTGCATAACCAAGAATCTTTTGTGATCTAAGTGCAAGGACAATATCGCTTTCACCATTGTGAGCTACTAGTGCTTCGCCTTCGCCACATATCGCGCAAATGAGCGAACAACATCATGCATGCTGCAAACCCATTGGTCAGGGTACCCTGTATCTGGCTCTATAAGGTTCCTCAATATTAACTCCTTATAGCACTCTCTTCCTAATTCTTCTAATTCGTCCGAGTTCGTATGAAGAAATCCTTCACTAATCCACATGCTAACAATTGTTTCATCAAAGAACTCTATATTTCTAGGGAGAAGGGAGTAGTGCAGAAAGCACTGCTTTAGACAAGGAGACAGATCTTCGTAGCTTAAGTATACTGCGTAGTTCAGCTCTTGGGGCATTTCGAATACTGACCATGTCGAATCATGCAGAACCTTCTCCCAATCATGTCGTTGTTTGTCCCTTTGGCACAAGAGTCCTCCCATTACTTTGACAGCAAGTGGCAAACCACCACATTTTGCTATAATTTCAATCCAATATCCTTCAAAGATATCAACCTCGTGTTCATCCATCTCACTCGAGACTACCCGCAGCGCTTTAAACCAATAGATAGAGTTAATACGAACATATTGGTGCACGAGGCTACTACCTAAATTGATCATCTAAGTGAATTTTAGAATTTAAGCTACGAAATCAAATTGCTACCAGGCATCGAACGAAGTCACGGCCCGTAACGATGGGCCAACCAAACTAGCACGTGACTAACAAGCGCACTTCGACATGATGCTCTTAGAAAACATAAAGCGGAAGTATCTATTTTCAAATCAAAACTACCTTGCTAAAATAATTGTACAGATTTACTATTTCTAAAGTTTAAGTCAATTGTTGTAACCATTGGATTTATGTAGAGATTGATGTGTCATATGATTGTATATTGATCTAATAGATAAAAAATGTGATTTATGCTTAAGAAATTTCCAATATTTAATAGACAATCCCAATAATAGTAATACTACATGTTATTATTTATTTAAAGAAGGCAAGATATTGCACAGCCTAGAGGAGTTATGGTTCATGCTTCTAGAGGTAACTGGCTAGTGCTGTTAATAAACAAATAAAATAGATTAGTATTAGTAGTAGCTTGATTCAGATGTTACTACTACCCTTCGTTCTTTTTTTAAGTGACACCCTATAATCTATGTCGTCAAACTTTCTAATATGTTTAAAAATATTTAGATTGGCTACACTAAAGCTATATCTTTAGATTTGTCGTTAATTTTTTTATAATATTATAATTTAATTAGTATATAATAAGATAAAGTTACAAAAGTAACAGTCAAAGTCACATCTCAGAGACCATGAAAAAGAAAAAACGCCACTTAAAAAAGAACAACATAGGAATAGTTAATTCATACGGACCGCTTCTTGAGCAAGGACCATGCATCCTCGGTCCTAATGTGTCGACATGGTGGTAGGGATACAGCTTTCATGCCTCTAGCGACTCTTTCATCTCTCGTGGTGACGAGGACTCGCTGCTCGAGCAAAGATCGCTTTCAAACGACGCTTTTAAACACACCCTCCCATGCTCCTAGGCTCCACACGCCATCCATCACCAGCAAGAGCTTCTTCCCTTGAAGGAAGAAGTAAGGGCTGGCCCAAGCAAGGCCATCGCTTTCTCTCCACGGTGGTCTCCCCCGGCCTGGGTGATGGTAGTTCGGAGCAGCTCAGCCTTGTCGAAGTCCTGGTTGACGCTTAGCCATATCGTCTTGTCGAACTTGTCCTTTATGGTGTTGTCGTTGAAAACCTTCTTGGCGAGGGTGGTCTTGCCGATCCCGCCAATGCCCACAATGGCGGCCACCATGATGTTGTCGTTTTTGCCCTCCTTTTCTATCAGCATCTCCACCAGCTTCTCAGATCCTCTTCGATCTTCTCCCCACCACACCCGCCGGGTCGAGCTCCCGGACGCCTCGCTGCTAGTAGATAGTCGAGAGGCCTGCACGCTGCCTCTACGGTCCTCGAGAGGAACCGAGGTTGGCGGTTGAATGTGGCGCCCGCTCCTTGATGTCGCCCAATCTCTGGTTGAGCGCCTTATGCGGCTGCCAATGTCGTGGGCGAAGAGGGATTTCGCAGGCAAAACAATAAGGGGTTGCAGCACCCCATGCCCATGGACGGACCACGCTCCATGGCCTTGAGCTGGCAGAGATCGAGGATGTCGGTGGCGTCGTACATGGCGCCCTTGAGCTCCGTCACCCACCCCTGGACGCTCTGGTCGGTGATGCGCCTCCTGTCGGCATCGGTGAGCAATTTCTTGAGGCCCTCAAGCTTGACGCCCATCTTGTCGATCTCGCCAGAGACTCCGAGCAGCATCTCAACCTCATCTTGTGCCGCCTGCTTGAGCAGGTCGGCGAGGTAGGACGCAAAAGCATCCAGGACTATGGCCATATCGATCTTCTCTTATTTTTTCTTGTTTTTAGGCAAGCAGGCTGGGTTGAAAGAAAAGAAAGGATTAGCTTTTTAGTCTGGCAACAGAGTGCATGTAGTATTTGTGGTGAGTCGATCGATCGCAAGGCTAGATGGCTAGCGAGGCGGATGAATTTGTGTACCTCTGGGCATATATGCCTTGCTTGTGATTGATGATGATTCCTTTCTTTCCTGAAATGAAAGGCCGTCACAGCAACATGCAGATTGGCATAGCCATATATGCCTTGCTTGTGATTGATCGATGATGCCTTTCTTTCCTGAAATTAAAGGCCGGCCGGCACAACAACATGCAGATTGGCATAGGCATATATGTCTTGCTTGTTTCCTGGCCTCGGACTCAGATGATGCCACTCTTGCTTTGCCCCTTTCCGCATAGGCATATATGCCTTGCTTTGCCCCTTTGCCTGGCCGATCAAAGCTTTTGTATGTAGTAAAGAAAAAAAATAAGGAGAAGCCCGTGGGCTGTACGCTCGCACCACTGTTTAGACACCGACGTGCGGGGCCCATCCCCGAGGTCGTCCGCGAGCCGCCATGAGCACCCGCCGAGCTGCCGCCGGAGACGTCGCGCTCGCCGCCGATCAGCCTGTGCAGCAGTACGTATGCTTGCATGAGCTACCAACCTACCTAAAATAGCAACACCCTTTGAGTTGGAATATACTGCAAGGAGACGTTTCGTCGTGTGCGCTTATTAAATTACATGGCCCACGCTCTGATAATTCACTAATCCCGTGGCCTTCCATTGTAACACCTTCGAATTTGTAATATCAAATGTTGGTGATGCCTATTCCTTAATTCACTTTACCAATTCTCCTCTAAGTATCTCTTAAATTAATCCTCGATTATCTCCTAATGTCATCCAAATCAGAATATTCAATTAGAATGGAAATAATAGAGAAGAGGAACTGGAGCTGGTTGGGCCGGTCTGTCGCTTGGCCCAACACACCAAGCGTATATGGGGAAGGACCAAGGGTACTTTATCGAGTGGCTAATGTCAAATAATCCTGTTATCGTTATAATGTCTCGTTGAATTCTCATTATCAAATCCCTGTTCCATATTTTTCATATTATTCCACTGTCTCCCTATCTAGAGGTGCAAACGGAGCGGATAATTCCCGGCCGACTGACCGAAAGCTTGCAGAGCGAATACGCGTAACATCCCAAAAATCTCATTTTGGGAATACATAGTAAAAATAAAAGGGGAAATTAATTTTGAGCTTATTCTATATGGAAAATTATTTATACATGACTTTTAAACTTTTTGCATAAGACAAATAATGAATTAAATACAAAACTGCAACTTGTAAGATTTTTGGGGAAAATCACAGAGCATATAAAATCCTGGAAAATTTACCTATGAAATTAGACCTTGTCAAAAACTCTCACCAAAATTTTCATAAAATTTGGAACATATTTGATTTTCCCACCCACTCCTTGGGCCGAAACTAAGCCGGCCTATTTTCTCTCAAGGCCACTCCACGCCACCCTCACTCCCGCTGGCCACGATGAGTGGACCCTACTTGCCAGACCTTTCTTCCACTCGGCTTCACCTCGCGCAAGGCGCAACAAGACTCGCCCACATCGCTCGTGGTTTTCCTAGCCGCCCACTGTTTTCAAGCCTCACCTACCTCTATCACCTCCACCTAGCTCTGCCCACACTACCCATCCCCTTAATGGCGCCCAACTCCCCCGCGCTGGCAGAGACGCCGAAGAGGAGCGCAAGATACTCGGCACGGCTATAACTTCTCGTCGCGGTTCTCACACTCTACTCACCAGTATTTAACCCTCCGACCATGTCACAGTGATCCCAACTCGCCAATCTCGCTTCCCACCAAGAATCAGAGCTTCTTGCTCCTTGGTTCATCGGGAACGAGAGGGTCATCTTCGACGCCGGTGAGCTTCCTTACTTGCCAAGACCTTTTTCCACCGGCCGCTTCGCCGCCAAGCGCCAATAAGACTCGCCCACATCGCTCGTGGTTTTCCTCGCCACCGCTTTCAAGACTCACCTATCTCCATCACCCACTGCTCGCCCATACTACCCGCCCCTTAATGGCGCCTAACTCCTACAAGGCAGAGACGCCGAAGAGGAGCGCAAGATACTTGCCACGGCTGTAACTTCTCATCGCTGTTCTCACACTCTACTCACCAGTATTTAACCCTCCGACCGTGTCACAGTGATCCCAACTCGCCAATCTCACTTCCCACCAAGAATCAGAGCTTCTTGCTCCTTGGTTCATCGGAAACGAGAGGGTCATCTTCGACGCCGGTGAGCTTCCTTACCTGCGCCACCTGCGTCACCATGCGCATCTTGCCTCACTGATTCTTCTTCTGTACTTGATGTAGCTCTAGGAACCCCATAGTTCCTACAAGCCATCATCTTTTTCACCTCCGACGCCAAGACCTGCTTTTGGGACATCTTCGTTCTCGCAACTGGTGAGCTTGAACCTCACTTGACTACGCCATATCGCGGTCTTACACATCACATCTCTCTCTATTAATGAAGCTTCAACTACGAAGAATCCCCCAGATCGATCATCTTCCTCATTTCCGACCGCCGCAACCATTTTCTAATTAGCCGCTGACTTGGTGAGTCCCCTGTCGATTCCTTCTATCCCTATCATCCTTAGAATGCTAGAAAGCTAATGCGCACCTCCTTGTAGCATCTCTATCCCTACAACGAACTTTCACTGCAAGCTTCCTGTGTGCCTCCGCTGTTCAATGTCGCCCCGCCACTCCGGTCATCCTCCAACACCTTCAAAGCCTCGGGTGAGCTTCTAGTAGTTCCCTGAAGCTTTAGCGTGTGTTAGATCAAAGGGTTAGATAGCGTAGCATAGGATTTGTCGTAGCCGATCATGGCACCGCCGCTTCGGTGATCATTGGTTCCCGAGCCGTTGCCAATAGCATCGCAATAACTCCTTGAAGCGAACGCATGCACTTGCCGCCAATTAGCTCCAATCGCGAGAACAACTTTGAGCCCGAGAAGCTCCGCCACTCTTCTCCGGCGTAGCGCCGCCTCCGGCCTCCAACACCACCCGGTGGCATCGCCGTCGAGAGAGGATCCCATTTTTGGCCTAATCCTCATCGTCACTCCGATCGTCGACGACAAGCTCGCCATGGCACTCGGCCATGAGCGTAGCTCTCCCTTTCTCTGCCTCCCTCACTGCCAGTGGGCCCGAGGGGTTAAAATGCTAATAAACGTTACGAATCAGATATCAAATGTAACTAGTCTATGACATGCGGGACCAAGCCAAAAAGTTTAAAGAAAAGTTAATTTCGAACGTTATTACTAGGTGAGTCACTGACACGTAGATCCCACATGTAAGTTAATAAAAATCAAAGGAAAATAGGAAAGCCACTTTCAGTTGTAAAGAAAATGCATTTTATTTACTGAAAAGCGTAAACCTCGGTAGAACATAGGAACGAATACGCTTTCAATAATGGAAAGCGTAAAAATCAGAAAATACGTTAACATGCAAGCGTGCGGGCGTACACGCACGAAAATGGAATTAGAAAAGTGAAGGACACTAGGTACTGCAATTACCCAGCTGGGTTGTTCGCGTCCCTTTGCGGACGCAGAGCTGCTGGGTTTTGCTGTTGATGGTGCTGACCACTAATAACCACAGACTCACACCTCGTGTCTGTAGTCGCTACAGAAGGCTGCAAACATCATAACCCATAACATTAGAGGGGGCATATCAGGTACACATAGTGCATTTGGTGTACATATACACAAACTTTTTGTTTAGGTATCAAACAAGCATAAAAAATTCTGAAAAAAATTCTAGATGTAGTTGATGGTGTTTTGTTCCACCCTTTAAAATTTTAAGTTCAAACTCAATGTATGTTAGAAGAAACAAAAAGAGAAATTCACTGTAAATAGTAACATTTCCTGTTTTCTCTTTCCTGTTTCATCTTTCCATACTATTTACAGTGAATTTCTCTTTTTTGTTTCTTCTAACATACATTGAGTTTGAACTTGAAATTTTAAAGGGTGGAACAAAACACCATCAACTACATCTAGAATTTTTTTTCAGAATTTTTTATGCTTGTTTGATACCCAAACAAAAAGTTTGTGCATATGTGCACCAAATGCACTATGTGCACCTGATATGCATCCAACATTAGAAGCAGGAACCAGCAAGATGAACAGCAGAAGCTACATAAATCCAACACAAACTGGAATTTGTTTCTAGAAGATGCTAGGAGCATTCAGCTCATTAGCTATAGAGTTTTATATCAGCATATCAGCAGCTAAGCACATGACAGTATCCAAGAAGTGAAAATAGTTCTCAAATTATCTCTAAAATAGTCTATGCTGACGTTCACTAAGTAGGAGTAATACGTGATGGGATTAACAAAGGAGATGAATCTCACCTTATGAAGCTGTTGCCGCATGGACCCGTTCTCGTAGACGAGACGGGACACCTGCTTCTGCAGCCTGTCATTCTCCTCCATCAACAGCTTGTTCATCGCAGTCAGCTTCCGGTTCACAGTTTGCAGGCGGGAGGCCTCCTTCCGTTGCTTCGCGGCATCTACCAATCAGGCAATCACAAGGATCATCAAACGCCAGCCACATGGAAACAAGAGTTACAAAATGTCACTTGCACGTGAAGAAAACCGAGACAGCGATCGCTAATGCACACGATTCCTGTGCTATTGCTCGCATTGGCATATCACATCCCAGGTGAGCACCACGTGTGTTAGGTAAAGGCATTCCAGCTACACATTATTATGGCATGAAAGCAACCAATGACTAATCACTCGTACATGTTAATTATTGTTCCAGCTGAAAATGATGTATCACTACTACTATTAAATCCAGTCTAAATCTGAACATTGTGTTGGGTAAGGGATTCTTGGTTAGATCCCCTTACATGCTAGCAGTAAGATGGTAACAGTATCATCGGCAAGAACAAGTTCCTGCAAAAGATTACTCATCCTGTCTGAATGTAAAAATAGCCCCCTAAAAGGAAGAACAGAACAGGAGAGAGAATCACACCAGTTTACAAGGGTTTACCAAACGCAGACCAGCGTAAATAATCCAGGATATGAAACCAGCAAAAAAAGACGCATCCGCTCCTCCCCCACCACGCCATAAATGGCAAAAATCTCAAGAAAGGCACTTAGAGCAAGACACAAGCACTCGATTTTGCGTATTGACAAGGATCAATGACAAAACCGGAGCATTTGTTTTTGGTGACAAATCGAGTCAAAACCAAACTCAAACGGTCAAACCAAAACCAAACTCAAAACCGGAGCATATACTACTAGGCGCCTGCTTCCACAAAGTAAACCAAACATATCCCAGAAACCTGACGAAAAACAGACCAAAGGAAACTCCCTAAAAATCAAAAGTTAAGAAACAAAACCAAATTGCTTTGCCCCTTTGCCTGGCCGATCACCTCTTTTCCTTCCTTCCTTCCTTCTATCGTCTGTACACAGTTTTAATTCCACCAAAGCTTTTGTATGTAGTAAAGAACAAAATAAAGAGAAGCCCGTGGGCTGTACGCTCGCACCACTGGAGATGTGGTGCCAGCAGCAGGCCCTCCTCGGCCGCATCTCTCCGGTGAAGATGGCATCAAACTAACGATACCATATTTACCTTATATGCCGAATTGTTTTACCGACCGAATGAACAGCTCTAGTTCCATTCGTCGCTCGCTCCCTCGTCTCCTCTTTCCCGTCTCCGCCGCCGCTCCTCAACCTCTTTCTTGCTTCCCTCCCGGCGGAACGCAACAACCGTGGACGCGCCAGTGGAGATGTGGCGCCGGCAGCAGGCCCTCCTCCGCCGCATCTCTCCGGTGAAGATGGCGGCGCAGTACCCGGCAGCGTGGGCGTACGGCTCTGCTCCGGAGGGGAGGAAGGGAAAGGCAGCGCCTTTGCAGGTCAGGTCCCCTTTTCTACTCAGTAGATTTGGCTTTGGCTTTAGCTTTGGCTTGCTTCTTTTTCTGCATGGAAACAAAGGCCTGGCTTGCAATTTCATCTTTACCTTGAATTTACATTCATACCATGCCAAGTCTAGTTCCCAACCAGCGCACGGTGTGTGCTGTACATTTACATTTGTGTCAAGGTTGAGATTCTTTTGCTACAAAGGATCGACATTAAACTTACTGAGGTATGCTATGTATTGTGTCTGCTATTGGTTGGTGCAGGCGCGGGGCATGGTGGACAGGTTCCGTCTGCATGCCAAGGGTGGTGACGGGGGCAACGGCTGCATCAGCCTCAGGCGCTCCAGGTCCGACCGCCGAGGCAAGCCTGATGGTGAGAACACCCCTGCTGCACTGCCCGTGCAGTCACATATCATAAAACCAGCATGTGGTACTAGTTCTAGTTTAGGCTGTATTGGCTTGTTTGCTTCATTAGGATCATTTTCGGATTCCCATTTTAGTTACTTTGCCGATCAACCAAGCTCCCTCAGTCTGACTCTCGATACAAATATTTTGGTTCTGTTCAATTCAACCGTCCAACTATTTGTTAGCAGAAGACTATAACATCTGGTAATGTTGATTGATCTTCTGATTTTGTCGGTTCATGCCATTTCTGTTTGATAAGCTCCACATGCTGAGGTGGTGCGAAATGAGAGGTTTATAATGTGCCGTTTGCACTACTACAAAATGTTTTTAGTGCTTCCCCTGTTTAAGTTGGTCAAAGTTTGTTCCTGCTACTTAGTTTAATTTAACAGTCATCGGTATTTGTATTATTCACAATCTAAAGCAATGGATCCTGATCAGGTGTTCCTTGCTTACAAACATGCAGGTGGCAATGGAGGAAGAGGTGGTGATGTCATTCTCGAGTGCTCAAGGTCTATCTGGGATTTCAGTAGCTTGCAACACCACATGGTATGTTTTGAGGACATCATATTGTGTGTTTTGCCAGAGATAAATACATTTTCTGCGCTGATTGCTGTGCCAGATGTAGGATCCATGTCCATAAAAAAAAATTGTGTTCTAGTGGACAAACTGAGACTGAATACTGTTGAATTAGAAGAGGCTATCCCTGACTTCATTAAGGAACCTAAAGTGTCTTATCACAGTGTAGCTTAGCATGATATGTAGCCTTTCCCTTGAGGAAGACAAATCTGGAGAATGGATGCTTATCTGACTTTAAGCCTGTGTACTTCACGTTTTTCAGAAAGCAGGCCGAGGAGGGCATGGAGTTTCTAAGAATCAGATAGGAACAACTGGTTCTGACAAGGTCACCACAAGCATATGAATATAGATGTGCTTCTCTAGCTTACTAAGTTTATTGTTTGAAACAAAACTGACAGTGACATATCTCCTTCTCTTCTTCTGTCTAACAGATCACGCAAGTACCAGTAGGCACAGTGATTCATCTAATCCGAGGGGAGCAACCTTCTCTTGCCGTAAATAAACCAACCAGAGCTCTAGATCCCTGGGATATCCCAGATGCTGCAGACCATTCGCCAGCCAGTTCCAGTCGGATGAACAGCAAGATGATGAAAGGTTTGGATGGCATCTTATCCAGTCAGCAGATTGCTCCCAATGATAGCACTGATGGAAATGAAGCTGAAAGAGGAAACAACAATCAGTGGGAGAAGCAAACATACTTTAATACGTGCTCCAAGACTGGATTTTCAAGCACTGAAGATTGTGACGTTAGTAGCTATCCACATCAGGTGGAGAATGATGAAAAGGATCAGTTTAAGAACGAGGATGAAGAATTTTGGGAGGATGATGACGAGTTCGACATGGAGGATGAGGAGGAGGAGAGGGTAGAGCAAGAGGTACAATACTCTGTTGCTGAAATGACAAAACCCGGGCAACGGTTAATCATAGCACGAGGAGGGAAAGGCGGGCTAGGGAATGCTTGTATCAGCAAGGATGTGCGGCTGTGCAAAGCAAATAGACAAGAGGAGATGGCTCGTTTGAGTACTGGACAGCTGGGAACTGAGACCTCTCTTATCTTGGAGCTGAAGAGCATTGCTGATGTTGGCCTTGTTGGTCTGCCTAATGCCGGCAAGAGCACATTGCTGACCGCTCTCTCGAGGGCTCGTCCGGAGATAGCTGACTATGCATTCACCACATTGAGGCCTAATATTGGTAGCCTAACCTACGAGGACTACTTCTCAGTGAAAGTGGCTAATATACCCGGTCTGATCAAAGGCGCCCATGAGAACTGACGAGGATCTAATAATCCTTATTTTACCTTTTATCTATAATTCTTATTATGGGTAAAAATGATGTCATGTGGACCCCAGAAGTACCCCTTATATTTACAAGGGAGAAGTCTACCAGGTGATCGTAAGTTCTTCTACGATCACCCCCATAGTCGTAAGTCTTGTCACGACTATCTTATGGTCGTAAGTCCTTCTACGACCACCACCTAGTCGTAAGTTCTTCTCGACTACATTATGGTCGTAAGTTCTTTCACGACCGGGTCAGCCACGCCACCTTAGGATCAATTAAACCTGCTGCACGAGTGGGTCCAATTGATTAAGGAATCCAAGCGATCGATATCTTGTTACTACTACTGCTTGATAATAACGTTAATACCCCATTATCTCGATAATTAGCCGCCAGCGGTGTAAAGGAGCCACTACGCCGTGATTAGTGCCAGTTACACGCTCATTACTAGACTTAATGAGGGGCATCTTCAGCAAGGCAGAATGGCTACTCCTCCACGACTATATAAAGGCAACGATCGAGAGGACGAGGAGGGCACAAAGAGCAAGATAGTGATCTGTACATCAGACAACTAGGAAGACAAGTACTATTCTTCGTAATAAGCTTAGTATTTTCCTTGGTTGTTCAAGATATACTCAATACCATACACACACAGAGTAGGGTTATTATTCTCTCGAGAAGGCCGAACTGTATAAAAATCCGTGTCAATCTCTGCGTGATTTTATTCTAGGAGACCCCGAATCAAACAATCTTTCGTAAGATCGGTTCTAAAACACCGGTTGGCGCCGACCGTGGGACCTTCCGTAATCTCTTGTCAACACTCTCCTTTTTCCAAACCTTATGCAATCATGGCGGAGAATGGAACGAGGAGAACTGGTTTGACTTGGCGGTCTGTGAGCGTCGACATGGATGCGGTTTTGACTATGAACCGAAAGCAATGCATCATGTGATGGTGATGTCGCCTCCGGAGATCATTCTCCAGGAAACCATCCCACCAATGGAGCTGAGGAGGAATCCTTATCCCCCGCAGCTGTACGTCCAACAGAGGAATCAATCCTCTCAAAGGACAAGGGTCAATCCGACCAGGACTGTGCTCAGGAGGTCTCACAACACAACGAGAGTTTTTCCTCGAAGTGTTCAAGCCCCTCTAAGACGGTCCGACCTGGTGAGACAAGTTCTGGAAGCCACAATTCCGGGGCTCCACCAGCATCTGGTGATCCTATCTCTCAGGATGACTCCGGAGAGAATGGGATCAAGCATGCTTTTCCTACAAATTCGACCATCTCTTCGCAGATCACACCTGCCGACGGAGACGGTTATAACCCGGACTTCCCCTACCTGGAGGGGATTACTCCAAGTCGCCAGATGGTGTCTCGAATACTCCTCAAGCGGGAGGCCTCGGCGCAAGTGAGCATCATCAACGGAGGTCTTTGTCCTTCCTCGGATCAAAGTCACTCTCCTAGAGTCCGAGCCGAGACCCTCCCGGAAGATCACGCTGCGCCCCTTGTGACATTGGCAAGGACACCACATTTGGCGGACACGAACAACACCTTCGTGAACGCGAGGGAAATCTCGACATTCTCGACTCCATTAAGATTGCCTCAAGAACTTGATGAAGAAGATTTTGAAGCTATACGACGGAGAAAGATTGCGGCCCAGAGAATCTGCCGGCGATTCATTATCAAACGGAGGGAGCTAAGGAACTCCAGCACATCCACGACTTGCTCGAGAATCCAACTCGAGCTCGCGAACGCCAGTTACGACCTCTTCATTGAAGAGATTGCACAAAAGCCGGGATACGATAGCAAAGCCGAGGCCTCTCACGACATCATTCAGTAGTCGTAGCTATACGACTTCTTGACTACCGATCACTCAAATATATCACAGCAGAGAAACCGGTAATAAAGAAGTCGCATCGGTCTCCTACTCGAAGAAATATCTCAAGAATGACTGATGATCAACAAGCCCCTTGGAGAGGTGATCGTTCACCACTTCGACGTGGAAATCTGCAACAGCAGATAGACTACGAGGAGTATTCCCCTCGTAGGGCCGAGACTTACTACAGGACAGGTCAACCTATTGCTGGATATCGTCGAGGACGACCACCTGGTGATGTCAACCCTTCTTTCCTGCAAAGAAGGCGTCAAGAAGTTATTACCGGATGTCGGGCATTTTCGCCTGACCTTCGAGCAGTTCGTTGTCCTCCTCGTTTTCGACCAATAAACATGGAAAAATTCGATGGATCTCGAATCCCATCGAAGTTTCTTCAAATTTATATAACAAATTGTCCGAAAGCGGCAGGAGGAGGAGAGCTTGTAATGGCGAATTACCTTCCCATCGTGCTCGAAGAGTGCGCTTTCGATCGTGGTTACTAAACCAACCACTCGAGTCGATCTATTCTTAGCAACACCTCTGCGACCTTTTCTTGGCGAATTTCCAAGGCACATATAATGCATACAGAAAGGAGGGCGACTTGCACCGGATAAAGCGAGCGACCACGAGACCTTGCGCCAGTTCATCAAGCGTTTGATCGGGTTAAGTAACTCAATTCCGAAGTCTCGATTCATCTGTTATTAGGGCTTTCAAGCAAGGAGTTCGCGATGAAGGATAACAGAGGATATTGCTTTAAATCCTCCAACCTCGTGGCGAACTCTTGAGATGGCGATCGCTATCGATCGCTTACGGCGGTCGAATGGAACAACACGATTGATCAGGAAGACAATCCATCTCGAGAGCCAGGCGAAGTCGGTAAGAAAAAAGATAAGAAAGCAAAAAAGTCCAAGAACAAGGTGAAGGTTCACAAAACCCACACCAATATCACCAAGGAGGTTTTGGCAGGTAATGAAAAAGAGCCACGAACCACCAAGTCGTACTCTGATCAAGGCAAAGGTAAGCGCCCTGATCGGAAAAATGACAAGCCTAGGTGGTGTCCTTTTCACAAAAAAGAAGGACACGACCTCCGTAACTGCCGAGTTTTCCAACGGAAGCTCGAGGACTACTACAACGGCAAAGGTCCACTTCCTACTCTCGAACAGGTAGGACAAGCAAGTGGTCCTAAGTCGTCAGATGACGAGGAGGAGATGCCGTTCCAGGATCCGCAACATACCGTCAAGCACATTTACGGAGGATCATCGGCATACGAATCCAAGCGACAGCTCAAAGCTGCCGAACGTGAGGTAAACTCCATAGATACTCCTCTCGTCAATAATTTACCGAAGTGGTCGGAAGTCACCATCTCTTTTGAGAAAGGTGACTGTCCGATCTCTTCAAATCGATCAGGTCGATATCCGATCGTAGTCGAACCCACCATCAACAATTGTCGGGTCAATCGAGTTTTAGTTGATGGTGGTAGTTCTTTGAACATTTTGTTCACCAATGCCTGGACGAGATGCAGGTACCCAGGACAAAGGTAAGACCGGTACGATACTCTTTTCACGGGATCGTCTGGGGTCTTCAACCAAACCTATTGGCCAAGTTTCTCTTCCTTTAACATTTGGCTCACCAAGTAATTTCGGAGACGAGAAAGTCTCCTTTGATGTGGTCGATTTCGTCGGCATATAACGCCATACTCGGACGACCAACTTTGGCAAAATTCTTAATGGCCACTCATTATGGGTATCAATGTCTTAAGATGCCAGTCCCAAAGGAGTGATCACAATCCATTGTGACAAAAGATGGCGTATACTTGCGGTAGTCGATCCCTCGAGATGGTTGGTCAAATACCAACTCGAGAAGAAAGTCGACCGACTAGCAAGTGAAGCCTAAAACTACACCAAAGCGAACGACCAGGTCAAAGAGGTTCCCTTTGGGCAGGGAGCCCTCAAAGACCGTTCGCATCGAGGATACTTCCGACCCCAAATAGGAAGGCGCCCTCATTGCCTTCCTCCGAGCTAGCAGATGTCTTCGTGGCAAGCATCCGACATGCCGGAGTCCCGGGGAGGTGATCGAGCCTGGGCTAGCTTCGGCACGACAAAGTACCAGTAAAACAAAAGTTCTGATTTGCCCCTGATCGGCGAGGCGCAATTAAATCGAAGTGGATAAGCTAATAAAAGCGGGCTTTATAAGAGAAGTCAACCACCGAGTGGTTGGCTAACCTATAATGGTTAGGAAGTCAAAGCGGCAAATGGGCGTATGTGCGTGAACTTCAGCGATCTTAATAAAGCTTGTCCAAAAGATGATTTTCCTTTACCTCGTGTCGATCATTTGGTTGATTCTGCGGGTTGTGAATTGTTAAGTTTTTAGATGCATATTCGGATATCACAGTTAATATGTGTTTAGGCGATGAAGAAAAGACCGCATTTATTACACCATTTGGTATATTTTGTTATGTCAAAATGCCATTTGGTCTAAAAAATCTTGGCGCTTCTTTTCAACGCTTAATGCAATCAACTTTTTCATCTCAATTAGGCCGAAATCTAGAAGCCTATGTAGATGATCTAGTTGTCAAAAGCATTAAGAAACTTAATCATATTACTGACCTACAAGAAACGTTCGACAACCTCAGAAAGAATCGCTTGAAACTTAATCCTGAGAAGTGTGTGTTTGGAATCTCTTCAGGAAAATTGCTTGGATTCCTAGTATCCATACGAGGAATCGAAGCAAATCCCGAAAAGATAAAGGCCATTCTCCAAATGCGCCCTTCAACCACGAAGAAGGAAGTCCAGAAACTCACTGGGTGCATGGCGGCTTTAAGTCGTTTCATTGCACGACTGGGAGAAAAGGACTACCTTTCTTTAAACTTCTAAGGAAACATAGCCGGTTTGAGTGGTCGAGCGAGGCAAACGCCGCCGAGGATGTCAAGAGGTATCTTTGAGTGCTCTGTTTTGGTTTCTCCAAACCGAAGAGACCCTCTTAATTTACTTAGCGCCACGCCCGTGCAAGGAGCGATGGCGATCTTGGTCGTGAGAACGTGATAACGCATACAGCGACCGATTTACTACGTAAGTGAAGTTTTACACGGGCCTAAGGGCGTTACCCTCAGTCCGAAACTTCTATATGCCCTCCTCATGTCTTGAGAAGCTGCGGCATTACTTTCAGCGCACAAAATAGTCATGCCGTCTGAGTTTCCTTGGGAGCGATCCTCGAGAATAGGGAAGCAATGGGGCGCATGGCAAAATGGTCGGTCGAACTTGGGGCGTTTGACCTCCATTTCGTGTCGAACGGCGTTAAATCCCAGATCTTGGCAGACTTTGTCGCCGAATGGACAAATCTGAACTGTTCAGGATCCCGATCTGATTCCCACGACCGATGGGCGATGTACTTTGACGGGTCGCTTACTTTAAGTGGCTCGGGTTGGGTGGTCTGGTATCTCCTCTTGGAGAAACCTTAAAGTATGCCATACAATTAAACTTTCGGGCCACTAACAACGTGGCGGTCTGAAGGTTTGCTAGGCGGCATCTGAAGTGCAAAAGCTCTTTCGATTCGACGATTACTCGTGAGAGGAGACTCTCAACTAGTCGTGAATCAAGTCGGGAAAGAGTACCAGTGCTCTAACCCCACAATGTCTCGGTACTTATCGGATGTACGAAAGCTAGAGAAGCATTTTTTAGGTTTCGAGGCACAATTCATCCCTCGAAAGGATAATTTCTCTCGAACCGACTTGCTCGACTAGCTTCTTCCCGATCTGATGCAAAAGGAGTCTTCTTGGAGCAACTCGAAGTCGTCCCTCGTCGAGAACCGAGACACCTCCTATTGAGACGGCCTCTTTAGAATACGAAGATACCTGGATGGCTCCCATCTATGAGTATCTTCAGAAGGGTTCCCTACCCGAAGACGATCTCGAAGCAGATCGCTTATCCCGAAAAGCCAAAATGTATACTTTGGTCGAAGGAGTCCTCTATAAAAGAGGAACTCAAGGGGTGCTCATGCGATGTATTCGCATGAGCGAAGGATTAATACTCCTTCATGACATACACGGTGGCATCTGTGGAACTCATGCTTCTCTGAGAACAATCGGTCGCAAGAGCTTTTCGACAAGGTTTCTACCGCCAATGTACCTGACGATGCTAAAGAGTTGGTCAAAAAGTGTGTCCAATGCCAATTTCATAGCAGGCAAATACACCAACCAGCTCAAGCATTGCAAACGATACCTTTATCTTGGCCTTTTGCGACCTGGGGTCTCGACATCCTAGGACCGTTTCCCAAAGCTCCAGGAGGTTTCGAGTTCCTTTTTGTGGCTATTGATACGTTCACAAAATGGATCGAAGCCGAACCTGTGACTAGGATAACAACGGAAGCAGCAAAACGGTTCATGATGAAAAGCGTAATTACCAGATTTGGAGTACCAAGTCGAATAATTACAGACAACGGTAAACAATTTGCGAGCGCAAAATTTCAGGAATTTTGCGACGAGTTGGGAACCAAGCTTTGTTACGCCTCTGTTGCACATCCCCAGAGCAACGGGGCAGTTGAACGTGCAAACGGCCAAATAGTGCGGGCATTAAAACTCGAGTCTTGACCCGGCTCATCAAGCGCCGGGGCTTGGGTGCAAGAATTACCCTCAGTATTATGGGCGTTAAATGCGACCACTAGTCGTACATGGTGAAACACCCTTTTTCCTAGTCTTTGGAGTGAAGCCATGCTTCCTCGGAACTAAAGTTACTGTCGACAAGAGTCGAAACTTTCAATGGCTCCAACAGAGGCGCTTCGGCAGATGACATTAACCTACTCGAAGAAAGGAGAAACCAGGCCTTAATCCGTTCAGCGGTCTACCAACAAGCTCTGCGCAGATACTACGATCGTAAGGTCCAACCCCGCAGCCTTGCTGTAGGGGACTTGGTATTGAGACTCTGCCAATCCAAGTCTAATAGGAATAAACTTTCTCCCAAGTGGGAAGGTCCTTACACAGTGGTCGAAGTTACTCGTCGTGGTCGAGACGACTAGCAATGGAGGACGGCCAGGTTCTCTCGAATTCTTGGAACATCGACCAGTTACGCAAGTTTTATGTGTAACCAACCATTCGGACAATAAAGACTCAGGTTCTTTCTACCTCTATTGTCTTATTTTTTGAGTAGTGCTTTCATAATCTTTCGACTTTGTTCCAAACACCTAGTTTTCTTTACACTGGTCGAAAGGCAGGTAACATCACCTAGTTGAAGCCTCTCCTCTCTGCAAGTGGTCTTGCCCACTAGAAGGAGCTTCCTAGTGTCGACTTGTTACTCACTTTTGCTGCCAATACAAAGAGCTCGGGTTCTATCTAGTTGAAATATTTTTTAAGCCAACTCTTATCACCTTAGTTTATTTCTTTAGTCAATTCAAAAAATACTCTAAGACGAGTGCACTTTCTCAGATTTTCTCAACTGCCTTGGGTGTACTCGGTTCGTCTCAACCAGTGGGAGGAAGAGACACATCTAGTCGAAACCTCTCCTCTCCAAGACGTGGTCCGCCTTGCTGGAAGGAACTTCCTAGCTTTGTTCAGTTTCCTACTCTTGTTACCAGGACAGACTTATCAAGTCCACCGGAGAAGGGCGAGTAAATTTTTAAAAAAGTCCTCTAGACGTTTGCTTAGCTCAAGTTGCCATTCTCGATTTGATTAAACTAGTCGGAGATGTTAACATTACCTAGTCGAAGCCTCTCCTCTCTGCACGTGGTCCTGCCCACTAGAAGGAACTTCCTAGTGTCAATTCGTTACCACTCTTTCGACCGGTGCATGACAATTGAGACCAAAAACTACAAGCTAAACAAACCTCTCTGTTTTCAGAAACCCTTTCTAAAGACTATTTACTAAGTTTGTCTAAACAAACTCAGCAAATAGTCGGGGGCTAGGATAATTTGATTTCAATTCTTAGTCTTTATTTCGTTAATTATCTTTTGAGTTACTAACTACTCGACAAGATGATTTGCAGGAGACAAGACTATTTACTTAGTTTGTTCAAACAAACTTAGCAAATAGTCGGGGGCTAGGGTAAAGTCATTATTTTGACTTCGATTCTTAGTCTTTAAAATTCGTCAATTATCTTTTGAGTCACTAACTACTCGACAAGATGATTTGCAGGAAACAAGATGGATTATATATATTACATCAACAAAAGATTGTTTTTCACAGGTCTATTACAAGCTATTCTGAAGAGGGAGAGCCCAGCTGCATCTCCTCTGAAACTTTCCGGCCAACTGATTGTAGTTCCTCCATCAGACGTCTTCCTTCTGCCTCAGAGCAGTTGAAGTCGTCTTCGACTGGTTGAACATTAAGGTTGGGGTCATGAGCTTTAAGTTTTGCCAGGGCATAACTTACTGCATTTTCGACCGCCTCCTTTATCGATTCAGCTTGGTTGGCCTTCAGAGTGGTCACAAGATCTTTCAAAGTCCCGACTTGGTCCCCAATGGTACTTGCGTGAGCAGCTATCGTATCATCTTGAGGAGTTTTTCCCTCACTATGTAGCTCACCAAGCGCATTGTTCAGGAGCGTGATGTTGCTTTGAAGTTTAATCTTCATTGCTTCCATCTCCTACTGGGTACAAGTCGAAGCCTCGCGAAGTCTTTTGATTTCGACCACTTGCTCTGAAAAGAATAAGTCTGGTCAAACAAAAGTAAACTCCTAAGAAGAAGTAATCACGGGTAAAAGAGTTTCTTACCCATTAGTCGAGAATCCAACTTCTTGACCTCTTCTTCATGGGAGGAAATAACTTCAGCGTGTTTTATTTCCCATGATTTGATGTCCTCGGCATTTCTCTCGGCAATGCGGACAGCCTCGTTGAAAATCAATGTTTTATTATTAATATCAGTCTCGAGGTTTCTCAAGTCTAGACCAAGGTCTGAAAAAGAAATGAGAATTAGAAAAGGAAGAGAACTCGAGATAAAGGGCAGGTAAAGAATTACTTACTTGTTACTCGAGTTCTCAGCCCCTCGATTTCCTGATCTTTATCCTTGGAGATACGAGAAATCTCCTGAATAACCAAAGCTTTTTCTCCGACCTCTTCCCGGAGTTTTCTCGTCTCATCTTCTTTTTCTGAAAAGAAGCAAAAGTTAGATAAAGATCAAAGATAAAAGCAGTCTTAAGTTCAGCACTTACTATTTAATTTTTCCTGCGACTTCAGGGTTGCAGAGTGTGCTTCTTTAAGTTTTTTCCGGAGGTCTATTACCTCTTCCTTAAGCTTTTTCGACTCCTCTTTTTCATAATCGAGAGAGTCAGCTAAGGTCTTTGCGTCACTGTTTAACCTGCAAATGATAAAAGTGGACATAAGCATTGATCAAAAGGTTGTAAGATCTTCTACGACCATTACCTAGTCGTGAGTTTTTCCATGACAAATCTCGTAAGCACTATATAAGTAGTCAAATCCAAAGTGACTGTAAATATTAGTAACTTACCACCTCTCTGCCTGTTTGCAGAGTTCCTCTTTCTCCTGTCTTAGCTCTAGAAGTTGCCGGTGATATTCACCAACAACGGCAATTTGTTCTATTGCTTTCTGCAAAAAGAAGGACAGTGAGAAGCAAGGAAAGACCACATATATGAGTATACTCAAATACTTACATCCATAGTCGACCTAGCAAATATCGAGTAAACCAGATCCGGGATCTTCAGCTTGTCTACCCTCGCGACTTTATCCCACCAAATCTTCTCAAGACGCTCATTATCAAAGGTATTCCCTCTATTAGGAATATCTTTGGGATGGGGGACTCGGTCGCGAGATCTGAAAGCAGAAGACCCTACGATGGAAGCAGGTCCAAAGAAGTCATCACAGAAGTTGAAACATTCTTCATCTTCTGATTCTATAACTCCAGTTTCTCTTTGGGTACCGGGAGGAACGTCTGCAACGATTTCCTTTCCGGCACGGTGGACAGAGCTGCCACCATCTTGACCAGAGACTTCTGCAGTGGCCTCTGTTCTATCCACGACCATCTCAGTGGTCGTGACAACCGCCTTAGTAGTCGCGATTCTTCTTTGGAGTCTCCACGACCATCTCAGCGGTCACTACTGCTACTTCAGAGGTTGTAGTCGCTACCTTACTGGGTACAACAGGTACCTCAGTGGTTGTCATAACCACTTCAGGCGCAACGACTCCCTCTACCACCTGGGCCGAGGATGATCCATCGACTACTTCCCTTGTTGTCTCTCCAGCAGCTGGAGGGGTAGCAATAGGCTTTGCAACGGAAGTATTCAGAAATTTGTCAAGGAGTCAGGCTAAAACAAGAAAAGGAAAGCAATTCAAAGTTGTGAAAAGGAAAAAGGTAAATCTTGTTCTTACACTTTAGTATATTTCACATACCTCTGCACCTTGGACCTAAACAGGAATTTGGGAATCACTTTCCCAATGGAAGTTTTCTTCTTATCTGCGACCACGTCTGGTCGCGCTTCGAGTTGAAGAATGGGCTCGGCCACGACCACGTCTAGTCGTGGATTCTGGACAGGGACCATCTCTCTGGTCTTCTGACTTTCTGGAGGACCGAGATCAGTCTCGACCACTCCAAGAGCAGCGCTGCCCTCAGCCATAGGCTCTACCGGAGCGATATTATCCTTCACAAAAGACATAAAATCCTTCCAGATATCCTTTTCCAAGTGTTTGACAAAACCAGGAGTGGCAGAAACTGCGAAAGTTTTCTTGTCGTAATAGAAGGGTACCTTGGCTTTGGGGACTTTACGTCTGGGAGGTTCTTCAACCTCCTCGGTCTCCTCAGCTGCAACCACTTCAGTCTCGGTTCCCGCTGAGGATGGGCCCTTGCCCTTACGGGCCTTGCGCACAAGAGGTTCTTCATCCTCCTCAAGTTCAGATATTTCGACCTCGGCTATTGTTGCGAGTGAATGTGCTGCAGGTTTTGCCGAAGATCTAGTCGAAACAGAAGAACTTGAGCTTGATCCTCCCTTGTCGGCAAGCCTCGTAAGTCAACGTCTTTTGGATGGAGGAGTTGAGTCTTTGTCCTTAGGCGCTTCCGCGCCAAAGGTCACTAGGACAACTTCTTCGTCATCCCGACGATTTTCCATGCCTACTTTCTGTGAAACAAAACAGGAAAGGAATAATCACTAACTGGTCGTAAGATCTTCTATGACCAGTATCAAGTCGTAAGTTTTTTCTACGACATTTCCTCGATTGTAAGATATTCTATGATCACTATCAGTCGTAAGCTTATTCTACGACCCTAAAGTCCTAAGGATGAAATCAGCTCTTGATTACCTTTAGGCGAGCCATCTTTTCTTCTGCGGATACGACCGCAAGAATTTGAGGAACCGCCAACCCGAGTGGCGGAGTCTTTTCACAAATGAGTTTGACCCAAAGTTCAATCTCTGGTTGTGAAAGATCTGTGTAAACAGATAAAAACATTCATTAGACATTCTTGAGAAAGACCAAACCGAGAACTAAGTTAAAAATTCACTTACCTCCCTCGTAGTCCCTGGTCGGGTCTTTTGACCCCGTGTACCTCCACATGGGAGAGGCACGTTTCTTCAAGGGGCTAATTCGGCGTGTGATGAAATCTTTCACCACATGCCATCCGGTCAACCCCTCCTTCTTCAAGTCTTTGATCGCTTGAATATAAGGGGCAATTCGGCTGGTATCTTCAGGCGTTGAATCTCATGAAGATTGCTTTTCGGCAGCCTTCCCCACGAAAGAAAGGCTGTCTTCTGAGGTGACTTTCCAGTAAAACCACCTCTTCCTCCATCCCGGCCATGAAGACCGGGTGAAACTCTGGATATACTCCCTCGTCTTCAAGTCGTGGAGTTTCAGACCACAACTTCCGGCAATTCAGATTGTCGAGACATTCCATAATAATATTGGAAAAGCTCGAGGTCAGCAGGAATGCCAAGATATGCCTCACACAGGTACACAAAAACACTAAGCATGGTGATGGAATTAGGACCTAGATTCACTAATTCCACCCCAAAGTGATTGAGTACAGCTGTGAGAAAGGGGTGAGCGGGCAGTCGAAGGCCACACTCACAGTATGCTTGGAAGACGGGGATTTGGCCATTCTCCCCCGACGGCCAATGTTGTCCAATCGCTGAAAGCCATTTCACAAGACTCTTCTCTGGAATCTTCCCAGCGTCTTCTAGAGCTTGAATCTTCGTGGCATTCATCTCCGACTCCTCCCACTCAGAAACTTTCTTAACCATGGCTTTCCTAGCCATCTCTCTTAGAAACAGGGAGTTTTGAGTTGAGAAAGATTTTTGGGGAAGACAAGATCGAGTCGGAAGCGGAGAAGACGAGAGCTCAAAGAACAGTGGGAGCAATTTGGGGAAAGGTAAAAACCTAAGTTTCACTCCCCAGTGAGTATTTATAACCGCTGGCTTGGGCCGAAACCGTGTTAGCCCAAAGGTTGGCACCACTTCGGGAACCGACGCAACGGACAAATCTCAGCGAGTCGGTTGCAATTCTCAAGATTGTCCGTTTAAAGAAAATCAGGTTCGTTTTTACACCTCAAGCAAAAGCTACTTTCTTGGCCAAGTTTTTCTGGTCGAACGAAATATTGATCGGAAAGGTTTTTCTTCCGATCACTCTACTACGACCACTTCATAGTCGTAGGAGTTTTCTACGACTATTTGATAGTCGTAAGCAACTTTTTTGGCCAAGTATATTTCTGGTCGAAGAAACGTTTTAGTGTCGAAGAGTTTTTCCTTCGACCACCTCTTTGCAATCCTTTTATACTCATAAGACCATTCATAACCCTTTCACCAAGTAAGTTACTTTCACTTGAAGCTGGGGGGCTAGATGACGAGGATCTAATAATCCTTATTTTACCTTTTATCTATAATTCTTATTATGGGTAAAAATGATGTCATGTGGACCCCAGAAGTACCCCTTATATTTACAAGGGAGAAGTCTACCAGGTGATCGTAAGTTCTTCTACGATCACCCCCATAGTCGTAAGTCTTGCCACGACTATCTTATGGTCGTAAGTCCTTCTACGACCACCACCTAGTCGTAAGTTCTTCTACGACTACGTTATGGTCGTAAGTTCTTTCACGACCAGGTCAGCCACGGCCACCTTAGGATCAATTAAACCTACAGACGAGTGGGTCCAATTGATTAAGGAATCCAAACGATCAGTATGCGCTGTTACTATGCGCAGTAATAACGTTTAATACCCCATTATCTCTGATAATTAGCTGCCAGGCGGTGTAAAGGAGCCACTACGCCCGTGATTAGTGCCAGTTACACGCTCATTACTAGACTTAATGAGGGGCATCTTCAGCAAGGCAGAATGGCTACTCCTCCACGACTATATAAAGGCAACGATCAGAGAGGACAGGGGAGGGCACAAAGAGCAAGCATAGTGATACGCTGTCAACAGCAACTAGGAAGACAAGTACTATTCTTCGTAATAAGCTTAGTATTTTCCCTTGGTTGTTCAAGATATACTCAATACCATACACACACAGGAGTAGGGTTATTATTCTCTCCCGAGAAGGCCCGAACCTGTATAAAAATCCCGTGTCAATCTCTCTGCGTGATTTTATTCTAGGAGACCCCCCGAATCAAACAATCTTTACGTAAGATCGGTTCTAAAACACCGACAAGAACCGTGGCCTGGGCCATGCTTTCTTGAGGCACATAGAGCGCACCAAAGTTCTGGCTTATGTCCTTGACCTGGCTGCCACGCTCAACAGTAGGAAGGGTGTCCCACCATGGGAGCAACTGCGGGATTTGGTCGTGGAGCTGGAGCATTACCAAGAGGGCTTGACAAAGCGCCCATCATTGATTGTTGCGAACAAAATAGATGAAGAGGGAGCTGACGCAATGTACAAAGAACTGAAGATGAGAGTGCAGGGTGTTCCAATATTTCCAGTATGTGCCATCTTGCAAGAGGGGGTACCAGATTTGAGAGTTGGTCTAAGAGACCTTATGGATGCCTCAGATCCAGAGGGCATTGATTTGAGCAAAATTATTGTCGACTGAGGCTGCATTTTTCCTTAGACACTGACGCAGTGAAGAACTGTTTTGCAAAAATTTCCCCTCAGTACAACATGCTTAGATGCAATGGAGAGCTGTGTTGCAAATGGAGATATGCGGCCAATACCTTTTTTCTGTCAACATTTGGCCCTACCTTTGGTTTCCGTGCTGGCGTCCTCGATGTGATATTTCTGAAAAAGAACTCGATGTGATATTTCTGCAAAAGAACGCCAAACTGTGAACAAATTCCCTTGATGCCGGTCAAGAACTGAAACTGGAACAGCAAACATTTTTAGTTTGAAATTTAGGCATGAAAGCTGCATAAAGAGCCACTAACTCACTAACTCAGTTGTTAAATGATGAAGCCAATAATTCCAATGATGAAGCCAATAAAGAGCCATTTAGGTATAATTGGATGGATTTCAATAGGTTGAAGAATAAAATGGATTGGATCGGGTTTGTTTGTGAAGCGGATTGATTTAGATAGAGTATTTTCGGTTTGAACCTGGTTCTCTGTCGTTTGGGTTGAGCAGTAGCCGGTAGAGCGGCGTCTCCTCCGCCCCCGAGGCGCCGAGACCTCCGCCGCCACCCCCAAACCCCATCGCACGCACCCAATCCCCTCCTCATCCACTCCGGAGCGAGCCAGACAATGGCCTGCCTCTTCGCCACCGCCACCGTCGTCTCCTCCACCCCACCCCCACCCCCAAGACCCCCGCCGCGCCGCACTCCCTCTCCGTCCCTCGCGCCCTCTCCGCCGCAGCAAGGCCCCTCCGCCTCGCCGCCTCCTCCTCCAGATCCGCCCGGACCAGCACCTTCGTCGCCCGCGCCAGTGGAGTGGTAAGCCTCGTCTCGTCGCTCGCCGACTTCTCTTGGACTGATTGGATTCGCCTCCTGCTCACTGGCCGTGGTGTCGGTGCTTTGTAGGACGATTTGCCGTTGGTCGGGAACAAGGCGCCCAACTTCGAGGCCGAGGCCGTCTTCGACCAGGAGTTCATCAATGTACGCGCACCTGCTGCTTCCCTAGCTCCACCCGTAGCATAGACGGAGATGTTTCTCCGCTCAAATTTTGGTGATAGGTTTCCTGTCGTGCGTTGGCGGTGCACGTCCTGAATTCTGACTGTTGCTCCTGTGGTTTCTATCCTGCGTGATTGCAGGTGAAGCTATCTGATTACATGGGGAAGAAGTACGTGATTTTATTCTTTTACCCCTTGGATTTCACTTTCGTTTGCCCGACAGGTGAGTTTGAAACATTCGGAGCAAGTTCGATTGGATGCCAGATTGCCAGTGAACGTTGGTCCGAGGAGGCTCTGATAAATGCATGCCTGATCTTTGCAGAGATTACCGCTTTCAGCGGCAGATACGAGGAATTTGAGAAGTTGAACACTGAGATCCTTGGTGTTTCAATCGACAGTGTGGTATATTATAAGTTACAACGTCCAGAATTGCTGTGTTTTATGTAACATGATGCAGGGTGTGCCATGCTCATCCATCCCACTGCGCAACAAACCTCGTAGAGTGGATTTGTATTATTCAAGCTGATGCATCCGTGCAGGTAAGTCGGTTTCCTTAACTATTTTGTTTGCATTTGAACAGTAAGTGGTGAAATTAAAACCATTCGAGTAATAATGAGGCTGAAGAAAAGGAATACCTATGTAGAAGAGAAGAAATGGATGAAAAGACCTCTTTCTTTCTTTCTCTCTCTGTGGTAACTCAAAAAATTATTTTGTTTGTTCTTGAACAGTGGATTCAAGAAGAGGGAACGGCCGCTTGACGGCATGTGAGGTTCTCTTGTTCCACCATGAGGACATGGGTATCCCATATGAGATTGCAAAGATTGGCATTCGGCAGGGAATGTGGGGATGTGTAAAGAGAATTGAACCTGGACTTTGAGCCTATCAGAAAGCCACGGCTGCTGGGGAGCCATTGTCTCAGAGTGCCTTGATGGTGCAGATCAACACCAAGGTTGGTGACAATTTTGTGCGAGCACTGGAATCCAACAGTGATCAATCAGATATTGTGGAAGCAGAAGAGAAACCTGCGAAAAACAACGTAGCAAGGTTCCTTGTGCTTGGCGGGGCTGTGGTTCTGACTTATACTCTTGACCAAGGGCTCTTGACAAAGGCTCTCATCTTTGGTGTTGCACGAAAATTCGTGGGGCAGAGGAAGACATTGTAGTATTTGATCTTTCTGCCATCGAGAGCAGACGGAGAACATTGATGTCTATATGCTGCTGGCTGTTGGATGATGAGAGGGGGAGAGGCAGTGGAGTAAAATTTGTACTTTACATTTGGAAAAGGAATTCCATCTATTTATAAATTGGCCTTTGTTTCATGTTATCTTCAAGGCATGTGAACTAAATCAGAGGGCACAATGCAGGTGAATGTGAATGTAAGGGCACAGTGCAGGTGAATGCCTTACAGGCTGAGTGAGGTGGGTTGGATATGGATTGAAATGGGTTCAACCCATACTAGGTAATTGGTTTGGTTTGGTTTGGGTTGGGTTGAACTATTATATGGGTTGAGTTGGGTTGGGTCCTAATGGATGATTAGTGGATTGGGTTGGTTTGGGATAACTAATGGATGATTAGTGGATTGGGTTGGTTTGTGCGTTGCTAGCTGTAAAAGGGGGACGTATTTTATTTGTTTGTCTCGCGCTGCAGCTGGTGCTTGGCTGCTTGCTGTGGGCAGGAGGGAAAGGCTGCTTGCTGTGGGCAGGGTCGAGTGATAGTCTTTCTTGTTAGCTAGCAACGCACACAAAGTCTCACTGTGAGGCAAAGAAGCGTATAGAGCTCTCGTTAATCCAAGAGTAGAGTGAGAGGCAAAGCACTAGTTATTGATTGACTTTGAAACGTAAGTAAAAAAATTTGACCCTAACTTGGCAAGCATCAATGAATAGCAACACATGTAGAAGTTCATGAGTCCGGTTTGCCTCGTCTACTCTGTTCCTTGCATCACATGAGACATGATTTTATAATGGCTTGTGCGCTTCTACATATTTGCCCCCAACCTAGAGTAGCTAGCTAAGTAGTACCCTGTATCGGTTCGAGAGAGAGAGAGTAGTACCCTGCGTTATCTTACCTGGACGCAGATTTGCATTTGCGTGCTCCATCTTATTATTTAGGACATGACTAGGGATCAGACGATGGATTGAAACAAATCGTAGGCACGTCGCAACAAATCGGTAAACTCAGATTTCGTTGATGGCTCGGTCTTGAATGCTCCGCTATTTGGTGTTTGGTATTTGTGCATGCATATATGACATGATCCGTGAATACTGAATATTTTAAGTAGATGCCTCCGTATAGGCGTATATACACTTCAAACACACCTGAACATTTGATATACTTGCAACTCAACAGTACGTAATTAGTGAACATTAATTTTGTGGGCGCAACTAGGAGCCGTACGTCCGATTCGAGTCTTGGAATTAGACGCTCCGACTAGGCACTTTTCTACGGCCCGAATCTTCGAATCCGAGGTTCGATGCGTGCACCGGTTTTGCCAGCTACTCCTATGTGTTGCAGCGCTAGGCTTGGGATCGAAGCGAGAATACCAGGGATAAATACTTCGATCAAAATCGGACTTTCAGAGATTTAACAAAAAAAAAGGGTAATATTAGGAGCCGTACGTCCGATTTGAGGCTAGGAATCGGATGGTCTTGATGCTTCTAGACTAGGCACTTTTCTATTGTTACATACATATTGTGATAAGTGCAGTTAATAATTTACCAAGACTCTAACTATACGTCGCATCACCCTTTCTGTTGGGCATCAAGAAATTTAGCACTTAGCGTAGCATAAAAATGCAAATTATGCAACATCATTTGCCCTTATTACAACACATGCATTAAGTACACCGCTGCATGCAACATCCCCCGGACACGGTTGCAACATCCCCGGACAACGGTTGCAACATCTTAGGATAATGGTTGCAACATCCCCGGACAACGGTTGCAACATCCTCGGACAATGGTTGCAACATCCCCGGACAACGGTTGCAACATCTCCGGACAATGATTGCAACATCTCCGGACAACGGTTGCAACATCCTAGGACAATGGTTGCAACATCCCCGGGCAACGGTTGCAATATCCTAGGATAATGGTTGCAACATCCCAAGACAACGGTTACAACATCCTAGGACAATGGTTGCAACATCCCCGGACAATGGTTGCAACATCATTGGACAACGGTTGCAACATCATCGGACAATAGTTGCAACATCTCTGGACAATGGCTGCAACATCTCTGGACAACGGTTGCAACATCTCCGGACAACGGTTGCAACATCCCTGGACAACGGTTGCAACATCCTAGGACAACAGTTGCAATATCCTCGAATAACGGTTGCAACATCCGTTACTTTCTAGAAAAAGAGCTATCATGCAGAAAGTCTCACTTGATTTTCCTAGGATACCTCATTTCCAGACGCTACTGAATCTACTCTTTTTGAAAAAATGTTGACTCTTGGTCAACCAAGTAGATCTCGGTTATTATTTCTTTCTAAAAAAATCACTTACACATACATACATGCACATGGGCTTGGCCTAAACGCTTGAGTGCCTAGGAGAGCAAAGGGCAACCGTGACTTTCTCACGGGCGCGTGTGCTCGAGAGGTGTCCGGACTGATGAATGAAAGGCTCAGAGCAGCTCGTCCGATATTTCGGTTACACGTCGTACGTAAGAGAGCTAGCATTATCCTATTATTTACTACTCTCGAACAAACTCGAATTTGTTTCCATAAGACATCTAGATCTTTATATTTAGAGTGTATATTTGTATTAGTTCTACAACTCTTAGTATCTATCTGTATCACTTAAATCTACACCGTTATAATCTAGAGCTACCAAAATCGACGGTCAAGATCTTTCTCCTTTTTTTTTACTGATTATCGTAGTAATTTCTAGTCCTTGAGAGCAACTGTGATAACTTCTTTCTCTATTTCTTTAATAATGTAAAGACGCAACTAGCGCTTAGACGTACGTTGGAAAGCTTTGAAGAAAATATATGTGTAACAAAATGCGCAAATGATAAATATAATGCTAACAAAAAAAAAGGAAAAATAGCAAATTCTCATTGAAAATGCATGAAACCATCAAGTTATAGAACATGACTGTGCTTTTAAAAACTAGTTCAAATATCCCTAAACAAACAAATTTTGATGTTACAACATTTGAAAATAATTGTGGAAACATCTGAAAATAATTGTTGCAACATTAAGAAATTTGCAACATTTGAACTTACTTATGAAACATTTTGATTTCATGTGTGCAACAATCGGCAACAATAGTTGCAACAAAATCATTTTCCTGAAAAATTTCAGGAAGATGTATTGCAACAAACCAAATCACTTTCTGCAACAATTCAAGGGAGTGCGTGCAATAATTAAATGGCGAAGAGGCTGCAACAAAAATATTTACTCTTGTGCAACAAATAAAAAACACCATTGCAACAAAAAATACCTCTTCCCGCAACGTTTGTCTCCATCATGGATTTGAGAAACTCCACACGGGAGGTGTACATTGACACCGAGACTCGCCGCACGCGAGAGGCATGGTGGTGGGGGCGTGGGTAGGTTCGGGCATGGGGCGGTGGGTGTGGCGCAAGTGAGAGCCTAGACACATAGGGGGAGAGAGAGAGAGAGAGAGAGAGAGAGAGAGAAACAAAGGGTGCAATGCAGATGGCGACCACGGGTGAGAAACACGGGCAACACGGTGGCCTCTTGCCTAAGCAAATGAGAAGTTGGAGTGATTGAAGCAGTAGAGAATGATGGCGTGCCGAGAGGAACAGGAAATTAGGTATTTGTGTGATGGCGTGATGAGAGGAATGGAAGATTGGAGATGTGTAGTGTAACATTGTCGGGACCCAAATATGCAAATCTGGACCCTCTGTGTATACGACACAAATCTAAGATTATGCTAGTGCACACAGTGTCAACATAGATGAATATCATTCCACACAAGAGAATATAAGAATAAACGACTAATTTGATTAAACAAACAACAGTTGTGACCTTATGGTCGAGTTTACATTTATTAAGCCACGCATGGCTGATACTAAATAAAGAAACGGTAGCGAAACAAAAGCAACTCTAGCGGAAACCCATCAACTTTCCACAAGCAACTAACTGGGATCAAGACCTAGCGATCACCATCCTCGTATAGCTCCTTCTCAAAAGTAGACGAAGATTCCTCCACTTCAGCTGAACGATTGCAGCAAGAATGAGTACTCTGAGTACTCAACAAGTTGTACCATAGAATGCAATTTTAGATGATGGCTTATTCCAAAGAAAATAGCTTCTGTGGCTATTTTGCAATAAAGAAGCATTTGCAATTGAATACAAATAATAGATTAAAAACGTAACTTGAAACAAATAACATTAATAATTTTAACAAGTATTTTCACAAAGCTTCCATAACCTAATCAATTTCTTTCACACAGCTGCATAAATTTCCCCACACAGCTATCCCTTCCCAATTGTTTTATAAAAATCTACCCCTCGTGTGAAATCCCCGAGCAAGTCCATGACCACGGACGCGGCTATTCGAATAGATTAATTAACACTCTGCAGAGGTTTTACACTTTACCCACGCGATATAACTAGTGTAGCTAGCACCAATCATAACAAAACATTTCATAAGTTTCATCTCATCAATTGACTCTCCCGATGTGCCATACAGTCAACCCCAACCTCACTCGATGGTCCGACGCACACCGTTGGACCTGGAAGAGGCGAACCGTCCATCGATGTAACTTTCTGAGTAGTCCACACCTCCACCCATCACCAACCTACTACTTGAGTAGTCAATGTCAAAACTTCACAACTTACTAAGCTAGGCATATCCCATACCAGGCATGTGGTTGTACAGATGTGGCTTAGTTCAATGACGCACAAAGTTAAGTCATTAATTGACAAAGGCGAGAGCATCAGGTAGCGCGCGTACTCTGAGGCGGCGGCGGGGGCACCGCGGCGTGGTCTCCTCTAGTGGAGGCGGCTGTGGCAGGCAGATTCATGTCGTCGGCGGGGAGGCAGATTCATGCCACTACGATGAGAGAGAGACGAGAGGAGGGAGGCGGTCAAGGCGACAGTGGGAGGCGGGTTGGGGTGGGGATCGTGAGGAGAGGAGGAGGGTGGAGTGGGAGGTGGTTGTGAAGAATAACAGTGCTTGACGATTCTTGCTTTCGACGGTAGATTTCAAGCCATGGTAAAATTGCATCCCAGCCTTGTTTTCCATCAGTCTCTCCCTCTCTCCTCCCCACACCGAGCTCCAACGACCACCCTCGATTCCCCATCGCGGTTCAGCGAGGAGACACAGCCGACGACGATGATGAGGAGGGATGCGGATGAGCTTCTTGTCTGCCGGAAGGTACGTGTACATCCTCATAACATACATAATTTGTTGGTTGTTTGTTGTAAAGAAAATTATCTTAATTTTGTGTTACCTAAGGTCGAAGCGCCGCTGGATGTTTTCAGTCATCTCTCCTTGCCGACGAGCTTGAGTCGAACTCGACGACATGCAAGAACATCTTGTGATATGCTGGTGAGGTACAGAGAGAAGATCACAAGACCAATCCAAGAAACCGATGAGTTCTTCAGGAGCTTGGAGGCATAGATGGTTTCTAGCTAGTTTAACTTTGTAACTTTATTCTTTTTTTCCCATTCGGAGGGGACGTTGTGAAACCTTTTGGTTTCCCTTTCCTATAATGTGTTTGCCATTAGAATTTTAATTGGATTTTACTTGTCTTGCTAGAGGTTACATATGGAAACTACTGTCTAGCACTTGATTGGTTTGGCTCAAAATCTGTTTTTTTTTTGCAATAGAAAAAACTATCACAGACGGTTCTAAACAAGAACCGTCTATGATTATTACTTATCACAGACGGTTCTTGTTCAGAACCGTCTGTGATAGTCTATTTTCACAAACGGTTCTGAACAAGAACCGTCTGTGATAAGTAATTATCACAGACGGTTCTTGTTCAGAACCGTCTGTGATAGCTTTTTCACAGACGGTTCAAAAACCGTCTGTGATGACTCATGTCATCACTGACCCATAAACTCAGACGGCTCACAAAACCGTCTGTGATGACGTTTTTGAACTGTCTGTGAAGACCTTTTCTGTAGTAGTGTTTATCATAGCTATCATTCATTGTATAGTTGTCGTTAAATATGATAGTGGCATCAAATTTTTGAAGAATCGCACACTAGATCTTGCTTGTGGATGTACTCGCGTGTGTGCTTGTGTGTGTGTCAATTGTTGTAATCTAAAAAAATTTATTGAGACTTACGTGTCTATTTATTTTAATATCAGGGATATTATAGTAATAAAGAGTTATTAGAACATAATTTGCTTGGCAATCTACAACTGCAACCTTATATAAACATACGACATGCATGAATATTTAAATATACTACAGAATCACTCAAAAACATTTTTTTGCAAACCTCCCCATCTGCTCATTCAAGGCATCTAACCTTGAGCCAAACAACATGATACCATGTAGAATTTTGAGAATAATTGTGTGTCCCTTAGAACACTCAACACCCTTTATTTATAGTGACAAAGATTACAATCCGACTCTAACACAACTCTCTGAATCGCACACGACTTACTCTTCTTAAACTCTAGTACTAGCTCTTCAACAATAAGTCACAAATTAAGCAACCAAATGAATGTCTGTACAATATCAGAACCCAATAGCAATCACACAAGTGTCTACAGAAATAGGCACCACCATTCACAAAGCGGTCTGGTATTAAAAACAAATAGGGAAAATCTTGAAAACACAAGTAATTGGGGTTTCAAGGACAAGTTAATTGGCTTCCTTTATTCATCAAACGAAAGTAAAAACGCAAGCCTTAAAGAAACAAAATGTGGCATGTGTAGTAACTAAAATGTCTTCCTCGACGCACTCATCGGGCGCTTTGAGCAACTAATTGAAGAGGATGATGCTCCATGTGTCCCTCTAAAACATTTCTCCTACCAATAAGACATGAAGATGCTAAAGCATCATGTGTTGCTATGGTGCTAAGAAATAGTACTCGAATAGTAGCTGCCAGTTGAGGCACTTACATCTCGTAATGTAGCAAAGAACGATCAGCAGTCTCGGAGAGAATGCCACCACCGCAAACCTCGAATTGTAGAGCAATCGCGCAATAACATTAGGAACTCAGGGGTGATTTCCAGAAAGCTTAGATATTGGAGAGACATGAGGAACTCAATGCCAGGTGGGACCTCCGTCATGTTGTCGAGGTTGACTAGTGTTAATCTTTCCAGTGTCGCCATGGCACCTTGTTGTATCTCCAGTCGCTTCAGATCAGGCATGTCTCTTAACCAGAGTATCTTGAGACTGGGGAACCACCCGGAGACAAACACCAGCTGCTCTCCGCTGTATGCTCTTGTTAATTGTAGGTCCGACAAATTAGACAACCGAGAAAGGGGTGGCAGGGGGTCCTGTCTCGATCGGGACCAATATAAACGCAATTCATACAGATTTTGCCTAGCTGCATGCTGGAAGAGAGGAGACTCCAACAACGTGCCTTCCGCTAACCATCCTCTCAAGAACAGCCTTTGAAGGTTAAGAGGCGGGGGGTTCAAATCATTCAGCTTGAGAGCCTCGTCTTCATCGCTTGCCACAATGTACAAGTTGGACAGAAATCGCAATTGAAGTAGAGACTTGCATAGGCGCCCGCAGTACATTCCCTTCACATTCCATATCCTGATGCTTCTCAGTTGCCGCAGCTCCCCGGATGCTCGATAGACTCATCCTGCGCTTCCGGTCCT
Organism: Phyllostachys edulis; assembly: GCA_036346405.1. Lineage (NCBI taxonomy): Eukaryota > Viridiplantae > Streptophyta > Magnoliopsida > Poales > Poaceae > Phyllostachys > Phyllostachys edulis. The sequence continues at coordinate 61,512,857 of CM070566.1, forward strand.
TGAAGCGCCCGCGAGGTTGTCGGGTTCCGAGACCTTTGGGAATCGTACACCGATGCAAAGAACGAAAATATCTCCGGGATGCATCGTGCGGTTTCTCGGCAAACAAGTGCCTAAGCTTCTTGACTTGACAATCCCTCTTGGCGGCTCCGTATGTCGATCCAGAAAGGTCCAAAGGTCAATAGATTAGATGACTTTTTAATAGAACGGGAGGAGCTTCACCTTTGAGCCACGCAAACCCGGATGGCGCAGATTGAACAGTTACCAATAGCACTCGGAACCGTCTCAATAGGTAGTCCACTTAAATCTAGGACCGACATGTACCTGGAGTTCTCTAATACTGAAGATAGAAGGATAGTGGACGATGGGATACTCATACTCTTGTCCAACACAATGATAGAACGAAGGCGGTACACACCTAAAACTGACTGATGAAGATCCTCATGGAATTTGTGTATCACCACTTGACGTTCATCATTCACCTCGAGGGATCTCCCATGTTTACCGTCCTCATACGCAACACCAAAGCATTCTCTTCGACACAAATCGACTGCCAACTCACGTACGATGTCATGCATTCTGAATGATTTTATCCTACCAAATGAGTTCCTTCCAAGAAGTTGCAAAGATATTCACGTGGACCAATTCTTTTAGATAGCCTTCTGCCACTTCCTCTAGTGTGCTTTCACCCTTCTTCATGATGAACCCCTCTGCTATCCACAACCGTACAAGTTTTTTTTCTTTTAAGAGAATAGTACTGGGAACAAGCTGCGAGATAGGAAACAACTTTTCGTGCACGCTTAAGGTATATGAAGCTCAAGAGCTGAACATTTCTGACATGATCCAGCCTTGGATTATTGATTATCTCCCAGCTGAGCTGGTCATTGATTCGTCTCCATTCTTCCACAGTTTTCTCACGCACAAACAAGAGGCTACCAACCGAGACAATAGCAAGAGGCAGACCTTTACACTTACCAACTATTTCCTCGGACAGATCCTTCAACTCCGCAGGACATCCATGGTCTGTATCTCTCGAAAAGGCCTTTTTACAAAACAGCTCCCATGACTTGTCTCTTGGTAAAGTTTTCAGTTTTAGGTCAAGTCCCTTGGAAGCAAGCTTGGCAGCATCACCTTCCCGTGTTGTGATTACCAACCTACTTCCCTTGTCATTACGAACAAGTGGCACATACAAGTCACCAAATGCTTCTGGAGTCCAAACATCGTCCAATATGATCAAGTACTTCTTGTGCTCTAGAAAACTCTTCAGTGTCTCTTCAAGTCCTGTGGCGCCCATGGTGGCAATGTCAGTTGGAACATCCACTTTATCTTTGAAAAGCTCCTCAATTAAGTTTCTCAGAACATCTTCTCTGGAATAAGTTTGAGAGATGGAGACCCAGGCATGGCATTCAAACTTTCCCCTCACCTTCTTGTAGACATTTGCAGCTAGAGCTGTTTTACCAAGCCCGCCCATCCCATGTAGCACTATCACTGAGCATTCCGACCCACCATCTACTAGCCACTGCATCAGCACTTTCATATCATCATCTACCCCCACAAGATCCTTGTCGCCGATGGAACGTGACATGCTTGCCGATCTTGGGACCTCTCAACAATGTAACTTGAGTTGTCACTGCTACTCCCACCACTCGCCATCGCAACCCATCGCCCTTTGGCTTGAAACAGGTGCACAAGATTGACCTCTGCTTCCTTAACCGATGCACGGCTATCCCTGTTAGAGAGAATGAACATTCGCCGCTTGAATCCTTTCTTCAGATAGGTACCCCATCCAAAGGTCATGTTTCCGACCAACAAGATGCAAATACTCATCCACAATGTCCTCGATCCCATGTACAAGCATTCGCACCGCCGCACCCAGATTTCATATGATTTGGTTGTTCTTTGTTGCGTACATCCATTTGACAAAGAAACTCATGCATCAACTGGAGCTCCTCCCGATGCGCCCATGCTACCTTGAAGCTCATTAGTGTGTAATGAACTTTTGTATCGCGAACTAGCTCGGTTGATTGCTTCATTCGAGAGCAATGCCAATCTTTTTCACGGCTAAAAGAATCACAACCTCACCATTTGCTATGAGTTTGCCACAGCTAGGTTGCACAAACAGGTAGCTTGGGTATGTGTTTCTCAATATCCTCTATAGCACAACCTAAAAAGGTCAATCTGTGACAAGAGTACCGTACTCGCAGGTCGAATTTTTTTAATTAATCCTTTTTTAATTTTATTTTAAAGTTAATGCCCGCGAACTTTATTTCCATTCGACCCTTTTGGTTACGCCACCACCCGTGACGTGACAAAACAACATTATCACGTCAGCTTGTATCTTGGAAAGCACTTGTCACGCCACCACTCATGCCACTAGTGGTGGCGTGACAGTGTTATTTAGTCACTCCACTACCAGTGGCGTGACAAAAAGTGCTATTTAGCGGACTTATCTTACCGCGTGACAACATTGTTTTGTCACGCCACGAGTGGTGGCGTGACCAAAGGTGTTAGAATTGGAAATAACGTTCGCGGGAGGTTAACTTTAAAATAAAATTAAAAAATGATTAATTAATAAAAAAAAGTTCTCGCAGGTCAGTCCTAAGAAATACTACCATATGTTGAAAGGAGATGTACAAAGTATGAGCTAAAAAAATACCGTGAAACAAAAGGTGGTTTTGATTCCAAATATTTTGCAGGTCTAGAAAGGACAGCAATGAATGTATAAAACTATCTGTCTTTTCTGGAGGAAAAAAAAAAGAGATCCTACTGTGAACAAAAACGGATCTGTACCTATAGGAGATAGCAAGTACTAGAAACTAGACATAGCAGCATCTTGAGATCCAGATAAAGGATTGATGCATGAGACACACTAATTGCCTGTCTATTATCACACGTCCGGTTAAATTGCCATCGCTGCAGGTTTGGTTCTTGCTGTTACAAAGATAAACCAAACACCATCTCCATCATTATTAGTTTCTACTAAATATACTTTAACATCCATTTTCAATTGTAATATATTTGTAAAATCTATTAAATCATAATATTATGCAAGTATTTCTTGAGAAAATCTATGTACTTATAAAATTCATAGTCAATATAGATATTCATGAAGACATATATTAATTGTTGCTAAAAGTACACAAACTTTTTTTGCACGCATTCTCATACTTAATTTTTTGGCTGGATATTAACGGCTCCCAAAACATAAATTTCACCTATAATTTCTATTGTAATGTATGTTATGAGAGAATTGTTGAGACAAATATACCCATATCGTTGTGATATGACCGATCTAAACATATATTCATAAAGATATGGATGATCAAAGTTAAAAATACTTGGACTCTTATTTTTAACTAAATGGATTAGCTAGCAAGGTAAAATTATACAACTCAAACGTAAATGTACACAGATACCACGAAGATGTTGCGCGAAAGTGGTGGGAAAAAAGAGAGAGAGAGAGAGAGATAGAGAGGAACTCACGTCAACTAGCAAGGCCAAGTCTTGAGTCTTGGGCTCTTTGCACTGGAGTAAGCTGTGGCAGAGCAGCGGTGGGATTATTTAATGTAGAGTTGACATACTTTTTCCTTTGCCCGATGGAACCTGATGTTTGAAGGCCCGTTGTGAATTCAGAAAAGAAGGGTCAATGTGCACCTTGTGTTCCATCGATCCTATTTATGGTCGAATGTGATGACTCAACATGTGCTGAAGTCCTGCTCTTTGATCCTCTGCTCAACAAACCACCCATTATTTCTTCTTGGCTTCGAAGCAGTTTCCCTCCGGTCACATTCTTTCATGACTCAACATGTGCTGAAGTCCTCCGGTCACATTCTATCATGACTCAACATGTGCTGAAGTCCTGCTCTTTGATCCTCTGCTCGTCAAACCATCCATTATTTCTTCTTGGCTTCGAAGCAGTTTCCCTCCGGTCACATTCTATCTAGTATTTAATTTTCCATAGGCTATTTCAAAGTGATATATCTTAATTTTTCTTGTTTTCAGGCAAACAGGTTGGGTTGGAAGAAAATGAAGGATTGGCTAATTAGAGGGAGAAAGGGGCATATTATCAACTCACCTCAACTAGCAGAGGCCAAGTCTTCAGTCTTGGGCTCTTTGCTCTAGAGTAAGCTGTGGTGGAGGGCGAGAGGAGCAGCCGATGTATGTATATAGCAAAATGGAATTATTTAATGTAGAGTTAACATACTTTTTCCTTTGCCCGATGGATAAGGCCCTTTGAGCTTGGGAGAAAGTTTGTGACTAGAGATAGCATTTAACTTGGGAGAAAGTTTGTACCCTTTGAGCTTCGAAATTGCTATTTTGTTTCGAGTGATTGTATGACTGCAACAAATTACAAATCCTGTTTTTCAATATACCTAACGGGCATGAGACACGCTCTTTGTGTTTATCCTCTATCTCTTGCTCACAGCTGTAATTAAAGTAAACCTACGTAGCGTAGCGCAAAAACTACCCCTCTATTGATAGAAGAGTAGCTTTTGCAGTCAAATTTTGTAAATTTTGTCTATCAATATTTCTATAAATATTGATATTGAACGATAAAAATAATATGCGTCAATTTGTCTTTAAAAATAATTTTATAATATTATATTTTTATTAGATTTTGTAAATATATTACAAGAGAAACTATTGGTTAAAATTGCATTTTGCAGACCGTGTCGACATATAAAACGTAACTCTTTTATTGAGGGAGTAATTTTCTACACAAATGAGCAAGTCCCATCGATCATAACATTAATATGTAGCTAGCCTAGCTACATTTTCTCCTTGTTTGTTTATGGTTACATGCGCATCACGACGTACCTATTAAAAAATAGAGGCAGTATTTAACCAGGGGCGAATCCAACAGGGTCTTCATCAGGCTGAACCCCACCCTCCGGCTAGTCGGACCCCCCGGCGGTCCAACCTTCAACCTCTGCCCTTCGGCTCTCCGGCTGCACCAAGAAGAAGAAAGAAGCAGGTCAAGCACAAGCAAGTGAGCAATCGGAAGTGGAACAAAACCGTATGGGCCTTGCCCTTGCCGAAGCCCAGGCCCAACTCCACCAGTCCACATGGTAGTCCCATTCCAAAATTCCCCAATCCCAATTCAATTCCCACATTCAATCGAGTAATTCCACAATCCACATTCAATCGAGCGATACCTGAGGAGGAGGGCAGCCAGAACGGCAGAGTCGGAGGGAGCTGGGGCGAGCCACCGTGGTCCGCGCATCGCCGCCGGTAGCTGGACTGCCGGAGCCCAGAGGAGGCTAAGGAGGGAGGCAGTCGGGGCGTCGAGCCGAGCCGCCGGCGCCGAGGCAGGGAGCCAGAGGTTGAAACTCCAACAAGAATAGAAAATGGGATGTTACAACCTCGTACACTACACATTCTGAGGTTGCTCGCTACACTACCATTTGGTGCTCGTGCGGGAGTTGGATCTTGAACCACAATGCAACGGGCTAAGGTGTCATCCTGCCTGCGCAATGGGCTTCATGCTAAGGGGCCTAGTCTTTGATGGGAAGTCCCCTTCTCATATTTTTAATCACTAGTATGGATTTATAGTTTTGCACACAAAAGATAATCTTTTTAATTCTGTGCAGGCATCAATAGCTTCATTATGTGTATATATATACAGAAAAGCTTGGTCGAAGAACAAGGACGGCGAAAGAAACGAAGATATGCACCACACAAGCATATAAAAGCATACATACAGAAAAGCTCAGTGGAAGATATGCGCCACACAGTGAAAGAGAAAATCGTCTACTCACCTCGCGACAGCGCCGAAACCGAATTGACAGGCCACCGACGGCCAACGCACGTGACCGACACCTACAGTCTCACGACCAAGCAAGCGTTTCTCAAGTTATCGTCCAACTCCCATTAGCTAAGCATTAGATGATTTTTTTAGGATATGCTTATGTGGCCTTTCGGCTGTGTAGGCTTTAAGAACACTCTATATAGAAAAATTTGCAAATATTGCCTACTATTCATTTAGGTTTTAAAAAGTCAGCACAGTGCCGATGCATCACAAAAATGTTTTCAGTAGTGCATTTAATTTCATTACTGCTTCACGTCCTTCGCCCTCACCCTTCTTGTGCGTGTGTGAAAGAGAGAAGCTTGTGATGTGAATTAAGATGGAGATGGTAAAAATCAACGGGTCCACACCTGTTGACGTCTGGCATCTCTACGAGGCATTGAAGTCCACGCAGCTCATGAGACCGACTCGTCATGTGTAACGTCCCGTTTTTGGATGGTTAATAGTGTTTACTTTACTGTTTTCGTTCTTCGCCGTATTTCAAATTACCAAGCTATTTGTGAAAACTTCCTTTATTCTTTTTAGCTCCGGTTTGTGTTTCAAGTGTAATGTCATTTACCTTTGAAATTCAAATTTCGGTTTGGAGTTTTTCCTCTCTTTTGAATTCTCGGGCCATTTCGAGTTGGGCCTCCTTTTTCTTTCGGGCTCAGCCCATTTCCCCTCTTGGGCCAAGCCCATCTCATCTCAGCCCACACTCCCCCTGCCCGGCCCCTTTTCTTTTCCCTCTCCCGGCCTTCTCTGGCTCGAGCCGACCCCAGCCCCCATGCAGGTCATCTTCTTCTTTCTCCTTCCCCCGTGCACACGCCACCACCTACAGCGCTTGGTCACCACCCTCGTGCGCCACCACCTGCTCCGCGCCTCCACATCAGTGCCCTGGCCCTCAAGGTCACTATTGTCATCAGCCCGTTCTGCCCCGTCTTGTCGCGGTGTCGCCAGTGCCAGCCACGAGTGCTCGGTCCTCGCTGTGCGCGTCCACCCCGCTGTGAACACGCGCCTGCGCGTCGCCTTGTCACCTCCCGCTGCTCCTTGCCAGCCCTAGGCCTCTGCTGCTCCCACCAATGTCATCCTTGCTATGCCAAGTGGTGCCATGCCTGCGCTCGCTTGCCCGCCTTCGTCACCGTGATGCCATCGCCTGGTCAGCCCCGTCGCTCCTCTGGCTTCGCTTGCGTCACCCATGCCGAGCGACTACGCTGCTGCGGTCATCTCCCTGTGCCCGCTCGTGCTCCCGCACTGCCGCGTCTCGTCGCATCACTAGTGTCTGCTCCCACCCACTCCCTCAACTGCCCAAGGCCCCCAAGTCATCGCGCCAGAGCGCCCATTGCCGCGCCCGCTGCTCTCGCCGTCTCACCCATGCCCTGGCCGCCTCGGGAAAAAGCCCCCCTCCTCAACTGCTCTTCCCATCGCCGGCTATATGAGGCCCTGAGCCACCTTCCCTTGCCCTCTTCCCCCTTGCCCCCTTGCTCCTCCTCCCTCCTGGACCGCTTGCACTTTGCCCAAAGCGTCGGCCGCCACCACCAGCGCTGCTCCCGCCTTGGACGCACCGCCTCCCCGTTGCCTGGCCTCTCCGGTGCCTCCTTCGGCACGCCGCCACCGTCACCTAGCGCCCCATGATGCGAGGAAGCCATTCCCCGCCACCATTCTTCCTCCTCACCGTCGTGAGCTTCCACCATCAAAGCCCCTTCCTCCTCCGTCCATGGCCGCCGCCGCCGGACTAGCTTGACCACTCCCAGGCCACTCGGGTCATCCTACTGGCCTCCCCTCGCTGCTGCGCAACCAGGTCTTGCCGCGCCTCTTCCTGCGTCGATTGCCACGGCGTCGCACAAGCTCCTTGCTCTGCCGCCGCCTCCTTGATCCACCGCCGCTGCACCAAGCTCTCTCCAGAGCCGCCGCCACCTCCCATGGATCCGCCGCCCTCTGGCGCCTCCGTTCCGTCCACCCGTCAGTCGCCTTGCCGCCCCACCTGCCAGCGCCGCCACCGCCCAAATGCCGCCAAGCCACCCGCTCCCTTCTGCCTCCCCCTTTCTCTTTCTCTGTGAATCAGTTGGGGATGGATGAATGGGATCGGCCCCACCTGTCATATGCTTGACCCTCCCCTCCCTTTGGCTACCATATGCCCCCCTTTTCCTGTGCCGTGGACCAGCGCCCCTGTGCACGTAGGCCTAGTCTATGCACTGTGCTGTGCACCCAACCCCTCTCTCTCTCTTTTTAATTCCTTTTTGATCTTCGGAAGCTTCGTTCTCCCTTGTCGTAACTTCGATTCAAGTGAAATTAGTTTCTAAAATTTTGTAAATTTAAGATCTTGCTAATGGCATAGGTCTTGATTAATTTGAAGTTCCTTTGTTTATTCGTGTGTATTTATTTGTTTTCTTTTGCTTATTGTGTCTTTTTCCGGTACGTCTGTCCGATTAGGATTCAAAGATGTAGGGGATCTCCACTTCGATCAAACACAAGATTGTCATGATCCTCTTACCTATATCCTAGGTGAGTCAATACTTTGATCATATTGTGCCTACATTTTATGCAAATTATACTCATTTAAATTAGCAAAATTGCATGCTTTAATTCTTTAATCGAATGTATGTTAAAGTTTAAGGTAGTTAAATACCCATTTGATGATTAATTAATTGATATGCCATCCTTGATAAATTGAATCCATTATTCCTTTGTCACCCTAGTAATCTATATGGTAATACTAGTTATAAGTTGTACTTAAGCGACATGCTAGTCTTGCTTAAGTACCGGGACATTAAATGTCCCAATTATCATCCTTTAAACATGAAAATTGTTTTGGGCAGTCATTGTGAGGAAATGACTAAGATGATTGAATTGGTGTATTTTACTCCTCAAAAACCCAAATTGCTAATACCACATCTGGGCGGACGGAGAGGCAGTGGGTGCTCCAGGAGCACGAGAATGGTTGGTATGAGGAAAGAACCGCCCGGATGGATTAAGGACTTAATCTTGTCACGACCTCCCGTGTTAAACAAGTACAACCACAAGTCTGCAAAGTGCAACTTGGCTTAGTAAAATTATTAAACCCTGAATGTGTCTCACACGGTGGAGAAAGGGAAATGCGCAAGCTTGGGTACATCCAGCTTGAATGGGTGAAGTTGCCAGTGGTTGTGGGTAGTCCAAAACTACACCCAACGCTAGGGTTACAACAATCCCAGCATAGAACGATGGGCGCAACCCCATATGGGTGAGATGACAGAAAGGGCAAGGTAGTTTGAAAGGTTACTGTGACGGTCGCTCAAATACATGGCCAAGGAATCATGTAGGGTAACGAGTATGACTATCTCTTGTGGGTACGATGTCTGACCTCTGCAAAATCTAAAAGCTGTTTTAAGCATCGCGCCTACGGTCAAAAGCGGACATGGGAATCTTAACTTGAGTTAGTTCTATTTTAAACTTTGTGGGTGTTACGAAAAATGTGGAAGGGCTCACCTAGCCCTGTGTTGGATTTTAGCTGAGTCTTCGAGCTCAGTAGTGGTAGTAATTGGAGGTAGCTCCAATCAAAAAGATGCATAAGGTAGGGTTTCCGCCGGAGGAAAAATCTACTGAAATAAATATTGCACAATTACTCTCTTTAATAAAATGCAATTTGTTAAAATGCTAAGTGATAGGAATTTGTAATTATGATAATTCAAAACATTGCTTTAGAAAATAAAAGAACCTGAGCCGTCTTTGTTAAGCCTTGCATGTATATTATTGCATTGTGTATTGGCTCGTGAGCACGGAAGTTGTGCTCATTCTCACTCTTTCCCCCAAACCCTTAGAAGCAGGAAACCCCCAAGACTACACGTACTACGAGGATCCAGAAGTTGGAGGCCCAGGAGATGATGAAGCGTAGTTTAGTCTTTAGTTGCTCTAGTCTCACCCCAGTCTAGTTCACTCCGTTAGTGCTTGCATGCATCCAATATTATCCAAGTCCTTGGTTAATATCGGGCGCACACGGGTTTCCCCAGTCACTTACCTATGGAGAGATGTGCTCTCACACCTTTTTGCTTCCATTGTCGCTTCTACTACTTTTGAAATGTACTCAGTTTGGCATGTTCGGCCCTTATTGTAAAACTTGACCCGATGCGGTCTATGTAAAGCTCTGATGTGTTGTTTAATAAATGGTATGGTTTTATCTACGCCATGTATGAATTGATTCAGTGACATATCTATGAGTGCTATCTACTGATCCAAGGAATAGTATTGTGTTTTCACAGAGGATTTGGATTCTCAGAATCCGAATCCGACATCATGAATGCATAATTAATCTCATAGACAGAGACTCAACAACTAGTCCCATTCATATGAAGCTTATATGTTAACACCAAGCTTCTACACTGCACCCTGGCTGGCTCCTAGTAGGAAACTTGTAAGAAATTGAAGTCTAATATGATCCTGTGGCCTTTCGATTTCGTAAGCTTTAAGAACAACACTGTATATACAAAAAAAAAAACTAAGCCATATAGTGCAAATATTGCATACTATTCATTTAGGTTTTAAAAGGTCTGCACAGTGCCGATGCATCACAAAAATGTTTTTAGTACACAGCACTAGTAAAAAACGTTATATACGTTATACAGTGTAAACATTTTTATCTAGGTGATCAAATCAAATCTACTCCCATTAGTGGGTACGCAGCACTACACACCTAAACAGCACACTCAGAAAGTTATACTTGATGGGAGAAAGAAAATAAGACCTAACAAACATAACATAGAAGGGACGAGGCCAAGGATCGATTTCGCGGGAGGACGAGGCCATCCTTGTGTGATTGAGTTGCCTGCCGGTGACGACCTAAGTCATTATCACCTTACTTAAGTCTTTGAACAGAGGTGCAACTACCACATTTAATTTAATTACTGCTTCACGTATCGCATCTCTGTGTTGGCACCAAGCAGATGAGGATTCAACGCAAACACAAACAGACTATGCATGCAATCACTTTGGAGATTCAACGTGGCAATGAGAACACAAGCTGATTTTTGTGCCGCCCAAACTATGCACTTTTTCTGTTTTCTTTCTTGTCTTATTTAAACACAAAGGAAACATTCTATGCTTGCAATCATGATTCAATCAATCTACGCTAGCAATCAGGATTCAATCCTGATAGTTATGCTACCAATTCAAATCCAATGTACTACTCAATCAATCCCTGTAGTTACACTACAAAGCAACAAGATTAGTTCCAACAATCACCCCCTAATCTTGTTGTCATTTTTTGAGTACCTTCTCGCCGAACTTCAGAGTAGCACCGGTTCGTCATCCACCGCAGCGAAATGTGCCTCTAAGTTCTTCAGCTTGTAGCACTCGTTGGCAAAATGCCATCAGATGCAACAATTGTAGCATTTGATCTTCTTTTATTGAACTTGCGCTCACTGGTATCGGAGTCGCTGTTGTCCTCCTCATCGCCATGGCCGCCGCCACGGTCACCAGCTTTGCCATGGCCACGGTTCTTCTTTGTGTGACATTACTTAGAAAGTTATACTTGATGGGAGAAATAAAATAAGACCTAACAAACATAGAAGGGACGAGGCCAGGATCGATTGTGCGCGAGGACGAGGCCATCCTTGTCTGATCGAGCTGCCTGCCGGTGACGACCTAAGTCATTATCACCTTACTTAAGTCTTTGAACAGAGGTGCAGCTGCCACATTTAATTTAATTACTACTTCACATACTGACGTACCGCATCCCTGCAAGTCTTTGAAGTCTACACAGTCATGAGTCCGACTCATCATGAATGCATAATTAATCCCATAGATAGAGGCTCAACTAGTCCATGCATATGATGAAGCTTCTACAATGCACCCTGGCCTAGTTCCTTCCTTCGTGATCTAACACTCATCATGCATAGGCATAGATGCAGGAAGAGGTGAACGAAGAGCTCTTCAATGTGTGTATGCACGAGAGGACAACCTCAGCGAGGACAACATCGGCGTTGCTATTCAAAGACAGTGTGAGAGAGAGAGACATGTCTCAAAAACTAAAGCACTTTTAACTCGGACAAACACGTAACAATAGCTAAAGAAACAAACACTGCGACCTAGCGCCTCCTTCAATTATTCATTTACATTAATTCCTTATTTGTCACCGATGCTTAGGAGCCCTTCCCTTCACCGGCATTGTTGTCGAAGGACCGCCATACCTAAGCTCAATGGCTCTAGAGTGCCGCCGCCGCTAGGCTACCTCAGTTGTCTTGTTCCCGAACTATCCACGTCACCAAACCTACCTCTACTCCCAAATGCTCATTGACCACACGACCGACCGGATTCGCCACTGCAACCATCATCGTCGGCCTCACCTATTTCAGATATACCACATCGGCCATCTCTAACTTCTATAGCCCAAACCACCACTAAAAATGGGTTGGCCTCGCCATATTCTAACCCGTGCTCACCTTCCTAGGTCAAAATCATTACTAAGGTTCGCCGCCGCCGTGTGCAATGCCACCCTCCGTGCTGCCCTCACCGCCGACCACCACCGTCATCTTCTTCCTCAAACCTTGCATCCATATCATGCTGGTTGGGGGTGGTGGTTGGGTTGGGTTGGCAGGGTTGCCACCAGAGGCCATGGGAGGGGACTGAGAGCTATAGTTTGGTTGTTTGGGAGGAAGAGAGGAGCTCCATCGACAAATAGGACCAAGGGGCAATTTGGGCATAATGAGGAAAATCTAACAACCTTTTGGGAGTTAACGAGTATGGGGTCGAACGGAAGTACGAGAGTGGCAAAAAAATAGATGAAAGTTGAGATCGGATGGCATATTAGGGATCCGGCCAACAAGAGATGCTATGTACTATGCTGTCAATACACACGCACTATGAGACCCCTTGTCCCGCGGATGCTAGTGCTCACCTTCCTTCTTCCCTTCTCCCTTCCTAGCATCGTTGCCCATTGTCTTACCCACCCCTGGCCACCGTACGATGCCGCTCACCTGTCCTGGTGCGTGTCTGACCACGACACCGCCACCCACAAACTCGTTTCGGTGCCCTCGGAGAAGAAGCGGCAGTGGCAGCGACGCATGCGGCGACGGCTTGAGTAGCGGTAGCTGAGGGAGGCGGCAACATAGGCGACAGCATGGACGGCGACGCAGGTAGTGGTGGTGCCCGAAGGGGGCGGGATCCAGTGGCCAGCGGCGAGATTCGGCGGCCCACAGCCGGCTCAGGCTAGAAAAGGAGAGGAGAGGAGAGAGAGAAGAGGGAGATGGAGAAGAAGGAGAAAATAGAGGAGAGTTAGTGGCGTGCGGGGAGGAGAAAAGAAGAAAAGGAAGAAGGAAAAGAAGAAAGAGAGAGGAGGTGATTTGGCTGATAAGGTGGTAAAATACGGTGACATAGGTGCTAACGTAGATGTCACATTAGCAAAACCGGGGTGGTTTTGATCTCAGGGGTAAACTGAACGGTTTTGAGAGTTAGATGTTGGTGTGTGTCCGGTTTTGTAGTTCAACGTTGATTTTTAGACTTTTTGAAAGGTTTATAGTTGTAAGATGGACTTTTCCCTTAATAATATAGTGAGCGTATGGTTCTGCAACAGCAGAGTACCCCATAGGTTTTCACGGCATATGTAGGTAGATTTCTAGAGTATTGTGGTACCATTTAGCAATAAGGTTGGCATTAAGAATCTGCAATAATCAACTTACAGAAGCAGTTTGCTGTGCGGATCAATCAATTACTAATGTCGTAGCTTTACAGACGGTGCACATAATTTTTCTTTCGGTGCTCTCTGAGTCTTGAGAGTTTGAGAATCAACGCCATGACTTTATGTCATGTGGTCCTTAATTATCAAAACAGAAATATTCGCGTTATTTAATTCTGTGAGAAGGAAGTGACATCTATAAACAGATAAGCACAACATTTCTATCATAGAGTCACGTCCGGTGCATAAATAAAGTAATTGTTGGGGAGAGTCCCCACGCTACCTTGAGTCAACGATAACCTCGTGAAGGTATGACACCCCGGACGAGGTTCGAGGGCCAACCAAAGATGGGTCTAAAGACCAACCTTGGACGGGGTCCAAGGACCAACCTCGGCGAGGTGGGACATATCGGCGAACCGGAGAGCTTGACGGAGAGGTCCTCGAGGAGTGGACACGACTGGAGCACGCTTACGAAGGCCTATGTCCAAAGGTGCAGGACGCGACGGAGAGCTTGCGGAGCACCGGTGTGGTGGCGGCGAGGGACGCGAGCCTGACGTCGGATAGCTACCCGAGCCCTCGGAGCTTGAGCCTGGCGAGGCATTGGGAGGGTAGTGCGGCGGCCACAGCCACGCGCGAGCGCCGGCAAGGCGGCCAAGGGCCGTGGCAGGGTCGCGCCCATCGACCTCACCAACTCATCGTGGGTGGAATCCGCAAGGTTGGCAACGCGCTACGTGGACCTGCCGGTGGAGACCAAGACATGTTGCACCGTACGTGTGGAGAGAGGGAGGGTGAGGAGGGGACGCCGGTGAGCCACTGGGGAGGTATCATGGCCGGCCATGGCCGAAGCAAGGAAACATAGAAGAAAGGAAGAGAAAAAGAGGAAGAAGACATGGGTAAAATTGGCATTTATGTTTCAAAAGGGCAAAAAAGGGGGGACGTACTTAGGATGGGGCAAAAGATTAATTATATAGAACTCAGTCCTAAATCATTGAAACCACGCTAAAAATAGGGCAAATGATCAATTTTTCCTTTCAAAAATACAAGATGACAAACCGAGTCTAATCTAGACTCTAGAGCTATACAGAAACACTTAGTAAAGCACAGTCATTTTATTACATAACAAAGCAATACTTACAAAGCAGGGAATCACAGCGTTACAGCTTACAAAAGAGTAATTAAGCAGCATAGATCAAACCTTGCTATAACCTTGCGTTACAGCCAAGACCCAAGAAAAGCTGTTGCTTCCGTCATCTTCTGTTCCTTCGGTTCATTTTGATTGTTCTTGTCTTGAACAGTTCTTTTTTTTAAAAGGCAGGAGAGCTACCAATTATATTAATATAGAAGAAAACCAGGCCAACAAAGGACGTGAAGTCTAGAACATAATTTGTGACTTAATTACACGGTATAAATTACTCCAAGCCCTTAGCCCGACGAGCGTCCAAACTCTACCCTCCTCCTTTATCTTCGCGACAGGATTAGTTGACCTGTTCTAAAAGTTTTTGGCGTTGTGTTCCTTCCAAACCTCCCAAGTGATTAGGATGACCACCGTTGCCGTCACCCTCCCTGTCTATAATAGTTGATCTAAAGAAAGGATCATTGTCCATAATTAACTATTGGACGTGACCAATGCTCGGACATACATTCCGAGCATCAGCGCCGTACGCCATGCCTTACCGTCCGATCTGGCGCTATGATGCTCAGCCGTCCGATCTCAGTGTGTTTTTTCTTCCTCCCAAAACAAGCGAAAGTACTATGCAACATGACGCACACCTGACGGAAAAAAACTCCGCCTGATCTCGTCTGAAAAAACATTAGGAAAAAATAGCATATTCTCACCAAAATTGCATAGAAACCATCAGTTTAGAATCTAGTTGCGCTTAAAAACTAATTCAAATATACCAATCAAACAAATTTCGATGTTACGACATCAAAATTTGTTGCAACATCAAGAAATTTGCAACATTTAAAACTAACTCATGAAATATTTTGATTTCATGTATGCAACAATCGGCGACAATGGTTGCAACAAAAATCCTTTTCCCACATAAATTCAGGAAGATGTATTGCAACAAACCAAATCACTTTCTGCAACAATGGAGAAAAACTGTTGCAACAATTCGAGAATGCATGCAACATTTAAATGGTAAAGGGGCTGCAACAAATCAAAAACATCATTGCAACAAAAAAAAATACCTCTAGCCGCAACATTTGTCTCCATGGACTTTAGGGAAAGGTCACCAGCCTCATGTCGTCTGCTCGTCATCCGTCTTCCTGACTTCTTCGACGGTCGTCCGACGCATTTGATGCATGTGCTCCCTCTCCTTGTCGGATCCAAGAGAGAGAGAGAGAGAGAGAGAGAGAGAGAGAGAGAGGTGGGGAGGGAGGGAATAATAGGGACAACTGTGGCTCTAGCAGCGGGCTCTGGTGGTGAGCTTCAGCACCGGTGAACTATCATAGGGTGTGGTGGAGGAAGTAAGGTGGGGGATTCCGATATCAGAGAAGGATTGTGAGGTGGGGGATTCCAATATCAGAGAAGAATTGTGTGGTGATAGCAGAATGAGCCTATGAGAGTGAGACGAGAGATGAATGGTATTGTGGTGTGGGATAGGAGGAATGACTTGGTCAAAGCGCAGCTGTCACATGGACAAGTGGCGATGGAATCGTCCGATTTTTTTTCTCCCGCCGTATGTCCGAACAGTAGCATTGTCCTTAACTATTAATCAATCTTGGTAATCAGTGTTCCGGTGCTGGCATCCATGTGATGTGATGCGACTGGGTGTTCAGTATTCCAAGGATTTCATTTCACGACGTCCTTGCTTGCTGCTACTTGTGTGTGTTTGTAATTACATTGTCTTACAAGGTACTGAAAACGGTTGATCCCCAATTCGGCAATTCCCCATCTCCCCGAGGTCTTGTCAGCTTGCTGCCAGAGACCTAAGCGTTGAGACCTGACTGGTAGGCACCTGAATTGTGAAGCAAATCTCCATCTCCCAGCTTAAGAATTTGGATGGATGCCTGGTTGGTTTCAGAGGTTTCGATCAAACGTGAAATCAATAAGATGATCAAGGCATACAAATTAGAAACGACGACTACCTACCTATCTGTAACCTGTGTCGACGACGATGATGTCGCCAAGCTGCGTGCCGACCAGCCACTGTGGCGTGGCAGTGGTGCGATCTAGTCCTCCAGCCCTGGCCTGAGCCAGATGTGTAACGGCGGCACGACGGTCCGCCGTCGAACGGCGGGAGAAGTACCCACCGGTCGGCGACGTGTGGAGTCCGCATCTGCATGTTGGCTACTGTACGTATTTGTCGCGGTGGAGCAGCCGGCCGGTGATGCCGGTGCGGCGTTGGATGGTGACTGGCTGGATTATTTCAATCTGCTCGCTCGTCGACGGAGGCAGCCGGTTGGTTGGTCGACGGCGTACGGGTACGGCGCCTCCCAAAACTCTCCTGAATGGGCCATGGGAAACGGCCTGGTTCAGTAGCTTTGTTTCGTATCCTAGCCTTGGCCCGGCCAAACAGATATTTCTACGCTTGCCACCTCAACCGAATGCCAAATGAACACTGCATATGGAGATGTTCAATAGAAACAAAGTGGGCTTGTTGCAAGTTTGAGTCCAGATGGCACCGGTGTACAGGGCAGGAAGCTAGAGTGGACGGTATGATGGAACAAGTTACACCTGAGAGGATCCATGGGCTGGATGGATTTCGAAACAGAGGTAAAGCACTATCCAGAATTTGCACCATCAATCTGTATGCCCGAGGAAACAGCTGCCTTTCCACTTCCTTGCGCAGGAACCGAAATTACCATGGCACAAGATCACTCTCCATGGTGAACTCTTCTTAAACTTGTTATCCATCGATCAGCATGATATGCCGAGCAGTAACAATGAAAAGTACGAAACGAAGAGAGCCTCGTTTCTGCCTTTTGTTCTCTCTTTCATTTCCAAATAGAATGGAGTAATAAGTTTAAAGTACCATGAACATACTACTACACAGCAAAAAAAAAATGTAACACGACCAAATGTATGCTAGAACTCGGATACATCATTTTAATTTACTCCCTCTGTGCTAAGGGATAATGATAAACTTACTAGCTAAGAAAGAAGCATGGCTGTTTGTTTTTTTTTTTACTGCAAATTGGCCTTGTAGTGTAGTTCTCACAGTAGTTAATTTGTCGAGAAGAAGTAGTACTGTAGTAGTAGTTTTGTTGTTGTTGTTGCCGATCCTTGTTTGAGCACTTCTCTTGGAGTGAGTTGTGTGCGCCATACACTGATAACTCATCGAAATTTTAGAGGAATGTATCTTGTCAGGGAAAGATGGGCATTTCTAGTGATGTCTAACTGTGTGAAGTGTGCAGGTGATCTACATCGACCTATGCCAATTGGATGATTGGATGTATATAACATGAACATGAGGAATTGAGAACTTCAGATCAATATATTTTTCTTCTTCCATGTGTCGTTTGTGACATGTGAGGTGCAAGTTATTTACAGTAATTTTGTTGTTACAGACTTAGTAGGTAATGTTTGGCTTGGTCTAGTGCTTCATTGGAGCTTTGTGGTTGTTCTTTTTCTAGGCGTTTGATTGTACCTTTGTATAAAGGATGTACACAGTTGTACTACATAATATAAACATAAATGGACTATCTGATATCCAAATATCCTGTTAAGATTTTTAATCTGGTATAACAAACTTTGAAGGCAGGTGCTTTCTTTTGCCCTTTTTGGCGAGCTGTATGCAGACTGTAGAAAATACTATTGTGCGTTCATCCATCAGAAGCATGAGGAATGGAGATAATAATATCTGAAAGCTCCATACTGACTTGTCTGAAAGTGAAACTTTATACTCTGTTATCTACCCTATACAAGTTCCTAATACAAATTCCTTGCAATTTCTGTCAAGTTTATTGATCCCTTTCTAACTGTCATGTACTTTAGTCATGGCAACACCTTTAATTAGTACACAATGCAAATTCCTTGCAATTTTTGTCAAGTCTTCTAGAGTCTTTTTGAGCTGTCTTTTGGTCACCCCTTTATTCATACTGCGTTGAGGACAATGAGGGAGCAGACAGAACAATGTAAGCAATACCATCATCACTTTATCTGATGTTGGCAAAGATTTTATAGGCCTTTCTAAGTCCAAAGTGTAGATTTTTTTGGTAATATTTATGCAGTGAAAGCCATCAGGGGAAAGGGTGCTATATTCCCCTTGCTGTCATTATGCCTTCATGTTGTGTGATATTATTGTTCTGTTAGAAAGAAGTGCCAGCCTGCTGCCTTTATCCACTTTACCTTTGGTTAGTCTTTTCAACCAGTCAGCTTTTTGAGTTTGAGACCATGGTGCACACCATAAGTCTGTCATCTTTGTTTTTGTCCGTGTACTATTTTCTGATTATATTGATTTCATAGTAACCAAAAACGCGGTTTGTCCGAGTTACGGTACGGGATTTGAGTTCGTAGTTCGACATTTTTTCTTCTAATTTCCACTGTGAACACGAACCCTGTACCCTAAACCGGTTCAGATTCGACAAATCCGGTTCGCGATTCGCAGAGTTTTATAGCGAATCCGGTAACTATAGATTTGTACTATCAAAGTTTATTTGGAAGGTGATGAAA
The DNA here is from genome assembly GCA_036346405.1 of Phyllostachys edulis. Classification (NCBI taxonomy): domain Eukaryota; kingdom Viridiplantae; phylum Streptophyta; class Magnoliopsida; order Poales; family Poaceae; genus Phyllostachys; species Phyllostachys edulis. The sequence goes on from CM070566.1 coordinate 61,531,904, forward strand.
AAGATTCCTAGACCAGAGTTGTTTTGCCTAAATGTCACTATTCAAAGCGGCATTAGCAAAAATAGCATCCTCGTAGCCGCAATTGCAAAATATCGTTCTCCTCCGCACCACCACAGAACGGATAAGCCACGGGACGACACGTGGCCCCTCGTCCTCACCAGCACGGAACGCCACGTGGCCCTCATCCGCACCACCACGGGACGAACAAGCCACAGGACACCACTTTTGCAATTGCGGCTGTGATGGCGCTATTTTTGCTAATACCGCTTCAAACATTGCCATTTGGGCCAAAAATTCCAACATTAGACATGTAGTATACTTTAATCAAAATCCATAGGCAAGCTATTCCTTGTAAATATGATTGCATTGTGGATTAATCGACTTGTATTGTCAGGTTACATCATATCTGTCTGATTATAGCAGTTAGGAATGAAAAATAAAGAGAAATTCACAATCTATAAATTAGGAGTTAACTGTCATGTCCTGCTTGGAATATTCAGAAGTACATAAATGGACAGAAACCAGCTGTTATTCTGGCAGTTAAGCACTTTTGATTGTCAGTGCCATGTTTGGTCAGAACACTCATCACATGTATCATATTGGTCTGGGACTCTAGATGAATTTGGTCATTCCCATTGAATTGTACTCCACTTGCTGCTTGACCTGGAACTATCATTCTTATTTGAATCCTAACTTGACTGGATCAACACTACCGTATCTAACAGCATTTTTCATTTTACTAGCTGTACCATATCTAACAACATTTTTCATTTTACTAGCTGACTTTCCATCAGTTAGTAATATGTGGCATGATTTTCCTGGCATCATTGTCTGTGTATATATATATGTGCTCATCGATCTATGCTGTTCCAATAAGTGAAACCCTGTATTGGAACACATCAAACCAACACTGTGTCAATGATAGACATGTGCCAACTTTAGAGTAGACAAGTGGTGAGGAAGGCAACAACAATGTGCCGGCGCTGCAAGAATGGCAATTGCGTCCCGATCCGCTCCTGTCATCTATTCGCGACACGCATTGTTTGATGCTAATCTGATGCTATAATCGGAGGGATTTGTAGTTAATGAAGTGCCCTACAAGAAGATAGCATGCAGTAGATTGGTTGCCTTTATTTAGGCTTTAAGCGTAAGATTCGTCTGGTATAGGCATAGAGGCATAGGCAAGGGCATGCATCCTGGCAAGCGGATGAAGAGGACATGTTGACATGTACCCCCAATTTTCTCACCCAACACGGACCGCAATTTGCAGAGCAGGTGATCATGTGGGGGTTCTTGTTGTGTTCTTTCGAAGTAACATCCCGCAAAATTTGCAAGACAAGCCATCTAATCTAAGTAAGAGCTTGTTTTTTTACTGCGAATTGGCCTTGTAGTGTAGTTCTCACGGTAGTTAATTTGTAGAGAAGTAGTAGTAGTTTTGTTGATGTTATTGCTGATCCTTGTTTGAGCACTTGGACTCTTGGAGTGAGTTGTGTGTGCCATACACTGATAACTCATCGAAATTTTAGAGGAATGTATCTTGTCAGGGAAAGATGGTCATTTATAGTGATGTCTAACTGTGTGAAGTGTGCAGGTGATCTACATCGACCTATACCTACAGCTGCATCTAATTAAGATTCCTGTTTAGTTTGTGAAGCACATGATGGTATGAATTAGTGTGACTCTGAAGTTCAGTAGGTTCACCAGTGTCTATGAATGAATGAATGGTCAGGATTGAGACTTGGCTTATGTCATACTCTAATATGTAAAGCCATACTACTTCATCACTTTTAATCAGCACTATTTAGATCATATATGACATGTGAAGTGGTCTTTTACATGCATGCTGACATGATGCCATCCTAACAATCTTGTAGAGCCTGATGGCTTACTATTAATTCTTTGCTCGTGGTTAGGTAGTTGACTACCGAAGAATGAATCATTCAAGGGACCATTTCCGAAACCTGTGACAACTGAACCATCTGAAGCCCTGATTACTACCTTGTAGATGCGTTAAAATTGGTTCAGCAAATGCACATCATGTATGGTGTGGTACCAAAGTCAGAAGCACTTTGACCTCATACCCTGCCAGATGTCCAAATTCTGGGTGATGTTACATTGACACTGATGCATACAAGTCCAAGTCAGGCAAAGGAAGGAAAAAAGCAAAGCAGTAGTATTACTTGCAGTGCTTACCCTGTAACGTGTGTAGTGTAAAATATACGTAGGGCCCAAGGTCACCGCCAGTTGAAGCTAGGGAATCTCTCTGTATAGGAAGAGGAAGATGGAAGGGAAATATTCTTGTGTTGTGATGTAATATCCGGTTTAACCTTAGAGAGTTTAATTGAAATGAGAATGGAAATTAATTGGAATTAATATTGAAAAAATTCAGAATTTTAGGAGGGGGGAAAGAACGTGGGCCTTTGGCCCATGACCCCTTGGTCCAGGTGCGGGGCCTTCGCCGGCCACAAGGGGAGCTACGGGCCACCCCCTGTCTAGCCCCTGCCGCCTGCCTCCCTAGTGCCGAGCTCGTGCCCTTGCGACGTGCTGCTGCCTGGCCGCCAACATGCATCTACATGCCCGTGCGTGAGTGCCGAGCTTCCTGCATGCATCAATGCTTTGCATGTATCCATGTTGGTTGCTACAGCAAGAAAGAAAGAGAGATCAGAAAAAGAAATAAAGGCTGCTGTTGCGTGAAAGCTGTGCTGGTGCGGCTGCTGACCAAGAAGATCAGGAAAGGGAGGAAGGAAAGAAGGGAGAAAAAGAAGGGGGGTTTTCACGGAGATTCGTGATTTACGTTGTAATATTCAAGGGTAATATCAGATAATCCATAGGTATTGCCATGGATTAGTCGTTGTTAATTTTGTAGGTCATTTTGATTAGGGGAAAGTTAGTTTTCTATCAGCCCTAGTTCGTCAAAGTTAGGTGTAAAATCTTGAGTGAGTGATTAGGGATATATAGAACTGGATTCAGAGGTTGGTCTAATTAGAGAAAAGTTAGATAATCTCATTAGCTTTTCAGGAAGGTCTGGAACATTAGAATCGGATTAGCAACCAAAAAGATACGGTCTCGGAAAGGTCGCTCTCCAGATTTTGGACGTAATTGACAGACGTCGTGAAGAAAGGTCGGTTTCATATAGTAGATGGTAAAATTAAATTATGGTGATAACTTGAATAATGTAAAAATTTTGCGTTTCCAGAACTAGTGTAGTTCATATATTTTTAACCTTTAGAATTAAAGATATAAAATTGTGAAATGGACTATTCTAACAGATTCTGGAACGGTCTTCGGGTAAAACGGGGTAGAAAACGATAGAATCAGAGGTTTGTCATAACTAGAAAATTATAGGTTTTTTGTAGGGATTCCAGAAAGTCTTGGATGGTTGAATTTGAAGTTTAGATGAATACATTAGAGCCGTTTTACTACTAGGACAGCGGGTAGTGCATCCGGTAGTTTTGGGTTAAATGCGTCAGTTTGGCGTAGAAGTGCTACGACGGTTAGAATAAAGTGTCAGTGTTATGATTTTGATATGTGTTTTAAATTATTTGTCCAGGGAGTGTGGTCTCTTGTGCTTTGCTGTCACTTCACTATCCAACTTCATAGGGATAAAGAGGCAAGTGCATGGTAGACAATGTTCATTGATTGATTACTGTATTCTTTACCACTCGTTATTATTATATTGTTTGCGCTTTTACTTTATTTAATTGCAAGCAATGTGAATGGACATGATTTTATTTGTATTGATGGATATGAGAATGTTGGATAATGTTAATAATGATGAATCTATAAATAACTGTACATTCATAAACATCATTGCATATGAGAATGTGATCATGGTGATCACAACTCTAAGGGAGTGGAGGAGGTCCCCGATCCTTTTGGAGGATGGGCTTGAGAGTGAACATTGTCGTCAGTGTTCACTCACGCTATACCGGTATACGCGAAAAAAGTGCATGTGGACATGTAGCATAGGGATGCACAGAATGAAAAGAGAATTGAATGAATGAGTATGAGAATAAAGAAAAGAGAAACAATTGGTGTTGATGATGATATTATTTACCATTGATTAAGCATTGCTCATTGTTGATTATTGTGCTTGCTGAGTCGTGGACTCACCCTTGCTCTATTATTGTTTTTAGGTGACCGTTGACAAATGTTGCTCATGTGAAGGGCCAGCACACACTTGGAATCACGTCATTCATTCAATTACAAGAACTATTGATCATGAGAGAATTTATTAGTGTGATAAGTTATAATTGGGAATGGATATTATTGCTTAGCCTTAGTTGATTATTCATTAAATAAACTTGATTGGTTTGGTTTTGCGTTGATCTTGGTTTGTTATTTTGGTACGCTTCCTAAGAATTAATTATCCATGATCCCTTTATTGTTATCCTTGTGTTATTGTTGTTGGGATACGGGTAGGATACACTAGCAATAATTCAAAAATTCTACCATGTAAACCAGGATGCCAAGCAAGTAAATGATCACAGATCGTTACCACCAGACGCGCAGTGCAGCAGAAAAAGAGTTGGAGTAGCCTGGTACAACGAAAAGTGCGTCGGTGAAGTGGTCGTAGATGATCTTCCACCGTAGTCGATCGTCTCCTCCAGAAACCAATCTACTTCCTCGCCAAGGTCGCAGATCATCCTTAATCGCAACAGCTACCATAGTAACGCTACGCCTCTATGGTATCCACATGTCCAGGGCAGGAACACCGTACGCCGGTGTGCTAGCACCAAGTCGCACAGAAGGCTCTCTCAAGAAGATGGCAGCTAGGGTTTTAGATGAACAACTCAACTCACGACTTTCATGTGTCTTGTCTGTTTTTCTCGTCATACTTCCCTTGGCCTCAAGCATCTCCTTATATAGTGCCTGTGACGGATCCTATCCGAACACGTTTGACGAATCGTATCCATACTGGTTTGTTCCAACCCGTTAAGTGTGTGACCCTATAGGTTCATGTATGATCGGTTGTGATTCAAAAACCCCTTTCGACCACGAGTCGTTAGCGGTACCTAGCAGCACATAACGATTCCCGAACACACATAGAATATATCGGATGAACCTTAATGCAATATGATCTATAACCAGATCTTTATCACTTACGTACAACTCGTAACTCCTTACAACCAGTTGGTGATTATGTTCTCTTCACAACCACCCAGGAGGTCTTCTAGGACCACCCCTAAGGTCTTCTACGACCACCCAGGAGGTCTTTCAGGACCACCCGGAGGTCTTCCAGGACCACCTAGGAGGTCTTCTAGGACCACCCAGGAGGTCTTCGTCTTCCAGGACCACCCGGAGGTCTTCCAGATGTGGAGAACATATATCAGCCGTACGACCTATTTGTGTATTATCCCTTTGCCTCATGACATCTGGTTGAACTCCAGGTGAGATTATGTCATCCATGGACTCTTCAATACTTTCTCAATCAAGTGTTGAATAACTTCATGTGGTAGACACTTTGACCACTAGTGGTATGGCCATGCACTTTCTTTATTCAACAACAATGAGGGGCTCAGAGACATCTCTCCTGTTATGTTAGGAGGGGCAAATCCCATATCCGACCAGTCACATTCCTCCCCATGTTTCATAGCATACCCGAAAGCTACCTTTATAACTACCCAGTTACGGTGTAGCGTTTCTCAACCCCTAAGAGTGCTATTACACATGTAGAAAACCATGCTGATCTCAGGTCTAAGGATTATACATCATCATTGCTTGAGACCAACTGATGACACACGAAATCATAACAATCTCAACGGTGTCTCAAGGTGGGTCTTATCCAACACCATGTTCTCTAACATGTGTCCATATTATTGGTTTGATATCTCCATATCTATGACTCATGAAACATAGTCATCAACCAATACATATGCTAGTCTATTCATATGTGTCCTCATATGTTTCCGACTAGGGAACTTTTAAGAATAATCATCACATAAATATAGAGTTTCACAAACAAGTCACATACTCGTTAATCTTCATAACTGACGATTCATTCAAGGAACAGAATAACACTTATTCAATAACACATAAACATAGACGTGATATCATCATCTCTATGATTGCCTCTAGGGCATATCTCCAACAATCTCCCACTTGCACTAGAGTCAATCAAATAGGTATTGAATACCCATAGCTCTTGTGTGCACCTCATGCTTAGGTTGCGGGAGAGGCTTTGTCAACAGATCAGAAAAATCATGTTCGACCAGTCTACGACCAGCTCATATCTCCATACGACTAGTCTGGAAGTAGTCGTATCACCATACGACTAGTCTGGATCCGGTCGTATCACCATACGACCAGTCCATACCTAGTCAAACTTAAATCCATGTGCACTTTGCATATCTGTAATTCTTCCAGCCTTCCTGGTCATATCAATATACGACCAGTCTGGATATGGTCGTATCATTATATGACCAGTCCATACCTGCTCCTTTCATTCAAACAAAACACAAACCCTGATTGCGATCTGAAATCATCCTTATCGATTTGGAAGCTTGCATCAATGTAACTATTTACGACCAGCATTTTCTCACCACCATAAACAAGGAATGCAACCTTAGTCCTTCTCAAGTACTTAAGGATATTCTTGTCTGTGAATCAACCCTAAAAAAGGTTTCTTTGTTTCTTTTGCCTTTCTTGATTGGCATCATCATTTTTTTTGCCTTTCTCAGCCACGTCGTGGGTGCCTTGAGATACGTGAGGAAGGTGGTGAAGTGTTCATATCGCTACTAGTAATCTAGTTAACTATCTCTATATTTCTGAATCATATAGTACTCTTAGTTAGCTATAACCTTCTTTTCCTTTGAAAGCTAGATATAACCCAAAAACTTGGTTGTTTGCAATTCTGTTTGATGGTTTCATACTAGCAACCTATTCAACTACACCAATTACACTGTTTCTTTCCGATGCCATTCTAATTGATTTTTACTGCATTAGTTAAGAAGCACACCATGATTTTGCTTTGTATCTGAGTAACACACTCCAATTGACATGCAGAACATGCCGCTCCCCTTCACAGCAATGAAGAAGCTCGGCATGGATGAAGTCATCAAGGACATTGCGAAGAAAATCTCCTGAATCTGATCAGCCATTCATGGATGCATGGCTCCATTTTGTGATGGTAAGCTTCAAGCTAGCTTGTAAACCAAGTGTACTCTTGTGTAGGAACTTGATATTGCACTGGACATGCGCCATAGTGTGGAATCACAGGTCTGTTCTGAGTCTAGTGTAGTTAAGATATGTAATCTTGTGTAGGAGCTAGCTTGTAAGCCTCGTCTGTTCGCAAGGCTTTCCCAAATTTGTCTAGGTAGAATACCTAATCGTTAACCACAATTTTGACATGTTTAACCATTTCGATGTTAATAAACTAGATATTGAAGTGAGGCTTAAGGAAATGTATTTTCTGTTTTAAGCATGCATAGTATAGCTACTGATTTGTCCAAATCATGGCACTGAATGAACCAACAATTTCCAATATAAAAGGGAGAGAAATGAACATGAGTGGGGGCATCTTCATTACAAGTTGAATATCGAATCTACCTATCAATGCAACTTCAAACTAGTATCTTGGATGCGTTTCATCCAGGGGCATCGCTTTTAGTAAGGTTTTCCTTAGCTCGTAAGTAATAGTTATCGACACTATGTCTTTTGACATTATTAACATTGTTTGTCCTTCATTTATCATAGATCAAAATCATGATTCACAAATGAAGGAAACTGATATATTCCACGAGAAAGTTGGAAAATGACAACACTTAAGAGTACATTTGACTAGTAGTACTACCAAGAATTTAAAATACCTGTCCATAAAGTACCTAGGAAGAAACTCTAGATCATCTTGTTGTAGACATGGCAGGTGAAGTCATGGACTGAAGTAGAAAAGGAATGACAAAGTTGCTGCATAATTTTCTCCTTAATTTGTATTCTCCTGTTGTTTCTCGTATGTCCTATTCCTCTTCATCCCCTGAAACAACACAACCAAGCGAATATTTTTTGGAGATATTTGTTTAAAAAAGAAGAATAAAAAGTAGGAAATACTGATGAAAGGTATATGGAATGAACAAGAGGAACAAAGAAATCAAACTAAAAGGAGTAACTGAAGAAACTATGATGAAGGATTTGTGTTAATTTACCTCCAGATATGGTAGAGCGGTTGATATTTGTCTCCAAGTTGTATGGATCTCTTGTGTACAGCACATACCATTTCCTTGGATTGTCTCCATCGTTTGCATATGCCTTGACTTGCTGGATATGGCTCAACTTGTCCCACTCTGGGCTAGATTTTCCCTTGGCTATGGAAGTGAGTAGCGCTAGGTTGCAGTCTAGTAGCAAATGCCTTAAGTCTATATCTCTCATGTATTCTGGGAGCGCTTCTATGTTGTAATCCTCCAGGCCGAGCCTCTGGAGCACGGGCACACCCTCTAGTGCCTTCATCTTCAGGCATAAGACGATGTCAAGCTTTTGCAATCTAGGGAGATTAGCGATCCTCTCCAGGTCAGGGTTATCAACCACTTGAAGCTCAACAACAGAAGCAAAGTTCTCTAGAGAGTTGAGGTGCTGGACGCTGTGTACCCCTAACACTTTCAAAGCCCTTGCATGGGAGGCAAGGCCAGGCGAAAAATGCCTCAATTTGCAGCGCTTGAGCTCAAGCATCTCCAAGACAGGCATGGCTTGCACATTCAGATTTAGTTGCTTAGGCTCCCACTTCCACTCCTCCCATTCCACCATCCCTATTAACTTCATCTCGTGCAACCTCGGAAACGCAACCACAACCTGGGATGAAGGATGGCAACTATGCTGTTGCAGGAATTCAGGCCCAACACGCTTGATGGATGGAGCACGGTTTATCGTAAGGTTCTGCAAACAGGGGAGCTGGCACAAACCATCAGGGAGATGGGTGCAGCAGGCCAGGTCATCCATCATTAGAATCCTCAAGCTTCTGAAGAGGTGAACTCCCGCTGCTGTCGACATCATCCACCTTGGGAGCCGTCGACCGAAATATCCTTTGATGAGAAGAAGATCTAGGCAGGGCGGAGGGCAGAGCTCATCAAACACCTCCTCAATTCGTCGCTGCTCTTCCTCACATTGGCCATTTTCCTCTTTGACCAGCCCATCATCTCCTAGTCTAGTGGTGCAGCCCAAGAACAGTCCGGTAAGATACACCTTTGCACCGAGCCTGGCCTTTGTGGCGGACGAGGCAATAGATACATTCTCCAGACCCACTAATCCAAGAGTCCTAAGCTTGGAAAGAGACCCCAACTCTTCCAAACTACACCAATCACCATCCACGTGGGCTTGAAACCCACCTAGTGTCCTCAATTCTGTTAGACCACGGAACCCCCTAGGTATAACATTTATGCTTGTGCCACGAAGGCTAAGATACCTCACCGCCTCTAGTTTTACAATGCCATCGTGAAGTTTCACCAAACTTTCACAACCAACAAGGCTAATGTATCGCAAGAATTTCATCTTGTCGATGTTCTCCTATAGTCTAGATATATCTGTATCTTAGAGACAAATACCTCGTGTGCTTGAGTTGATACAAAGATCCAACCAAGGCAAAGAAAGTTTGTAGATTCTATATGTAGAGTCCGTAGGCTTGATAAAGTACTCAACGAATCACCGTGCTTCATCTTTATATGGCCAATTGATATTAGTGTTCTCGATGATTTACGTGCATGTAAAAACTCCGCCTAACCCATCGACTCCAATCCTCTGCTTTGGCAGATAAATCAAGAATTTTTTGTGAACTAAGTGTAGTGACAATATCGGTTTCACCATTGTGAGCTACTAGTGATTCGCCTCTCGCCACATATCGAGCAAATGAGCGAATAACATCATGCATGCAAAACCGCTGGTCAACGTACTCAGATTCGCTCTATAAGGTTCCTCAATATTAACTCCTTATAGCACTCTCTTCCTAATTCTTCTAATTGCCTCGAGTTCCCATGAAGAAATCCTTCACTAATCCACATGCTAACAATTGTAACATCAAAGAACACTATATTTCTAGGGAGAAGGGAGTAGTGTAAAAGCAATCGCTTCGCATAAGAGAGAGATCTTCGTAGCTTAAGTATATTATGAGTTTAGCTCTTGGGGCATTTCGGATATCGACCATATGGAATCATGTAGAACCTTCTCCCAATCACGTCATTGTCTCTCCTTTGGCACAAGAGCCTCCCATTACTTTTGACAAAGAAGTGGCAAACCACCACATTTTGCTATAATTTCAAATCCAATATCCTTCAGTATATCAACCTCACGTTCGTCCATCTCACTTGAGACTACCTGCTAGCAGTTTAAACCGATAGATAGAGTTAATACAGAATTTTAGAATTGTGCGTTAAATATTTAAGTTGTGAACTCAAATTGCCAGTCTATGCACGTAGCATGGACTGTACATAAAGCAAAAGTATCTATTTTCAAATCAAAACTACCTTGCTAAAATAATTGTACGGATTTGCTATTTCTAAGTTGCCTATAATTTTTTTAAGTTTAAGTCAATTGTTGTGACCATTAGATTTGTGTAGAGATTGATGTGTCATATGGTTGGATGTTGATCCAGTGGATAAAAAATGTAGCTTATGGTTAAGAAAATTTCAGCCACCTTACAAATAGACAATACCAATAATAGTAATACTACATGTAATTATTTATTTAAAGAAGGCAGTATATTGCACAGCTAGAGGAGTTATGGTTCATGCTTCTAGAGGTAACTGGCTAGTGTTGTTAATAAGCAAATAAAATAGATTAGTATTAGCTTGATTCAGATGTTACTACTACCCTTCATTCTTTTTAATTGACACTCTAGAATCAGATCATCAAACTTTCTAATATGTTTAAAATATTTAGATTGGCTACACTAAAGCTATATCATTAGATTTGTCATTAATTTTAATAATATTATAATTTAATTAGTATATAATAAGATAAAGTTACAAAAAGTAACAATCAAAGTCACGCCTTGTAGACCAAGAAAATAAAAAAATGTCACTTAAAAAGAACAACGTAGAAGTAGTTAATTCATACAGACCTGCTTCTTGAGCAAGGACCAGGCATCCTCGGGCCCTAATTTGTCGACATGGTGGTAGGGACGCACGGCTTTCATCCCCCTGGCGACCGTGCCATGTCTCGTGGTGATGAGGACTCGGCTGCCTGGAGTAGCAGCGTTGAGAAACGACGTTTCAAGAACAACCTCCCATGCTCCGTGGCTCCACACGTCATCCATCACTAGCAAGGTTTTCTTCCCCGTCAAGGCAGTAGTAAGGGCTGGCCCAAGCACGGCCATCGCTTTCTCGCCACGGTGGTCTCCCCCGGCCTGGGTGATGGCGGTTCGGAGTAGCTCAGCCTTGTCGAAGTCCTTGTTGACGCTCAGCCATATCATCTTGTCAAACTTGTCCTTTATGGTGTCATCGTTGAAGACCTTCTTGGCAAGGGTGGTCTTGCCGATCCCGCCAATGCCCACGATGGCAGCCACCATGATGTTGTCGCTGTTGCCCTCCTTTTCTGTCAGCATCTCCACCAGCCTTCTCGTGTCCTCTTCGATCTTCTCCCCAACCACACCCGCTCGGTTGAGCTCCCCGGACGTCTCACGGCTGGCAAGACGAGAGTCATGTGCCCTTCTGCCGCGGTCGTTGTAGGAACCGAGGTTGACGAAGCTGAAGGTGATGCTCCGCTCCTTGATGTCGTCCAGCCTCTGATTGAGCTCCTTGATGCCGCTGCCGATGTCGTGGGAAAAGAGGGGATTCCGCAGGCAGAAGAGCAAGGAGTTGAAGCACCCCATGTCTACCGGGGATGGACCACGCTCCATGGCCTTGAGCTGGCAGAGATCGAGGATGTCAGTGGCGTCGTACATGGCGTCCTTGAGCTCCCTCACCCACCCCTGGATGCTCTGGTCGGTGATGTTCCGCCTATCAACATCGGCGAGCAATTTCTTGAGGTCCCCAAGCTTGACGCCCATCTTGTCGATCTCACTTGAGACCCGAAGCAGCAAGTGCACCTCCTCACTCGCCATCTCCGTCAACATATGTTGGACGTAGGATGCAAAAGCGTCCAGGACCACCGCCATCGCTGCAGGTTTGGTTCTTGCTGTTACAAAGCTAAAACCAAACACCATCTCCATCATTATTAGTTTCTACTGAATATACTTTAACATCCATTTTCAATTGTAATATATTTGTAAAATCTATTAAATCATAATATTATGCAAGTATTTCATGAGAAAATCTATATACTCATCAAATTCATATAGTCAATCTAGATATTGATCAAGACATATATTGTTGCTAAAAGTACACAAACTTTTTTGCACGATTCTGATACTTAATTTTTTGGCTGGATATTAACACGGCTCCCAAAACATAAATTTTGCCTATAATTTCTATTGTAACATATGTTACGAGAGAATTGTTGAGGCAAATATACCAATATCATTGTGATATGGCCGATCTAAACATTCATAAAGATATGGATGATCAAAGTTAAAAATACTTGGACTCTTATTTTTTTTTAACTAAATGGATTAGCTAGCAAGGTAAAATTAGACAACTCAAATGTGAATACCATGAAGATGTTGCACGAAAGTGGAGGGAAATAAGTGAAAAAATAGACATGCTAGCAATATAGTTATACGAAGCTGTCGATATTTATGGGTCCAAGATTTTTAACATTTGTATGAGAGAGAGAAAAAAAAAAAGGGAGGAAGGGGCATATTATCAACTCACCTCAACTAGCAGAGGCCAAGTCTTGAGTCCTGGGCTATTTGCTCTGGAGTAAGCTGTGGCGGAGGGCGAGATGTATATATAAGCTCGAAGAGTCCTTAGTCTTGCATTAACACTATAGCCCGTTACCATTTTCCAGTTAGTCTCACTATGAACGCCCATAGCCAAACTGATGCCATCACCAGGACCTCACTTTCTCATTATCTCAAATAATGATTAAGTTATCATTAATCACTAAAACTCAAATTAAAGGCCCAGATGCTTACAAAGTTTGCTAGCTCATTTTACTAGTAATATTATGACTTGCCTAGCTAGCTTTTTGTTTCTACGTAAGTTCTCGCTGAGAGCTACGGTTAAACTAATCCTCGATAGCACAGGAAATGCTAATTTTCTGCACAAATGATTGAGCAAGTCCCATCGATCCAATTGATGGTTGAAAGTTAGCCTAGTTAGCTGCTACGTTTTCTCTTTGGTTTTTTTTTTTATCATTACACGCCCATCGACTAAAGTGATTGTTTGACGTCTTTTTTAACAGAATAGTAAATCTTGCTCGGCGCGAACAAAATGACAAAAACGATGCCTTTACTGAACGAAAAAGGCACAACAACTAGCAGAGGCAGAGACAAAAACTAGTTGAGTCTGTGAGTAAGCTGTGGCGGAGGGCCAGAGGAGCAGCGGATGTATATATAACCAAGGCCTATGTGATGCTAAGGGTTCAACTAGTTTGTCTATCTGATGCCTGCCTAAGCCCTACACAAGTTTAGTGAGTTTTGCAACCTAGTTCAAGTCCTACACTAGCATGGCAATTCTAGAAATTTAAATTGCAGAAATCACATGCGAGAATATAAAGGGGCAAGAGAATGCAAACATAAATTAAGGACCCAGATGCTTACAAAGATTGCTAGCTCATTTTACCAGTAATTTTATGATTTGCCTAGCTAGCTTTTTGTTTCTACATAAGCTCTCGCTGAGAGCTACGATTAAACTAATCCTCGATAGCACAGGAAATGTTAATTTTCTGCACAAATAATTGAGCAAGTCCTATCGATCCTATTGATGGTTGAAAGTTAGCCTAGTTAACGGCTACATTTTCTCTTTGCTTCTTTATCTTTACACTCCCATCGAGGAAAGTCTTGTTAGACGCTTTTTTTGGAACGAAATAGTAAATGTAGCTCTACGTGAATGAAATGATAAAAAACGGCACTTTTACTGAGCGAAAACGGCGCGACAGTGCAAAAAAACTATTTACGGCTATTTTTTTGGCTACCGCGCATGGGGTGCGACAGGCCCCTGCCGCGCCGTTTTTGCAAGATAGGAGTGTCATTTTTACCATCTCGTTCGCAGTGAGCTAGATTTGCTATTCCATTTCAAAAAGAGACTAGATGAGCCAAAAACTCCACGCCCATCACGTCGTACTTTAACAATGGAGTATTTGGCCCATGTATTAATGTATGGATTCCACGACGGAGTAGTAGTAAACTAGTAATACACGCTACTCCATCCATTCGTCAACATATTATATATGTACGTGACGCTAGCTAGCTTATTATTGGCTTTGTCTTTGTTATCCTCTAGCTTAACTATAATTAAACTAAGCCTCAATATTGTTTCTGCAGGAAAAAAATACAAATTTTCTGCACAATTGCTTGAGCAAACTTATCGTTCAAATTAAGATAGCCTAGCTTACGTTTTCTTTGTTTGTTTATGGATAGATCATGTGCATCTTTTACCTTGATAGCTAGGCACATGGATTGTACTATATATACTACTGATTGATGAGACCAATCAATGTACATTGGATATTATACACTAGCAATATAGTTAGTACTAAGTAGGTGGGCGGCACATGTCATGCATATATAAAAGAAAAACGGCTAGCCGGACGGCATCTAGTTAGCTGGCTATAATTATAAACAGGATCTAGCAACTTTGGATCTGTACAACCTGAGGAACAGTATGATGTCAATTAATGTCAATATAGCAACCTGTGATAAATTTTTTTTTGCCCAAACACACGCTTCAATATTCGTCTACTCGATCACGCAAAAGTAGACGTATTCTTTTAGGTAAAACTCCCTGTTTTGGAAGATAGTGTTAGTTGTTAATCTTGCTGTTTAGCTAGTTGCTAATATTAGTCTTGTGTTTTATATTTGCATGCTTAGTATGGCGCCTGAAACGTGCAAGTTCACATTGGGCAGCTAGCGCGCATCTGTGCGTATGTTATGCCATGATCTTAGGACGTGATATGACACGTCCTCTGCATGATTATTGGCCTAAGTTTAGGATGCTAGTTTCGTAGCTTTGCTGTACGTATCAAGCAAGATAAGTAGGAAAGAAAGCAGAAAAGACGTACGTGATTTTGCGTCGCCAAAAAGATCAATCGTCTTCCTCGTGTGTGTTGCTTTCCAATCTCCTGGGGTTCGCGTGAGTTAATCTGGGTTGGTTCCAACATTTGGTAGCAAAGCCATTGATCTTTAGAGACGATGAGTGACGACTCCGCGGAGAAGACACCACTGAAGGCACCAGTGAATGGCGGCAAGATGTCGTCGCCCGTTAGAGCTCCAGCGAGAGGAGGTGCAGTGCCAATTCAGTATCCGATGCTGAACGACAGCAACTACGGCCTGTGGGCCGTGAAAATGAAGATCATCCTACGCGCACTTGGTGTGTGGGCGGCGATAGAGGGTGAAGCACTGGTCAAAGAAGAGAAAGATCAGGGCGCCCTCGCCGCAATCTCCCAAGCCGTACCGGACACCGTGATGATGGCCATCGCGGAGAAGGAGTCGGCGAAGGAAGTATGGGAGGCCATCAGGGAGATGCGCATCGGGGAGGATCGTGTCAAGAAGGCGCGGGTACAAGTATTTAAGAGGCAATTTGATCAGATGTTCATGAAGGATTCCGAGACGATCTCGGAGTTCTCGCAGAAACTCACCACAATGGTGGGCGAGATGCGGTCATTCGGCGCTAAGGTGACGGACTCCACGGTGGTGGAGAAGCTATTCGGCGCCGTCCCTGACAAGTTCCTCTAGATCGTCGGCACGATCGAGCAATGGGGAGATGTGTCGACAATGTCCCTCACGGAGGCGATTGGATGCCTACAAGCGTTTCAGAAAATCTAAAGGGAGGCGACACGGCAAGGAAGAAGGGGAGGTGATGCTCTCGCGTGCACAATAGGAGGCACTCACTACCAGAATCGTCGAAGTTCCCGTGCTAGGAAGTTTCCCGAGTGTTTTGAATAATACACTCGGGAACTTCCCGAGTGCCTCATTAAACACTCGGTAAAATCAAAAAACACTGAAATTAATCTTTCCGAGTGTCCGATCGACACTCGAAATTATGACGGAGCAACGAGGAAAAATTATCTCCCGAGTGTCGACACTCGGAGCTAAAAATAACAGTTCACGGCATTTCCTCCCGCCCATTCCTCCTGCTCCCAAACCCCCACCCCAGCATTGCTCACCTAATCCTCCCAAGCGCTCCTCCCGTCCTCCGCCGCTCCCGCCGCCTCCTCGCCCGGCTCCTCGGCTCCCTCCTCCGCCTGACGCCGCCCGAGTCCGCCTCCGGGCTCCCTCTGCCGCCCGCCGCCCGACTCTCCGCCTCCCCCTCCCTCGCTCCGCCTACCTCCTCCGCCCCGACTCCGCCTCCCGGGCTCTCTCCTCACACGCGCCGCCCATTGTCCTCCTCGGCTCCCTCCTCAGGCCAGCGCCACTCCTCCTGGTAGGTTGAACCATATGGCCTTAAAACCTTTGTTTTTCTTATCGCATTTGTTTATATTCTCTTCTCAAATGGACCTTTTACCACCTAGCTATTGCCTGACCGTTTCTGTGATCAATCTTGTGTAAAATGGCATATGCATGGTCATGGTCATGGTCTCTCTCTCTCCCTTTTCTGAAGACTCATGGTCTCATGGAATCTATCTTCGCATATATATACAAAAAACAAATACATTAGTGCTCTAGCTAAGCTGGCTAATATATACAAGATTTGCACGAGTCGGCTTCTTTGCCTATGCATCTTAGAATGATGAAAGGAATGCTTATTTTTAAGGCGGCTAATATGTATGTATATATTGATCTTAGAAAATGGATGTTGGTATAGGCAACAACTTTAATACATACACACTTACATAGACGATGCAGGTAAAAGCGTCTTTTTCGGTTTTTTACTCTTTGATCTTGGTAGAAATACCATGCACGCACGCATCGAACAAGTATTGAATTAATACAAGAGGATTCGCTTGAACTCCAATAAGTAATATGTTTAATTTAGAACAAGGTATGTAATATATATTAATTCAAATTCATCAAATATTCTTGAGCTTTTCCACAAGCTTAATGGTACGATGTAGAAGTATATATTAAGGTAGCAGAAGTATATATTAATGGTATGATGTCGAGTTAGCTAGCTAGTGCCTCTTTGGGAGCAAGTAATATTATTGAACATGTGATGATGGGACTAATACGTATGTAATAAGGGCCTGATTTGCAAGTAAACCAATTCGAATTAGCATCTATATAACTGTACTTTCCAAGATTGAAAACACAGCTTTGCAAGAAAGATGACAGAGTTGAATTCAATTTTGCGAGGACTACATATATACAAGCTATTAATGGGTTGTTTAGTTCATTGTTTGCTAGCTTACTACCACTATCTTTGCACATCCACCAATCCTTGCACATACATACTTTGGCAATGCTTAGAAGTAATTATCTGTATGTATAATTGATACAAAATGTACAGAGAAAAGGAGAGGCCATAAATAAAAGCTTTAAGAATATATAAAGATGTCTAAATAGCTATAAATGGGTAAGCAAGATAGCAAAGGCCTTAGCGAAGAAGACCACACTTGTGGGCAGTGCTGGTCTTTGAGCCCTTCTCTACTTTCCTTCCTTCCTTCTCCTTGGTTCATATTAATCCACTAACTCTGAGAGGAAAGCAAAGTGGAGCTTCTTTCCTACTCCAAGAAACAAAGGGGAGAGAGAGCTTCATATCAACCTGTTCTGAAGAGCCTTTTTAGCTAGGTTATCATCTCCTTACATGCTAATATTCAGTTATCTTCTGCACTCGTAGCCTTGTTGTTCGGCTAGCTGCAGATTAAACCCTTTTCTGTGCTAGCTTCACGTTTCTTGCAAGAAATACTATGGTGACTTCTAGTTTGATGCTTCTTTGTTGAGATTGGAAATCCTCTTTGTTCTTTCTATATCTACGATTTGGATGATTCTTGCCCGATGATCTTGCTTTCTTTTGGAAGGTTTCAGGTTTATGTGCTTCTTGGTATTTCTCTACTTAGCTAGCTAGATCTTTGATCTTGTGGGGAGGAAAGGAAAACAGTAGTACTAGAATATATCTTGATGCTTTTGTCTCGATGATTTTCGCTCCTCGATGATTTTGTCCAACAGTTTGCGATATATCGATGATCTTTGCTAAGGAGATTCATGGCCCGGAGTACGACGTCATGAATTCGCCACTAGACACGAGTGCTGTGTACAAGGCTGGCAAGGGGAAGAAACATGGTCGTTTCTTTATGGGTGCCGGCTACATTAGCACACCGACCACCCTCTCCGAGGTCCGATCCAGGAGTGCTGCATCAACTGATGAAGTACACCTTCAAAGTCGACAGCAACCACCATCACATGTTTCCCAGTCTCAGTTTTCTCAGCTTGAGGCGAAACATGCAAGAGGAAATTGAGGCTAGACAGCGGTTAGAGCAAATGCTCATGCAGGTTAGTTGGAGCGTGGTAGTACAATAACAAAGTAATATGCAATATATATATATATATATATATATATATATATATATATTCATACTTGGCTAATGTATGGCAATGTGCAAACAAATATCGATTACTAAGGACGGGACTCGACTTAATGCCTCTCCGTCGGAGAACCACGCCTCACTTATCTGCTCCGGTTAGTAACTGCATACTGATTATTATATTGTTAGTCTCTTATGAGTGCTTGATTCAGAATACATTGAAATGACATGCAATGTAATTATTGTTCGCATCTGCAAATTTCTTATAATGCGATTTCTTATGAAAATCACGAGGAACAGCGGGATCGGTTTTTCCATTGCTAATCCTAAAGATCTTTGGTGCACATGTTGAAGATCATGTGAATGCATCCATCGCCGAGAGGTCACCACCGGTGCTTGCTATTTTCATGATCTACTAAAGGATACCAATATTAGAAAACATTCACAATCGGTGATTGCTAAAAATGGATAAAATGGCTTCATATATAACTAATTCTCTATATCTATATCATAAATTCTTTTGAAATGTGTCAACATATAATAATTTGTATGTACACTCCTTTGTATGAATTTGATGATAAGTGCTTGAGACATAAATATTGATCGAGAGTTCACAATGACAAAATTTTGAGAGTTGCGATAAATGATCAATTAGGCCACAAGCTAGGCCCACACCCGTGCATGCCCTTAAGCGATTTGCCATGTTATTAGGTTGCTCATCATGATTTAAAGGAATTTTTTGCTTCGTCAATAGTTTGGTTAATTATCTTTTCATGTATCAATTCCTAACTTTTGTTGTAACATGGCACTAATATTAAGTTTTGCTCTATCTGCGAGAACTTTGAAAATGATGCTCTTATGCACGGAAGATTGAAGCACGTAAATTTGCATGCAAATGGTTGTAGTGATACTTGTTATTTGGAACTGTCATATGTATAATAATGCCTTATGCTTACATTTTGAACTTGATCTTGAATGTTGTGAGCTCGGGGCTGTTATGATGCCTTTTGTTCGATCTATACATTTATATATACATATATTGTGGAATGGATGGATGGATTGATTATTTGTTCTTTGTGGAATGGATGGATTGATTATTTGTTGTTGTGCAATGGATGGATTGATTATTTGTTCTTTGTGGAATGGATTTTAAATGAATTTGTCAAAATTTGGGTGCAGCAGGTTTGCCGATTTCCCGAGTGCCACATTGCTTTACCGAGTGTTTGGCACTCGGGACAGAGACCAAACCTTTCCCGAGTGTCGACACTCGGGAAAGAGACCAAACCTTTACCGAGTGTTTTTTTCGCCATGCACTCGGGACAACTACCACGTGTCAATTTTCCCTGGTTCGTCGGTGAAACGGTGGGAACATTCCCGAGTGTTTTTTGAGCGTATTCCCGAGTGTTGACACTCGGTAATAGTTCCGATTCACATGGTGGAGAAGCCGTTCAGCGGTTTTTCCCCGAGTGTCGAAGTTTCCCGAGTGTCTACGGATACACTCGGTAAATGTATATTTCCCAAGTGTAACACTCGGGAAACCGTTTTTATCCCGACTAATATATCCCGAGTGCTTTTTCCCGAGTGTGACACTCGGGAAACATATTTCCCGAGTGTTTCGCCCTATTTCCCGAGTGTTTTTGGCACTCAGAAATATCTGTTCGTAGTATTTGTCGTGAAAGAAAAAAAGGGCAGTGAAAGTTCTAGCAGCAGCGCAAAGAAAGGCGGCGGGCGTGGTGACGATGTCGAGAAGAAGCCACATCGTAAGTTTGATAAAACTAAAATCAAGTGCTTCAATTGTTCAGAATATGGTCATTTTGCATCGGATTGCACAAAGCCTAAGAAAGAGAGAGCTCACTATGTGGAGAGACACGTAGATGATGAGCCAGCTTTGTTGATGATTGAGACGTGCGAGTTGCCCAAGATTCTTGAGCACAACACTGAGGTGGTTATGCTCAATGAACAGAAGGTCAAGCCCAAGCTGGGAATTGGAGAAAAATGGTCTAGTGATCTGTGGTATCTTGACACAGGTGCTAGCAACCATATGACTGGCAGCGTGGACGTGTTCATAGAAATGGACATGTCAGTGAAGGGTTCAGTCAAGTTCGGCAACGGTTCCATGGTAGAGATGCATGGGCGTGGCACTGTGCTCCTCCAAGGTTTGTCAGGTGATCACAAAGTGCTCACGGGAGTATACTATATCCCGTGTCTTTGCAGTAATATTGTCAGCTTGGGGCAGCTTGATGAGTCTGGATGAAAGACCTTGATTGAAGATGGTAACTTGAGCATCTATGACCGTGAAAGGAAGCTACTGGCCAGAGTAAAAAGATTGTGGAACTGACTGTACGTTCTACGGTTGAATCGTACTCAACCGGTCTGCCTCCTATCCAAGTATGAAGAGAAAGAATGGCTATGGCATGCAAGGTATGGGCACATAAACTTCCGAGCATTGAAGAACTTATCTCAGATGGAGATGGTTGATGGTTTGCCCCACATAGAGCACATTGAGCAGCTCTGTGAGGCATGTTTGGTAGGCAAACAGCACCGGAGTTCGTTTCCACACACATCTGTGTATCATGCTAAAAAACCCTAGAGCTAGTGTACGCAGATCTGTGTGGTCCGATCAGTCCGGCAATGCCTGCAGGTAACAAGTATTTTTTGCTCGTTGTCGATGATCATTCACGTTTCATGTGGGTTGTGTTGATCAAAATTAAAGATGAGGCCCTAGCAGCTTTCAAGAAGATCAAGACAAAAGTCGAAGTGGAGAAGGAATGCAAGATAAAGTCATTGCGCACAGACCGTGGAGGCGAGTTTGTGTCAGGGGAGTTTGCCATGTTCTGTGAGGAGAAGGGGGTGAGGCATTTTCTCACCGCGCCTTATTCTCCGCAGCAGAATGGCGTGGTGGAACGATGCAATCAAACTATCGTCGGTACGGCAAGGAGCTTGCTGAAGAACAAGAAGGTGCCCGGGAGGTTTTGGGGTGAGGCTGTGATGACAGCAGTGTACCTTTTGAACCGAGTGCCAACACAGAGTGTGGTAGCAAAAACTCCATACGAAGTATGGTATCAAAGAAAGCCCAAGGTGAACCACTTACGTGTATTTGGTTGTGTAGCACATGTCAAGGTGACCACTCCTCATCTCAAGAAGCTAGAAGATAGAAGCATCACGGTAGTGTTTGTGGGTTATGAATCTGGTTCAAAAGCATACAGATTTTTTAACCCAAGCACTGGAAGGTTTATTGTGAGCTGTGATGTGTTTTTTGACGAGAAGAGGGAGTGGAGTTGGAGTCATGCAACACAGGAGGAGGTGAATGACACAGGAGAATCTTTCACTGTGGAATTTGTCACTAATTCTGATGCAAGTGCACAACCGAACCAAGATGATATGGTGGAGCCTGCGACTTTGACATCGACGCATGGTGACGCGTTTGGTGACGACACACCCGGTGCTACTACGACGTTGACGCCGGTGAGTGCGTCAACACCGGCGAGTCTGTCCACGTTGGCGAGCGCGCCGACACCAGCATGTCCGACGGTGCCACAGGCAGCGGCTCCACCGCCGACACCGTAGAGTCCCATCGCAGAAACATCAACTACCGAGGGGCCAGAGCGTTACCAGTCTCTCTAGGATATTTAAGACGCGACATCTAAGGTGGAGCCGGACTACTCCGGCCTGTGTATGATGGCGTCGGAGGAACCAGCAAGCATACAAGAAGCAATGAAAAAAGGATACTGGAAGAAAGCCATGGAGGAAGAGATGAACTCCATCCGAGAGAACAAAACTTGGGTGCTAACACAATGCCTGTAGGTCACAAAGCCATTGGTTTAAAATGGGTATTTAAAGCTATGAAAGATTCTAAAGGCAATATCTTGAAGCACAAGGCCCGGCTTGTCGCTAAAGGCTATGCGCAATGACAAGGAGTTGATTTTGAGGAGGTGTTTGCTCCAGTGGCCTGGCTAGAGACCGTGTGACTGCTCATTGCAATGGTAGCACATGGAAGTTGGGAAGTGCATCATATGGATGTCAAGTCGGCGTTCTTGAATGGAGAGCTGAGCGAGGAGGTATATGTGTTGCAACCTCCAGGCTTCGTTGACGACGACAAGCCACATTCAGTGTTGAGGTTGAAGAAAGCTCTCTGTGGTCTACGGCAAGCCCCCCGAGCTTGGAATTACAAGCTGGACATAAGCCTTGTTTCACTTGGTTTTGAGAGGAGTTCACTTGAGCATGCAGTGTACAAGAAGGAGCATGATGGCTCAGTACTATTGGTAGGAGTGTACGTAGATGATTTGATCATCATGGGGTCGGTCGTTGGTGATATATTGGAGTTCAAGAATCAGATGAAGAAGCTATTCAATATGAGTGACCTTGGGCTCCTGAGCTACTACTTAGGCATTGAAGTCAAGCAAACTGCTCAAGGGATATCTTTGTGCCAAACGGGGTATGCAGCAAAAGTCATTGAGCAATCAGGCATGAAAAGTTGCAACCCATGCCAAACACCCATGGAGAATAGACTCAAGTTAAGCAAGAAGAGTGATGATCCAGTTGTGGATGCTACCATGTACCGGAGCATTGTTGGAAGCTTGCGCTACCTGGTGAACACGAGGCCTGACATAGCGTACGCCGTAGGGATTGTGAGTAGGTTCATGGAGTCGCCCACAACTCAGTATCTTGCCGTAGTGAAACATATTTTGAGGTATGTCAGTGGTACTTTAAGCTTCGGTTGTTTTATGAAAAGATGGAAAGTGTGGAGCCGAAGTTAGTTGGCTACAGTGATAGTGATTTAGCTGGTGATGTTGATGATCGGAAGAGTACGACTGGCACTGTGTTTTATCTTGGTACAAGTCTAATAACCTGGTTGTCACAGAAGCAGAAAATTGTGGCACTTTCGTCTTGTGAGGCAGAATATATTGCAGCAACCACTGCCGCATGTCAAGGTATTTGGCTCGCTCGGCTCATGGCAGATTTGATGAAGAAGAAACTGGAGAAGATAGAGCTTAGAGTTGATAACAAATCTGCAATTTCTTTGTGCGAAAATCTAGTATATCACGAGAGGAGCAAGCATATTGACACAAGGTATCATTTCATCCGAGAATGCGTGGAGTTTGAAAAAATTGAAGTAGAGCATGTTAGCTCGGATGAGCAGCGAGCTGATGTGCTGACCAAGGCTCTTGGGCGTGTCAAGTTTCTTGAGATGCGTCAAAAGCTCAGCGTGAAAGATGTGAAAGCTGAACAACAAGATTAGGAGGTGAATTGTTAGTTGTTAATCTTGCTGTTTAGCTAGTTGCTAATATTAGTCTTGTGTTTTATATTTGCATGCTTAGTATGGCGCCTGAAACGTGCAAGTTCACGTTGGGTAGCGCTAAGCAGCTATCTGTCGTATGTTATGCCATGATCTTAGGACATGATATGGCACGTCCTCTGCATGATTATTGGCCTAAGTTTAGGATGCTAGTTTTGGTAGCTTTGCTGTACGTATCAAGCAAGATAAGTAGGAAAGAAAACAGAAAAGACGTACGTGATTTTGCGTCGCCAAAAAGATCAATCGTCTTCCTCGTGTGTGTTGCTTTCCAATCTCCTGGTGTTCGCGTGAGTTAATCTGGGTTGGTTCCAACAGATAGTGCATAACATAAATCTAAGAATAAAGAGTAAATAACTTATTTCTGAATAACGTGATCTGACCTAAACAATATCATCGTACAAAATATATATAGACCTAGGACACCGATCCCTACTGGGCCGAACTAAATTAGTTTCCGTCTAGCTAAACTTAGCGCACACAAATGAAGGAAAAAAGACAGTACAAGCCGACTATGTGCTCAAGTCCCGCGTACGCTTTTCATGTGCGGTGCCCATGACACCACATAAACCAACACCCAGGGCTGTTCCTGGCATTTTGGAGGCCCTAGGGCGAGACAAAATGGGAGGTCTTTTATTCTAACATAAACAAATAGTGTTATTTTTACATCAACTGCAAAGCTATTCAATACATCAAAAAGATACAAACTACTCATATAAAGCAATTTCTAGTTCTAAGATTTCTAGATGCAAAGTCATTGATAATAGTATTCACGTCAATGTGATCTAACATATCCATTTCAATGCATAAAGTGGCCAGACCATTCAACCTTTCTTGTGATATTGATGACCTCAAATAGTTTTTCAATAACTTCAACTTTGAAAAGTGTCAGGACCCAAAAATGCATCTCAGGAACCCTCTGTGTATGCTGAACTAGTCCTAGATCAGTCCTAATCCACAAAACCTTCATGGTCTTCCTGCTGAAAGAACTCCTGAGCAGCTTGGTATTCTTCAACTGCTGATTAACCAGAGGGCACAAGCCATGAGTACTTTTGAATGTACTCAGCAAACCGTAGGGAAATGCATGCAAATAGTATTCATGCATGGCTTGAAAAGGTTAGCTGTATGGTTCTTTTGCCTAAAGCAGTATTTACGATAAATACAATAAATAGATTGAAATGCGTAGTTGAAAAACAATAATAAATAAGTAAACAATTTCTTTGAAACAACCAGTGAATTTCTCGTTCACTTCCTAACCAAACCAAAGATAAGTGAATCTCCAATTCACCAATCGACACAAACCACCAAGTGAATTTCCTGTTCACCAAACAAACATTATATTCATCAAGTGAACTTCCCATCCACACTCCGACTCATTTTATAAAATACTCTATCCCCCGTGTGAAATCCCCAGACATGTCCATAGCAGAGGGCGGCTATTGAATAGATCAAGTAACACTCTGCGAGAGGTTGTACACTTTACCCACAAGATATAACCAATATAGCAAGCACTAATCATAACAAAACCTTTCAGAGGTTTCATCTCAACAATTGACACTCCCGTTGTACCTCATGACCACCCAAAACCTCATCGTGGTTGGCGTACAACGTTAGACGAGGATCGCGGCGAACAGATCATGATGTGGCCTTAGAAAGGATACACACCTCTACACAAATACGGCATGAGTAGTCAAAAGCCAAAACTCAATAACCTTCTAGGTTAGGCCCATCCCATACCAGACATGTGGTTATCACGAAAAGGCTGGATTCAATGGCGCACAAGATTAAGTCCTTAACAAGCTACTCAAAGTAGAACTACCACAAACCCACGGCATGTAGAAACACCACCACTATCCACCAACCACTACTTTGGCGAAAACCATTTAGTTTAACCAAGACCAATGACACACCCAGTCATGGTACACAAATTTTAACAACAGTGGCATACCACCACAATTCCATATATCATTATGTCAAGATTAATCATTATGACACATGTGATGATGAATCCATCGTAACTAAGCTTGACTAAGCATCTATACGATACCCATGTTGGTGATATAGATATGTCCAACTAAAATTTATCGAGTTAGGGTGACAAAGGTTCATGGTATTCAAATAATCCAAAGGAGGCATAATGACAACAGTAATAACTAATCCCAAAATAATTTATATAAAGATAGCATGCACTTGTATAAAACAATATACTTTTGAAATCATAGGTTCAATATGATCAAAGGACTATGGCTTGCCTTGGAATAAATCTTGAGATTGATCTTGATCTTGGTAGACTCCTCCTTGCTCAAAGCTTTCGAAGTATCAACGTCTAATCGCAAACAAGGCAAATAAACCAAATAAATAAATAACAGAGAGCAAACAAACTCCAAAAATTAAATAAAAAATCTCAGATAAATAGATCTTGAATTTAGATGAATTTAGGAATTTGAATGGACTCAATCGGAGTTCGGATGCAAAAGATATGGGCTTTGGAAGATTGAAACCCTAAAGAAAAACCTACTTTAGAATTTTGGGAATAATCGAATTATTTTCTATTGAAAAACACGGATTATGACACGATCTTGACGTCAACGAGGCGCTCAGGCTTGGCGAACTCAACTCGACAGTGGGCCCCGCGTGGAAGTGGCAGCTCATCGTGGACCCGTCCATGAAGATCGGATCTGGGGTGAGGGTGGTTGTGCCATACGCGGTGTGCAGGGATGCCTGTGGCGACCAGCAGGGCTCTGAGGTCGTGGCGATGACTGGCGGCGGGTGTGCTGGCTGGCATGGGCGTCGACAAGAGGAGCGGCCTGGTCGAAGGAAGCCGGCGGCGGCGGCTCAGCAATGACACATGACACGAGGGGGTAGAGGGCGAGATGAGGATCACAAAGGTGGGCTCACGGGTGCTTACGGACGATCGTGGAGGCCGGCGGCGACGATTAGGCGGAGCTTGAGCCTCGGGCTTAATGGCAACGGATCTGGGGTTCCGGTGGACTTCCGGCGAAACCAAGGTCACCGGGAGGTAGCCCTCATCCTTGCGAACTCGAAGAAGGCGGCGGCGAGGCTTGAGCGGCTTCGGTGGCGAAGAACAAGCTCGCCGAAGTTGAAGACGGCGGAAGCTGAAGGCGGATTCGTTACAGCGGCCTCTGTGGAACAAAGGCTGACCTAGGGTTTCGAGGCGCGAGGCTCGGGATCACGAGGTCACGGGCTCCGGTCCCTTTTAAAGCCTTGGCCGGGAGAGTCTGAGGTGGTTCTGCGAGAACGGCTGGCCTTGCGGAGGAGTCCTGAGCGGAGACGGACTCGGTTCTGGAGTCCGGAGGTTAGCGACACTAACGTGGCGGCGGGCCCTAAGTCGTGGCGGCTCAACGATGGGCGCGTCGCACACGACCCGGTGGTGGCTGGCAGGTGGGTCCATGCACGCTGTGCAGCGGCGAAGAGGACAGCGATGCGTCGGGATTTGGGCGAAAGCAAAAGAACACGACCGCACTGAGGCGGAGTTCTTGAGAAAGAAATGGGTTTGGCCCGATTAGTGATACGAGATTTATTAATAGTTTTTCTTTTTAGAAAATAGCAATAACTCCGAATACAACTTAGAAAATAGCAAATGAACTCAGAAAAATTCTAGAAAATATAACCAAGCTCATAGAATCCAAATAAAATAATTTTGATAATAGTTTATGTTGAGATTAATCATATTAAATTGTTTTTGAACTCTGAAAATTCCAATTAAGCTTTTAACTTTACCAGAAAAATTCAAATGATTATTTTTCTTTCAAAACTTTAAAACAGACTAAATTTTTGGGATGTTACAAAAAGCTTCTTTCAGTTGATGTTATAGTCACAGGTACAATAATTAAGATTCGATAAGCAATTGAAACATTTGGATAACAATCTACATCTCTAACAAACTAAAAAATCTCAATAGCAGACATTGTCACATGGTAAAGTCATTTGCAACACTCTTAATTCAGAGAAATGAGATGTATCAGGATACTCATCCCTACACTCTTAATCTCAATTTAGTTAGTAGTTATACAACCCTTTAGAGTAATAGAGCATATATAGGATATACAATTATACGTATACGTATATGTAGTATGATGTATCAGGATCGAGGGCTCTTGGCTCACAGTAAACCACAGACGATCGCTCTGACCGGCCCTCCCTTAGAAACGGCCCTGCCAACACCTTCTCCTGCTGCTTCTTGTCCGTCCCATTCATCACCCAGCTGTCTCCGTCCACATACATGCCTAATCACACTGTCCACATCACGTCGCTGTCTCCATCTACATATATGCCTAATCCGGTTCACGCAAAACGCTGCTAGGTTGGCAGAGCGCAAGGCTCTTATCCTTGTGCTCGTATCCTTGTAAATGGAGACATGCGGCCAAATTTTCTCAGTGTTGGCCAATACCTTTTTTCTGTCAACATTTGGCCGTACCTTTCGTTTCCGTGCTGGCATCCTCGATGTGATTTTTGAAAAGGAACGCCAAGCTGTGAACAAATCAATCATCCAAACTCCCTTGATCTTGGGTCAACCCAAGCTGGAGCAACAAACATTTTCAAACTGCCAAATGACAGCAACCATCTTTTAGTTTGAAATTTAGGCATGAAAGCTATCTCATGGACGCTGCATAAATAACTCAGTTGTTAAATGATGAAGCCAATAAGTCCAACGTATTAGTTGAACCCAATCGGTATAAAATATGTTGCTTTCTTTTTCATAGTCTGATATGATCCGATCCCTAGTTTTTGCAACTTTTTATTTTATTTTGAGGAAACGGCAAAAGTATCATTCTTGCATTAAAGAAGGATTGTACAAAATACAAATGACAGTTTGCCAAAAAAAAAAACAAAAACAAAAAAAAACAAGGAAAGAACATAGCAGAAGCTGGTGAGGCAGGGGAGTAATAACTGTGACACACTATAGGATTATAGGAGTGCCTTTTTGTTCGGTGCAGAAGGAAAGTAATTAGAAGTGTCAATAGTTTGCAGCTAACTTCGGGAAGCCTTTTGGTGTTCGTAATCATGAACACAATTTTTCAAGCAACGATACACTTTGTTTTTGTGAACTAGGATGCATAGCAAAAGTAAGCCTTGCTGTAGATCAAATATGTTCTGGCAGCTCTGCTATGGAGCTTTTCTACTTCTCAATCCTCCTTGGTTTTGCACACATAGGACTAGAGCACTTTTGAACGGATGTCGATTTAAAGTCATGCCATGTAACTTGTTTTTCTCCAATGTATTGAACCAATTCCTACTAATAACTGGGGCTCATGTTACATTAAAAAACCACAAAATAATAATATCCTCTCTCAACCGCACTCTCTCTTTCATAAATGAGTTGTTTAATGCTTTGAATTAACTCTTAAAGGCATGTACAATAGTACAGACAGCTGCTGTTTATAGTAACTTTCCATGTGACCTGTAGACAACACTAAAGACAGCTCATACAATGATATAGACAGCTATTGTCTTTTTAGTTGTCTTTAAAGAACACACAATCTTTTAATGCTTTTCTTGTTTCTCGTGCTATAGTCGGTTACAGGATTGTAGACAACATCTTTCTCTCTCTTCGTTCTTTTTCATCTACGTCAGCAAAAATTCTACGTGACAGTGAGTATAGACGGCTGACATAAGCCCATTGTACATGCTCTAAGTAGAGTCCGGTTTCAGATTTTTTTTTTGTTAGAATCGACCATTCCAATGTATTTAATCGATTCAATATCTTCTCTCTCCTTCTTTGAACCGGCTAAAACACAACATTAGAGATAGTCTAAAAGTAGCTAAGAATTTCACATGATCTTTGTTAATGCATTGTGATGACGTTTTCTACGCTCAGCATCAAACACAAACAAATAAATCTCCTTCTAGATTCTTGACGTGCTGGATGTGATGTTTTCTCGGGCGTTGGGTCTCCGTCGTTGTCTCCTTGACCGACAAGTCATCCATTAATTGTAAAACTTGCACTTACCATCATTGGGGATTCAGTAACATCGATGTGGCCGATGATAACATTATCAAATAGAACCGTGACACGCGACAACTTCGTCTTGTACACTTCTTTGCCTTAATTTAGCCCTATAAATAGTGGTTCAGGAGCCGAGTCTTTGCATTGTGTTCATCGTCTCAAAGCTCTTCTTCTCCCTTCATCTTGAGCAGTTTGAGCTTCTGGGGTTGCGAACATGTCTTGCGATTGTGGATCAAGCTGCACTGCGGCTCAAAGCGCAAGTCTTGAGTATGTATATGTGCTTATTGATTTGTTTTGATAGTAGTAAGTCGTGAAGGATTTCTTGCGCTAATGAATTAACTTGATTTGCCGATTGCGAAAGATGTACCTGACTTGGAAGAGAAGAGCAACACAGCCTGTGCCACCGCCGCCGTCGTGTCGCTATTTGGAGAAGGAAGCGATTCGAGAAGGCCGCGAGTCCCGCGAGACAGCCCATGGCTGCAATATGCGGCTCAAGCGCAAGTGCAACCCTTGCAAGCGCTAAGCTTGGGAAGGCACATCTATGATTCTTAAATAATAAGGAGGCCATCTGGTTGGTGCTTAATTGACCGGTATGGCTCGAGCATCATGCATCATGTACCCGTGTAGTCAGAAGACGTATGGTTCTTGAGTACGCTATGTATCTCTCTGTCTTTTGTGTGTGTTTGTGTGCCTGTGTATCTGTGATGATCGATCTGGAGTGAATATGCCCAGGTACAGTTGTTGATAAATGTTTGGACTTGATCGGAGAAGCAGAAATCTAAACAAGAGATCCTTGCATCTAGCATACAATCCCTCACTAGTTGCAAACAGAAGAAAATTCATCTGAATTAATATCTGCAACATTTATTTAATCACCTAATCTGATTTCCCTTAATTGCATCGATGAAGCGAGTAGTAGTGAATTATTTAGAAGCATGCATCCACAACCGTCGATCTCGAGGAACAAACACTAGTAGTACTACTATCCACCCGGCCCATGGCGCGGCAAGCACCAAGGCGCCCCACGCAACGGCCGACTGCGCTGGTCTGACCTACATTTGAAACGGCACCATCCACGTCGGCGGCGACGGCTTCTGCTGAACCGGCCGAGAGGTCTCACGTCTGTCGCCGCCTTGAGTCGGAGCGACCCACGCCAGCGGCATAACTTGGATGCGGTCGTCTTGCGTGCGACCATCCGTTTCCCAGACACCTGGCGTCATTCAACCCGCCACCTCGCCGTCGTTCGCCCGTCCGACCCGCGATCTCCTTGTGCTGCTGCGAACCCTCGGCATCCATCCGAGCACCGCCGCCACACGATTGGTGATCTTTCGTCTATGTAGGTAGCGGCGATGTGTTGATGCACCAATTAACCGAATTTGTTTCATGTGTGCATGCTGTCAAGTGTGAACTGTTGGAGTCCCAAATAAATTAAGAGGGAGAACCAAACATACTGGCTTGTACAATTGTGCTCAATCTTGTACTACTCATCTTTCTCAAATACCATCGATTTGGCCAGCTCTTTAATTACAAGATTGATTTATTAGCTAGGATAGGGTGGGCAACCTTAATTAGGGTATGTACAATGGTATAGATAACGGCTGTCTATAGTATATCTCCATGTCATCTATAGACAGCTCCTACAATGGATTATCTTTTTACATGTCTCTATAGACAACTCCTTCATGTATAACGTGTTTTGTTTATCGTATTACAGTCAACTACTGCATAAGATATAGCCCAATTATCTATGCTCCCTCTCTCTCATCCATGTCATCTAATGTCCTACATGGCAAGTCTTACAGACAGCTAACGTCACACTATTGTATATGCTCTTACATGAGGTGCCAATGCAACATATATAGAGCAACGATCGATGTAATTAATGATGTATCAACAATTCACCATTCCATGGGATGGCGGCATCGTCGAGATGTAATTAATGATATCTATTTGAGAAATTTTGATTTAGGTGTTGAAATGTACCTTTCTTGAGGAATCTCTTCTCACTTCATCACGAACTTTGGCGATCCGATATTGTGAAATCGGCTTTCTCGATCTTGGGATTCTTTGGAAAAACAGATAGCTTCATCTGAGTTCCTTCCTCTTCAATTATAGGTAAATCTTGTGAAGAACTTAGGGTGTTTGATTTGGACGTCCACAACTTGAGATATCTATCCATTTCCAAAAAGTCCTAGAAAAATAGCGAGATGCAAATATGCAATTCGCATTGAGATTTGAGAAGACCAGTTGAGGAATACAAATACAATTTTCAAATATCAGACTGATGTGTAGAGAAAAGAGAGAGGGAATAATACTTACTAGCTTGGACGAGGTCAGGAGGAAATGAGGAGGTGACTGCGAACACCGACTCGCGGAAGGCCACACAGTGGCATGCGGTCACCTCGGGCAGTCGGCCGCGATTTAGCCCAAACTCGATGGACCGGCACTTCACATCGCAATTTTTTTTCTTTCGTGTGGCAATTTTCATTTGGGCCTCCGGCCATTGCCCGGGAGGCCCAAGGCCTAGTTCCGCCCTATACACTGTGTCAGGAGACAGCAATGACCCCCATGTGTCTGCATTGTGGTTGAACTGGCGGCGACGACTAGTGGTGGCCGAAATTTGTGAGGGCAAAGAGGCGAAGACGGACTCACGGTGTTGATGGTGAGCAATGGTGATTGGATCTGAGGTGAGGATTATGGTTGGACTCGATACCATGTAAAATTTTGAGAATAATCGTGTGTCCCTTAGGACTCCACACCCTTTATTTATAGTGCCAAAGGTTATAATCCGACTCTAACACAACTCTCGACTCGAACATGACTTAGACTCTTGTTAAACTCTAATACTAACTCTCCAACAATAAGTCACAAATTAAGCAACCAAATGAATGTCATAACAATATCAGAACCCAATAGCAATCACACAAGTGTTTGACGGACAACCGAAATAGGCACCACCATTCACAAGCTTCACAAGCGGTGATCTGGTATTAAAAACAAGTAGGGAAAATCTTGAAAACATGAGTAATTGGGATTTCAAGGACCAGTTAATTGGCTTCCTTTATTCATCAAACGAAACAGAAAACTGCAAGCCATGAAGAAACAGCTGCGGCACGTATAGTAATTAAAATGCCTTCCTCCAGACACACTACTGGCGCTTTGAGCAACTAATTGAAGAGGATGATGCTCAATGTGTCCCCTCTCAAACATTTCTCCTGCCAGTAAAGACATGAAGATGCTAAAGCATCATGTGTTGCTAAGGTGCTAAGAACTAGTACTCGAATAGTAGCTGCCAGTTGAGGCACTTACATCTCCAGAACAGAACAACAACGATCAGTAGTCTCAGAGAGAATGCCACCACCGCAAACCTCGAATTCTAGAGCAATCGCGCAATAACACTAGGAACTCAGGGGTGATTTCCAGAAAGCTTAGATATTGGAGAGACATGAGGAACTCAATGCCAGGTGGGACCTCCGTCATGTTGTCGAGGTTGACTAGCGTTAATCTTTCCAGTGTTGCCATGGCACCTTCTTGTATCTCCAATCGCTTTAGATCGGGCATGTCTCTTAACCAGAGTATCTTGAGATTGGGGAACCACCCGGAGAGAAACACCAGCTGCTCTCCGCTGTATGCTCTTGTTAATCGTAGGTCCGACAAATTAGACAGCCGAGAAAGGGGTGGCAGGGGGTCCTGTCTCGATCGGGACCAATATAGGCATAATTCATCTGATTTTGCCCACCAAGCATCTTTGAAGAGAGAGACTCGACAACGTGCCTTCCGCTAACCGTCCTCTCAAGAACAGCCTTTGAAGGTTAAGAGGCGGGGGGTTCAAATCATCCAGCTTGAGAGCCTCGTCTTCATCGCTTGCCACAATGTACAAGTTGGACAGAAATCACAACTGAAATAGAGACTTGCATAGGCGTCTGCAGTACATTCCCTTCACATTCCATATCCTGATGCTTCTCAGTTGCCGCACCTCCCCCAGATGCCTGATAGACTCATCCTGCGCTTCCAGTCCTTGAAGCGTCTATAGGCTTGTCAGGTTCCCGAGACCCTTGGGAATGCGTACACCAGTACAACAACGAAAATCTCTCTAGGATGCATCGTGCAGTTTCTCAGCAAACAAGTGCCTAAGCTTCTTCAGCTTGACAATCCCTCTTTGCAGCTCCCGTATGTCAGATCCAGAAAGGTCCAGTGTCAATAGATTAGACAGCTTTTCAATAGAATTGGGGAGGAATTTCACCTTTGAGCCACGCAAACCCAGATGGCGCAGATTGAACAGATTACCAATAGCACTTGGAACCGTCTCAATGGGTAGTCCACTTAACTCTAGGACCGACAGATACCTGGAGTTCTCTAATACTGAAGATAGAAGGATAGTGGATGATGGGATACTCATACTCTTTTCCAACGCAATGATAGAACGAAGGCGGTACACACCTAAAAGCGGTCGACGAAGATCCTCATGGAATTTGTGTATGACCACTCGACGTTCATCATTCTCCTCGAGGGATCTCCCATGTTTACCGTTCTCATACGCAACACCAAAGCATTCTCTCCGACACAAATCGACTGCCAACTCACGTACGATGTCATGCATTCTAAATGATTTTATCCTACCAAATGAGTTCCTTCCAACAAGTTGCAGCATGTTCCTGTGGACCAATTCTTTTAGATAGCCCTCTGCCACTTCCTCCAGTGTGCTTTCACCCTTCTTCATGATGAACCCATCTGCTATCCACAACCGTACAAGTTTTTTTCTTTTAAGAGGATAGTCCTCTGGGAACAAGCTGCAGTATAGGAAACAACTTTTAGTGCGTCGGAAGGTATATGAAGCTCAAGAGCGAACATTTCGACATGATCTAGCCTTGGATTATTGATTATCTCCCGGTGAAATTGGTCATTGGTCGTCTCCATTCTTCCACGGTTTTCTCACGCACAAACAAGAGGCTACCAACAAAGACAATAGCAAGAGGCGGACCTTTACACTTGCCAACTATTTCCTGACAGATCCTTCAACTCCTTGAGACATCCATGGTCTGTATCTCTCGGAAGGCCTTTTTACAAAACAGCTCCCATGACTTGCCTCTTGGTAAAGTTTTCAGTTTTAGGTCAAGTCCCTTGGAAGCAAGCTTAGCAACATCACCTTCCGTGTTGTGATTACCTACTTCCCTTGTCATTATGAACAAGTGGCACATACAAGTCACTAAATGCTACGAGTCCAAACGTCGTCAATATGATCAAGTACTTCTTGTGCTCTAGAAAACTCTTGATGTTTCTTCAAGTCTGTGGCGCCCATGGTGGCAATGTCAGTTGGAACATCCACTTTATCTTTGAAAAGCTCCTCAATTAAGTTTCTTAGAACATCTTCTCTGGAATAAGTTTGAGAGATGGAGACCCAGCGTGGCATTAAAACTTTCCTCGCCTTCTTGTAGACATTTGCGACTAGAGTTTGTTTTACCAAGCCCGCCCATCCCATGTAGCGCTATCACTAAGCATTCAGACCCACCATCTTCTGAGCCTTTGATCAAGACTTTCCTATCATCATCTACCCCCACAAGATCATCGTCGCTGATGGAACGTGACATGCTTGCCAGATGCTAGGACCTCTCAACAATGTAACTTGAGTTGTCATTGCTACTCCCACCACTCGTCATTGAAACCCATCGCCCTTTGGCCTGAAACAGGTGCACAAGATTGACCTCTGCTTCCTTAACCGATGCAGCTATCCTGTTTAGAGAGAACAGAACATTCGGCCGCTTGAATCCTTTCTTCAGATAGGTACCCCATCCAATGTCATGTTTCCGACCAACAAGATGCAAATACTCATCCACAATGTCCTGGATCCCATGTACAAGCATTCGCACCTGTCGCACCCAGATTTCATATGCCTGGTTGTTGCGGTTGCGTACATCCATTTGACAAAGAAACTCATGCATCAACTGGAGCTCCCTCCCGATGCGACCCATGCTACCCTGAAGCTCTATTAGCTGTGTAATGAACTTTTTGTACTGCGAACTAGCCTAGTTGATTGCTTCATTCCCGAGAGCGATGCCAATCTTTTTCATGGCTAAAAGAATCACAACCTCAGCCATTTGCTATGAGTTTGCCACAGCTAGGTTGCACAGCAGGGTAGCCTGGGTATGTGTTTCTCAATATCCTCTATAGCACAACCTAAAAAAAGGTCAATTGTGACAAGAGTACCGTACTCGCAGGTCGAATTTTTTTTAATTAATCCTTTTTTTAATTTTATTTTAAAGTTAACCCCCTGTGAACTTTATTTACAATTCTAACCCTTTTGGTTACGCCACCACCCGTGACGTGACAAAACAACATTGTCACGTCAGCCCGTATCTTGGAAAGCACTTGTCACGCCACCACTCTCGCCACTAGTGGTGGCGTGACAGTGTTATTCGGTCACTCCACTACCAGTGGCGTGACAAAAATTACTATTTAGCGGACTTATCCTACCGCGTGACAACGTTGTTTTGTCACGCCACGAGTGGTGGCGTGACCAAAGGTGCCAGAATTGGAAATAACGTTCGCGGGAGGTTAACTTTAAAATAAAATTAATAAATGATTAATTAATAAAAAAAATTTCTCGCAGGTCAATCCTAAGAAATACTACCATATTTTGCAAGGAGATGTAAAAAGTATGAGCTAAAAAAATACCGTGAAACAAAAGGTGGTTTTGATTCCAAATATTTTGTAGGTCTAAAAAGGACAGCAATGAATGTATAAAACTATCTATCTTTTCTGGAGAAAAAAAAGAGATCCTACTCTGAACAAAAACGGATCTGTACCTATAGGAGATAGCAAGTACTGGAAACTAGACATAGCAGCATCTTGAGATCCAGATAAAGGATTGATGCATGAGACACACTAATGGCCTGTCTATTATCACACGTTCGGTTAAATTGCCATCGCTGCAGGTTTGGTTCTTGCTGTTACAACGTTAAACCAAACACCATCTCCATCATTATTAGTTTATACTAAATATACTTTAACATCCATTTTCAATTGTAATATATTTGTAAAATCTATTAAATCATAATATTATGCAAGTATTTCTCGAGAAAATCTATATACTCATCAAATTCATAGTCAATATAGATATTCATGAAGACATATATTGTTGCTAAAAGTACACAAACTTTTTTTGCACGCATTCTCATACGTAATTTTTTGGCTGGATATTAACGGCTCCCAAAACATAAATTCCGCCTATAATTTCTATTGTAATGTCTGCTACGAGAGAATTGTTGATACAAATGTACCCATATCACTGTGATATGGCCGATCTAAACATTCATAACGATATGGATGATCAAAGTTAAAAATACTTAGACTCTTATTTTTAACTAAATGGATTAGCTAGCAAGGTAAAATTAGACAACTCAAACGTAAATGTACACAAATACCACGAAGATGTTGCACGAAAGTGGTGGGAAATAAGTAAGAGAGAGAGAGAAAGAAAGAAAAAAGTGGGAGGAACTCACGTCAACTAGCAAGGCCAAGTCTTGAGTCCTGGGCTCTTTGCACTGGAGTAAGCTGTGGCGGAGGGCGAGAGGAGCAGCGGTGGGATTATTTAATGTAGAGTTAACATACTTTTTCCTTTGCCCGATGTTTGAAGGCCCTTTGTGAATTCAGAAAAGAAGGGGCAATGTGCACCTTGTGTTCCATCGATCCTATTTATGGTCGAATGTGATGACTCACTCAACATATGCTGAAGTCCTGCTCTTTG
Organism: Phyllostachys edulis; assembly: GCA_036346405.1. NCBI lineage: Eukaryota > Viridiplantae > Streptophyta > Magnoliopsida > Poales > Poaceae > Phyllostachys > Phyllostachys edulis. The sequence goes on from CM070566.1 coordinate 61,569,389, forward strand.
ATCCTCTGCTCAACAAACCACCCATTATTTCTTCTTGGCTTCGAAGCAATTTCCCTCCGGTCACATTCTATCGTGACTCAACATGTGCTGAAGTCCTCCGGTCACATTCTATCATGACTCAACATGTGCTGAAGTTACCGTCCAAGTCCCATTAGCTAAGCATTAGATGATTTTTTTAGGATATGCTTATGTGGCCTTTCGGTTGTGTAGGCTTTAAGAACACTCTATATAGAAAAATTTGCAAATATTGCCTACTGTTCATTTAGGTTTTAAAAAGTCAGCACAGTGCCGATGCATCACAAAAATGTTTTTAGTAGAGCATTTAATTTCATTACTGCTTAGCTTGTGCGTGTGTGAAAGAGAGAAGCTTGTGATGTGAATTAAGATGGAGATGGTAAAAATCAACGGGCCCACACCTGTTGACGTCTGGCATCTCTGCGAGGCATTGAAGTCCACGTAGCTCATGAGACCGACTCGTCATGCGTAACGTCCCGTTTTTCGGATGGTTAATAGTGTTTACTTTACTGTTTTTGTTCTTCACCGTATTTCAAATTACCAAGCTATTTGTGAAAACTTCCTTTCTTCTTTTTAGCTCTGGTTTGTGTTTCAAATGTAATGTCCTTTACCTTTAATATTCAAATTCGGTTTAGAGTTTTCCTCTCTTTTGAATTCCCGGGCCATTTCGAGCTGGGCCTCCTTTTTCTTTCGAGCTCAGTCCATTTCCCCTCTTGGGCCAAGCACTACTACAGAACAGACCTTTGGTCGAACTGCCAAATGGGCAATAGTCTCGGAGAAAATTGCGTCGGGACCAAAAGATCTTTAGTCGGTTGGTAACACCAACCGACTAAAATCCCCCCCAACGGCTGGTGGCGAGCTTTTGCGTAGAGGACATTTAGTCGGTTGGTGTTACCAACAGGGACTAAATGTCAACCTTTAGTCCGGTTGGTACTACAATCCGGGACTAAATCTTTAGTCCCGGATTGTAGTACCAACGGGACTAAAGGTTAACATTAGTCGGTTGGTAACACCAACCGACTAAATGTCTTCTATTTAAACTCTGTTTGGCGTTAAATCACAGAGGCGGAACGCCTCGTCGCCGCAGGGACACTTGACGCCGCCATTGCCACCACCGCCGAGCCGTTCATTCACTCAACCGTATTCACCGGCGTGTTCATGTAAGCTCTGATGCTAACCCTGCCGTCCATTATGAAAAATATGAAATGTGAAATTTGAATAATTTTTATATGTTATAAAATTGCCAATTAATTCATAAATGGAACTTTCATGATTTTTGTAGGCTACAATAAATTTCCAAAAATCATGAAATTTGTTTTTCCACTAAGTTACACTGTGAACAGTCCATATAAAAATTTTAAGACTATTTGGACAAAGTTGAATTTATACCTATTTTATGCTTATTTATTTAATTATTATTCCATGAATTTTGTAGGCTAAATTAATGATCCAAAAATTCTGAAAATTGTTTTGCCATCTAATTAGGCTATGAACTATCTGTACAAAAATTTTGGGATCAATCTGAAGACTTTTATTTTTCACCTTATTTAATAATTATTTAAATAAATGAAAAATGACTTTTACATGTGTTAGTTAGGTTAAGCTTTGAGGGTGTTTGATGAGATAAGTCTTATCTTATCAGATCCAACCTCTTGGGTAAAAATAATAAATATTAATTTTGTTTTAATAAATAAGTTTAATATTTAATTATTAAGTAATTAGTTAATCTCTTAATTAGCTTAATCACTTAGTTATTGTTTGCCTTTTGGATTGATTGTTGACCTAGGGTCATTCACCCTTAATGACTTTGGGCAATTTAGTTAATTATTAATTATCATTTAAATTTATCATTTAATTTTGTAGGCTAAATTTGAAACTTGAAATTTAATTATGTGATATGTCATATAATGCAGACGATGACACGCCATTGGATGTACAATGCCGATCGCCGCCCAAAGAGTTCATTGATGGCGTGCATTATTTCTTAAGAGTGGCCGAGGCAAACAAGCGGGATGGTTTCATGTGCTGTCCATGTGCCCTGTGTAAGAATTTGAAGGAATATTCTGGCTCAAGGAGTCTTCACTCACACTTGTTGAAGTCGGGTTTCATGCCAAACTATATTTGTTGGACCAAGCACGGAGAAACCAGGGTTATAATGGAAGAAGGTGAAGAAGAACAATTGGACCCTAACGACATTATTGCTCAATACGGTGACTTCGATGATACTGCAATGGGCGAAGCTGAAGAAGAGGCAGGGCAGAAGACACACTCGTGAAGATGATCTTTGTTGGTGATGTCATTCGTGATGCACAAAGAGATTGCGAAAGTGAAAAGGAGAAGGCTAAGTTTGACCGCATGCTAGAGGATCACAAGAAATTACTATACCCGTCCGCCGAAGATGGGCAAAAAAAGTTGGGTACAACACTGGAGTTGCTACAATGGAAGGCACTGAATGGTGTATCCGACAAGGCATTTGGGCAATTACTGAAGATCCAAAAAAAGATGCTTCCGAAGCCTAACGAATTGCACTCGCCACTACGCACGAAGCAAAAGCAGTCGCTCGCCCTTTGGGATTAGAAATCCGAAGATACATGCATGTCCTAATGATCGCATCCTATATCGTGGCAAGGACTACGAGAATTTGGATGAATGCCCGTATGCAAAGCGTCGCGGTATAAGATCGGCGAGATGACCTGGCGATGTTGAGGGCGAAGAACGCCCCAGAAGAAAATCCCGCCAAGGTTATGTGGTATGCTCCTATAATACCACGCCAAACGTCTGTTCATAAACAAGGACCATGCAAAGTTGTCGTGATGGCACAAAGAAGACCGTAAGGTAGACAACATGTTGAGACACCTGCCGATGGGTCCCGGTGGAGAGCAATAGGCAGAGAATTCTGAGTTTGCAGATGACGCAAGAAACCTAAGGTTCGCTTTAAGCACGGATGGTATGAATCCTTTTGGGGACGAGCACTAGTCATAGCACTTGGCACTGTTACTCTATGTATCTACAACCTTCCTCCATGGTTATGCATGAAGCGGAAGTTCATTATGATGCGGTGCTCATCCAAGGCCCGAGGCAACCGGCAACGACATCGATGTCTACCGAGGCCATTAGTTGAGGAACTCCGCTTTTATGGAGCAAACCGGTGTGCGTGTGTGGGATGAGTACAAACAGAACACTTCGACCTGCGAGCATTGTTGTTCGTAACAATCAATGATTGGCCCGCTCTAAGTAATCTTCAGAGACGGACAAACAAGGGATACAATGCATGCACACAATGTTTTGATGACATTGAAGTATATATTTGAAAAATGTCGAAAGGTCGTGTACCTTGGCCATCGTCGTTTTCTTCCTATGAATCACCAACTAAGAAAGAAAGGCAAGCATTTTAACGGTAGAAGGCGAACACCGAACCAAGCCTCGCAACCGAATCGGGAGGATGTACTTGATATGGTCAAGGATGTGCAAGTAGTCTTTGGAAAGGGACAAGGCAAATAACTGTTCGAAAGATGCTAAGGACACGCACCCATGTGGAAGAAGAAGTCCATATTTTGGGAGCTACCCTATTGGCAAGTCCTAGAGGTCCGCAACGCGATCGACGTGATGCACGACAAAGAATCTTTGTGTGAACTCGCTAGGATTCATGGATGTGTATGGAAAGTCTAAGGATTCACTCGAAGCACGACAGGACTTGCGGCGCATGAAAGAACGAGACAACTCGCATCCGAGAGAAGAGACGATGGACGCCATTACTTAAGACCGCTAGCTTCACTCTTAGCAAAGAAGAGAAGGAAAGCATGTTTGAATGCCTAAATGAGATCAAGGTCCCATCTGGATTCTCCTCCAATATAAAGCGTATAATAAATGTGCGGAGAAGAAATTCCTACACTTAAAGTCCCATGATCGCCACGTGCTTATGACGCAATTGCTTCCGGTTGCTTTAAGAGGAATTCTACCTCCACATGTACGTCTGCCACCGTGAAGCTATGTGCATTCCTCAATGCAATTTCTCGAAGGCAATCAATCCAATGGAACTAGCTACTCTGAGAATGATGTGGTTCAATGTCTTGTCGACTTTGAGTTGGTGTTCCTCCATCCTTCTTTAATATCATGACACACCTCCTAGTTCACTGGTCAAGGAGATTAATATTCTCGGTCCTGTGTTCCTACACAACATGTTCCCCTTTGAGAGGTTCATGGAGTCTGAAGAAATATGTTCACCGGCGTGCTCGGCGAAGGAAGCATCGCCAAGGGCTACGGGACGAGGAGGTCATTGAGTTCTGTGTTGACTTCATTCCCGACCTTGACCCGATTGGTGTTCTGAATCGCGACACGAGGGAGACTTAGTGGAAAGGAACACTAGGAAGAAAACATATATCGATGCACGGGGACGATTATTTCAATAAAGCGCACTACAGTTCTTCAAAACTCCTCCGTGGTGGAGCCGTATGTCGAGGTACACAAGGAGTTCCTAGGATCCCGTTTCGAGGAAGAATGAAGCTTGGATTAGGCGTCATCACATGGAAACTTTCAGCGGTTGGTTGCGAAAAGAATGTCGGTGATGACAATATTGATGAGCAAGCTGTATTTGTTGGCTAGGCAACCATCGTGGCACATCCTCACGCATAAAGGGTACGAGATAAATGGAAATACATTTTACATCGAGCCCAAGATAAAAGGAGCACGAACCAAAAGCAGTGGTGTCCGCGTAGATGCCATGCACCCAAATGGAAAGAGGCAAACATATTATGGCGCATAGAGGAGATTTGGGAACTAGACTACGCACCTAATTTTAAAGTCCCTTTGTTCCAAAGTGCCAATGGGTGAAGATGATGGGAGGCGGGTAACATCGACAAGGAGTATGGAATGACAACAGTGGACCTCAACAATATTGGGTACAAAGACGAACCATTCGTCCTTGCTGCTGATGTGAATCAGGTGTTCTATGTGAAAGACATGTCTACAAAACCCAAGAGAGGGAAAAACGACGACAAATCAACCAATGAGCTAAAACGCCACATAGTTCTTTTCAGGAAAAGAAACATCGTGGGAATTGAGGACAAGTCAGACAAGTCAGAAGATTATGAAAGGGATGACCGAATCCCGCCCTTCAGTGTGACCAAAGACCCAAGCATCCTGCTAAATGCCGAGGACACTCCATGGTTACGGCATGATCATAACCAAGGGTCATACGTCAAGAAGAAGTTCACCACTGTGCCCGCTTGATATATAGTGATGTTTAATAAATAGTGTGTATTAGAGATTTTATGTAATAATTGTAACTTCAGATGTTTCTATCATATTTTGTTTATAGTTGGCTCTTCACTTCCTAGCTTGTGGTCACTATAAAAGTCGTTTGAAATGTCAATAAGATAAAAGGAAATGCAACTATTATTTTAAAAAATTTATGCCTAGTATTTAATTTACTATGCATTTAACAAGAATTAGCATATTTATACAAATAAACTTAATACAAAACCCAAGCTGTGAAAAGCGTGGCGGGAGGCGAATAGTGGGGACCTTTAGTCCCGGTCCAGATACTGCTTGGGACTAAAGGTCACTGACCGGGACTAAAGGTTCTCTGGAAAATATGTCCCGCAAAACCTTTAGTCCGGGCCGTGGAACCACCGGGACTAAAGGTCCACCTTTAGTCCCGGTCCGTATTACCACCCGGGACTAAAGGTCTTTAGTCCCGGTTGGTAATACCGCTTGGGACTAAAGGTCCCCTCGAGACTTAAGCAACAATGGCTTCTTCCTTCTTCCACCCCTTCCGTCTCCTCGCGCGTCTCCTCGCGCTTAATTCATCGGCTCCGGCGCCGTCGCGCCCGGCCTCCTCCTTCCTCCCGTGGCGCCCCACTCCGCCACCACCTCCACTCGCTCCTCCTCCGCCGCTCCAGCTCGCCCTGCTCCTCCCTCCGCCGCTCCAGCTACCCGGCTCCTCCTCTCCGCCGCTCCAGCTCGCCTGGCTCCTCCCTCCTTGGCCGGATCCGGCCTTGACTCCGCCCGTGGCGGCTCGCCACCAGTGCCGAGCCGCCTCCTCCACGCCGGTGAGCTCCTCACTGTCTCTTATCGCATTGCGGGAGCGTAAAAGGAGATCGAGAGAGAAAATATACTGGTTCTGAGAGGAGGCAAACGAGATTAGCTAGTCGCATCTTGTTGCCGGTGCCTCGGTGGCAATGTGGTATAGACGACAACACAGCACTAACCCCCGGCGGCGAGCTCTCTTTTGTGACCGGCCATCGAGCCGAGAAATCATTTTTGCAGGAGCTGGCGAATTGAATGTATATGTTGTTTTTCTTTTGTCGATGCATGTCACGAACCGCACGCCACTTGATGCGAAATCATAACCCGATCACTAGGGGTGGAAAAAAAGCCCGAAACCCGATCATCAGCTGCTTTTGTCTGTACGTGATTCTTTCTTTTAATAATCTCACTCTAGCATATGTATATGTATAAGTAATTATCCTCACACTAGCTAGCATGTCTATACATATGCAGAGACATGATGAGAGACCTCACACGTAGAAACGACAAGAACATTGGTTTCGTTGATCCATATATCGTATTCAAGGACCCAAACACTCCCTACGATCAATGGAGACCTCAAACGGAGAGGAATTTCCGGAGGTTCTTGATCAACCAAAAGAACAAAAGATTTATACTCTTCCCCTACAACTTTGGGTGAGTGTTGTTATCGTGTGCACATTTTACTTTACTTACTCAATCCAACATAAAGATATATATGTTGACTCTATAAACAAATGCAGCTTTCACTGGATACTGATTGTCTTCGATCTCTCCGACGGTCATTTGCTAATCTATGACTCGTTGAGAAAACCGCAGGAAGATTACCAAGATATGATAGACATTATCCAGGGGTAACTTCGATCTTTAAATATTTATTCCTGCTCTTTAACTCTGCAATAGTTAATTAACGATCCAATTATTGGGCAGGGTTTGGGCTTGGTTCGTTCAGCTACACCGTCCGGATCTGAAAGCGCCACTTCCTGATCCACACCGACTGGATGTAAGTTGTACTAGCTCCCCGCATCTTTACCTTATCATGCTTCAGCTCACGCGCGGGATGACGAGAGTAATCTTTTTATATCGCATGCATGGGTTCTCTGGACCACCGTGCAACAATTTGTGTGGATACTACGTTTATGAGTTCCTCACGGTGTATGCAAAAGAACCCATCTACAGATGCATAAAGTACGTAACAAGTATATATAATAAATCCATTTTATTTATTTGTTGCTATTAAATAAATCTTATGTATATTAATACTTCTTTCGTTTAATGCAAATTGAAGGAGATATGGTTGAAGGAACAGGTGTTGGATATGGACCGCCTCAAAGGAATTCAAGAGACAATCGCAGGATTTCTTAATGAGCATGTCCTCAAGCCCGGCACCGAGTTCTACTTTAACCCAGATGAACAATTGAAGCCAAACCAGGACGAACATTTGTATGACATTTAAGTGGAGGACAACATTTGTGTTGTAAATACCAAGGATGCATGAATAATGTTGTAAATTTTATGTGCATATATATATATATATTATACATATATATAGCTCCATAATATATATAGTTTCATACTTTATTTGTGTGTAATAATGTTCCAAACTAAATTATATGTGGGCGTATACATATATTAGCAGCGAAGAATACGCATTTGAAAACCTAATGTAATTGTAAAACCAAAATCAATAATGAATTGAAATGGAAACAAAAAAGAAAAAAAAACACCTTTAGTCCCGGTTGGTAATACCAACCGGGATTAAAAGGGCCAGCCCCGTGGCCCAGCCCAGCGGACCTTTTAGTCCCGGTTGGTATTACCAACCGGGACTAAAGGTCGGCCTTTAGTCCCGGGCCTGGGACCCGGGACTAAAGGTGAGACATTTAGTCCCGATTTCCTAGTCCCGGCTCTATAACCGGGACTAGAGGCCCTTTAGGCCCGGGACTAAAGATCGCTTCTCCAGTAGTGAAGCCCATCTCATCTCGGCCCACCTGGCCCATTTTCCTCCAGCCCACACTCCCCCTGCCTGATAAACTAAACGGTTTTGAGAGTTAGATGTTGGTGTGTGTCCAGTTTTGTAGTTCAGCATTGATTTTTAGACTTTTCGAAAAGTTTAAAGTTGTAAGATGGACTTTTCCCTTAATAATATAGTGAGCGTATGGTTCTGCAACAGCAGAGTACCCCATAGGTTTTCACGGCATATGTAGGTAGATTTCTAGAGTATTGTGGTACCATTTACCAATAAGGTTGGCATTAAGAATCTGCAATAATAAACTTACAGAAGCAGTTTGCTGTGCGGATCAATCAATTACTAATGTCGTAGCTTTACAGACGGTGCACATAATTTTTCTTTCGGTGCTCTCGAGTCTTGAGAGATTGAGAATCAACGCCATGACTTTATGTCATGTGGTCCTTAATTATCGAAACAGAAATATTCGCGTTATTTAATTCTGTGAGAAGGAAGTGACATCTATAAACAGATAAGCACAACATTTCTATCATAGAGTCACGTCCGGTGCATAAATAAAGTAATTGTTGGGAGAGAGTCCCCATGCTACCTCGAGTCGACGGTAACCTCGTGAAAGTATGACACCCCGGACGAGGTTCGAGGGCCAACCAAAGATGGGTCTAAAGACCAACCTTGGACGAGGTCCAAGGACCAACCTCGGCGAGCTAGGACATATCGGTGAACCGGAGAGCTTGACGGAGAGGTCCTCGAGGAGCGGACACGACTGGAGCACGGCTACGAAGGCCTATATCCAAAGGTGCAGGACGCGATGGAGAGCTTGCGGAGCACCGGTGTGGTGGCGGCGAGGGATGTGAGCCTGACGTCGGATAGCTACCCGAGCCCTCGGAGCTTGAGCCTGGCGAGGCATTGGGAGGGTAGTGCGGTGGCCATGGCCACGCGCGAGCGCCGCAAGGCGGCCAAAGGCCGTGGCAGGGTCGCGCCCATCGACCTCACCAACTCATCGTGGGTGGAATCTGCAAGGTTGGCAACGCGCTACGTGGACCTGCCGGTGGAGACCAAGACCTGTTGCGTCGTACGTGTGGAGAGAGGGAGGGTGAGGAGGGGACGCCGGTGAGCCACTAGGGAGGTATCATGGCCGGCCATGGCCGAAGCAAGGAAACATGGAAGAAAGGAAGAGAAAAAGAGGAAGAAGACATGGGTAAAATTGGTATTTTTGTTTCAAATGGGCAAAAAAGGGGGGACGTACTTAGGATGGGGCAAAAGATTAATTATATAGAACTTAGTCCTAAATCATCGAAACCACACTAAAAATAGGGCAAACGATCAATTTTTCCTTTCAAAAATACAAGATGACAAACCGAGTCTAATCTAGACTCTAGAGCTATACAGAAACACTTAGTAAAGCACAGTCATTTTATTACATAACAAAGCAATACTTACAAAGCAGGGAATCACAGTGTTACAGCTTACAAGCGATGGGGACAACCAGAGACACAAAAGAGTAATTAAGCAGCATAGATCAAACCTTGCTATAACCTTGCGTTACAGCCAAGACCCAAGAAAAGCTCTTGCTTCCGTCATCTTCTGTTCCTTCGGTTCATTTTGATTGTTCTTGTCTTGAACAGTTCTTTTTTTTAAAAGGCAGGAGAGCTACCAATTATATTAATATAGAAGAAAACCAGGCCAACAAAGGACGTGAAGTCTAGAACATAATTTGTGACTTAATTACACGGTATAAATTACTCCAAGCCTTTAGCCCGACGAGGGTCTAAACTCTACTCTCCTCCTTTATCTTCGCGACAGGATTAGTTGACCTGTTCTAAAAGTTTTTGGCGTTGTGTTCTTTCCAAACCTCCCAGGTGATTAGGATGACCACCGTTGCCGTCACCCTCCTTGTCTATAATAGTTGATCTAAAGGAAGGATCATTGTCCATAATTAAGTATTGGACGTGACCAATGCTCGGACATACATTCCGAGCGTCAGCGACGTACGCCATGCCTTACCGTCCGATCTGGCGCCATGATGCTCAGCCGTCTGATCTCGGTGCATTTTTTCTTCCTCCCGAAACAAGCGAAAGTACTATGCAACATGACGCACACCCGACAAAAAAAAAACTCCGCCTGATCTCGTTTGAAAAAACATTAGGAAAAAAAGCATATTCTCACCAAAATTGCATAGAAACCATCAGTTTAGAATCTAGTTGCTCTTAAAAACTAATTCAAATATACCAATCAAACAAATTTCGATGTTATGACATCAAAATTTGTTGCAACATCAAGAAATTTGCAACATTTAAAACTAACTCATGAAATATTTTGATTTCATGTATGCAACAATCGGCGACAATGGTTGCAACAAAAAACCTTTTCCCACAGAAATTCAGGAAGATGTATTGCAACAAACCAAATCACTTTCTGCAACAATGGAGAAAAATTGTTGCAACAATTCGAGAATGCATGCAACATTTAAATGGTAAAGGGGCTGCAACAAATCAAAAACATCATTGCAACAAAAAAATACCTCTAGCCGCAACATTTGTCCCCATGGACTTTAGGGAAAGGTCACCAGCCTCATGTCGTCTGCTCGTCATCCGTCTTCCTGACTTCTTCGACGGTCGTCCGACGCATTTGATGCATGCGCTCCCTCTCCTTGTCGGATCCGAGAGAGAGAGAGAGAGAGGTGGGGAGGGAGGGAATAATAGGGACAACTGTGGCTCTAGCAGCGGGCTCTGGTGGTGAGCTTCAGCCCCGGTGAACTATCATAGGGTGTGGTGGAGGAAGTGAGGTGGGGGATTCCGATATCAGAGAAGGATTGTGTGGTGATAGCAGAATGAGCCTATGAGAGTGAGACGAGAGATGAATGGTATTGTGGTGTGGAATAGGAGGAATGCCTTGGTCAAAGCGCAGCTGTCACATGGACAAGTGGCGATGGAATCATCCGATTTTTTTTTTCTCCCGCCGTATGTCTGAACAGTAGCATTGTCCTTAGCTATTAATCAATCTTGGTAATCAGTGTTCCGGTGCTGGCATCCATGTGATGTGATGCGACTGGGTGTTCAGTATTCCAAGGATTTCATTTCACGACGTCCTTGCTTGCTGCTACTTGGTGTGTGTTTGTAATTACATGGTCTTACAAGGTACTGAAAACGGTTGATCCCCAATTCGGCAATTCCCCATCTCCCCGAGGTCTTATCAGCTTGCTATTGTTGTTGCATATACTCTGTTGACACAGTCACACGGCACAATGTTGGATGGCCAAGTTGTAAACTGATACTATGAATTAAGCGTTTCAGACATATTTGCCGTGCTATAGGCTTGCTATAGGCATAAGAGGAAAATAACCTTGGCAGAGCATGCACGGAATAGCTTAGCAGCATTCTTGTCTGTCTCTCTTCAATGATTCTCGCCACCAAGTACCAACGACAGCTGACAAGTATGATGTAAGTTTTTGTTCAGTTTTCGTTTACTCTTTTACAGGCCGAACTAGGATAAGCACATAATATATCATATGGGGCTAAATTCAGTTGATTTTGAGCTAACGACCTTCAAAGAATGTTGGATGGCGTTTCAGACATATTTGCCGTGCTATAGCTCGCGAATTTTGGGGCCAGCAATGAAATTTCAGAATTAGCTGCTACTTTGATGACAAGAGAGACAGAACATTGATGTCGATTGTATGTCATATAAGACTGATCGCTTTGGAGCATGATTAGTTACTAGTTAGTCTATTCTAAATTCTGGAGTGTGATAGGGCGGGTGGTAGGTAGGGGTGGAAATTGGTAAAGGATAATCCGTTTTATCCGATATTCGTATCCGGGAAAACGCAAATGTGGTAAGTAAAATTCGCATTCGAATAGTATTCATATCCGTATTCGGTGTTATTCGTATCCGGGAAAAAAACCGGATAGTATCCGAAAAAACAAATACTATCCGGGAAAAATGAATACGAATACTATCTGTTTTTGTCCCGGATACGGATACGAATACTATTTTTTCTACCGAGATTTGTCGCAAAAGTTGTAGGATATTCGCATTCGACCGAATTGAGTACATATTCGATTCGAATTCGTATTCGTTACGACATTCGATTCGTATTCGTATTCGAGAATGTTCGAATTCGTATTCGTATTCGTTTAAAAAATAGGGATTCGTATTCGATTCGGATTCGTTTTGAAAATAGGGATTCGTATTCGTATTCGGGACTATTCGATTCGTATTCGATCCGTTTCCATCCCTAGTGGTAGGCACCTGAATTGCGAAATAAATCTCCATCTCCCAGCTTAAGAATTTGGATGGATGCCTGGTTGGTTTCAGAGGTTTCGATCAAACGTGAAATCAAGAAGATGATCAAGGCATACAAATTAGAAACGACGACTACCTACCTATCTGTAACCTGTGTCGACGACGACGATGTCGCCAAGCCGCGTGCCGACCAGCCACTGTGGCGTGGCGGCGGTGCGATCTAGTCCTCCAGCCCCAGCCGGAGCCAGATGTGTAACGGCGGCACGACGGTCCGCCGTCGAACGGCGGGAGAAGTACCCACCGGTCGGCGACGTGTGGAGTCCGCATCTGCATGTTGGCTACTGTACGTATTTGTCGCGGTGGAGCAGCCGGCCGGTCCGGTAAAGCCAGTGCGGCGTTGGATGGTGACTGGCTGGATGATTTCAATCTACTAGCTCGTCGACGGAGGCAGCTGGTTGGTTGGTCGACGGCGTACGGGTACGGCGCCTCCCAAAACTCTCCAGAATGGGCCGGGGGAAACGGCCTGGTTTAGTAGCTTTGTTTCGTATCATAGCCAGCTGGATGATTTCAATCTACTAGCTCGTCGACGGAGGCAGCTGGATGATTTCGTATCCTAATCGTTGCACGCAGATGAAGTATCTCGACAAGATACGAATGCCAACACTGCATATGGAGTAGTTGGCATTATTCAGAATTTCGAAACAGAGGTAAAGCATTATTCAGAATTTCCACCATCAATCTGTATGCCCGAGGAAACAGCTACCTTTCCACTTCCTTGCGCAGGAACCGAAATTACCATGGCACGAGATCACTCTCCATGGTGAACTCTTCTTAAACTTGTTACCCATCCATCTTAGAATCTATGGCCACCACCAGCATGATATGCAGAGCAGTATCAACGAAAAGTACGAAACGAAGAGAGCCTCGTTTCTACCTTTTGTTCTCTGTTTCATTTCCAAATAGAATGGAGTAATAAGTTTAAAGTACCATCAACATACTACTACACAGCAAAAAGAGGAAATTAGCTTAGTGACATCGTATTAGAGCGTAATCGGAAGAACGACACTCCGTTCGTGACGCACTAGAAAATAACATTGTGAACACCAAAAAATTAGACGAATGACATCCTCGCTAGTTACTTCCGTTTCCAGAATTTTTTAAATATAGAAACTGAGCTCAAAAAATTATCAAATTTTATAGGGTCTCCGATACAGTTTAATTGATTTTGTATTTTTTTCAAAACTTTATATCGTTGTGATTTTGTCTATAAAATCCATTTAAGTATACTATTTGTAGGAATTTTCTAATATAGAAAATAAGATCCAAATATTATGAAAAAATCGGTACTTAGCGCACTTGATTGTATAATTTTTTGAATTTTACAAAATTAAGCAATGCAATTTCATAATGTGCAATTGTGTGAGAGTCTAATATTTCATAATGTAAGGATATTATGAAATTACATTAATTAATTTTAAAAATTATAAAAATTATACAATCAAGTCCACTATGTAAGGAGCCTGAAAAAATTCATAATATTTAGACCTCATTTTTTCTATATTAGAAAATTCCTATAAACAGTATACTTAAATAAATTGTAGAGACAAAATCACAACATATAAAGTTTTTTTTAAAAAAATACACAAGCAATTAAATTGTGTCGGGAGGCTTCAAAAAAAAAAAAAATTTTTTTTGAGCTCAGTTTCTATATTTAATAAATTCTGGAAACGGAAGTAACTGGCGGCGATGTTATTCGTCTAATTTTTTTTATGTTCGTGATGTTATTTTCCAGTACGTCACGAACAGAGTGCCGTTCCTCCGATTACGCTCTGACGCGATGTCACTGAGCTAATTATCCCCAACAAAAAAATGTAACACGACCAAACGCATACTAGAACTGGGATACACCGTTTTAATTTACTCCCTCTGAGCAAAGGGATACCGATAAACTTACTAGCTAAGAAAGAAGCATAGCTGTCAGACAAGAGTAGAGAAGAATGTGGCGCAAGGCCGGCAGTATCAACAACCCTCCAGCGCTGGAGCCTGGAGGTGGACTCGAGGCTGGTGCCCCTGCCCCTGCACTGCCGTGACTTGCTGCGTCCCGTCAGGAGACGTACTTGCAGCTCCCGTAGCCTGCAACACAAGCACCACAACAATGACATGATCAGTTAGTTTCAATAGAAAACGACGCAGTGCCAGGTTCAAAAGCAATTGTTATTTGAAAAGCTCTGTGTCTGCAGTCTGTTTCTTGTCCGCTGCATGATACGAATGCCAAATGAACACTGCATACGTAGGAGTTGGCATTTGTAATTGCATTTCACTCAGAGGACAACATGCTCGATAGAAACAAAGTGGGCTTGTTGCAAGTTTGAGTCCAGATGTCACTGACTCACTGGTGTACAGGACAGGAAACTAGAGTGGACGGTATGATGGAACAAGTTACACCTGAGGATCCATGGGCTGGATTTCGAAACAGAGGTAAAGCATTATCCATTTATCCAGAATTTCCAACATCAATCTGTATGCCCGAGGAAACAGCTGCCTTTCCACTTCCTTGCGCAGGAACCGAAATTACCATGGCACAAGATCACTCTCCATGGTGAACTCTTCTTAAACTTGTTACACATCGATATCAGAATCTATGTTAGGCCACGTAGCTAGGTCTAAAATATTTTTGTTGATGAATAATTGATAATGTTAGGTGCTGATGTTATTTAAGACGTGTGGTGTATACGTAGACTTATGTTGATCAAGTTGGGAAGAACATGTACGGGAAAAGTGTTGGTCTTTGCATGTGCAGGATAACTTTGAGATGATCGTGGTCTACGGCGATGACCTGGAGATGGCTTAGTGCGACGTCATAGTCCAAAGGGTCGAGGATGCTGGAGGAGACGATCAGGCTCGAGTTAGGGCACGTGGAGATCAAAGATGAATGATACGTGTTGGAGCTATGGAAATGCGGTCTGGATGCTATGACACGTGAATTTTGGAGTGTCCAAAATTAGATAGTGTGACAAAAGTTGAACTTATTGTCTTAAAGATAAGATCATGGTTTGTGCCCTAGGCTATAAATAGAGATGGGTTAGGTGCTAACCATGTGGCTTTAGAACATCTTTAGTGTATTAAACCGACATTGATTAAAAGTTATGCCACGTAAGCATTCAAAGAACTGAGTTTGTTTTTCTCCAATGTATTGAACCAATTCTTACTAATATCTGGGACCCACGTTACATTAAAAAACAACAAAAAATAATATCATATCGCAACCGCACTCTCTCTCTTTCATAAATGAGTTGTTTAATGCTTTGAATCCACTCTTAAGTACAGTCTGGTTCTAGAATTATTTTTGTTGGAATCAACCCCTCCAGTGTATTGAATCTATTTAATATATTCTCCCTCCTTCTTTGAACCGGCTAAAACACAATATTGGAGATGATCTTACAGATGGAGGGGGTGCTAAGAGAGCATTTTGTAGTCACAAAAACATGATCCAGCAATAAAAATAGATGTAATCTGAAGGAAAGTTTTGCTGTGCGCCCGAGATAATTGTCAGAGTCGTTTTGATCCTCGGTCGGCTGCTCCGTTATCGAAGACGACTCGGAGGTGGATTGCATCTTCGCTGGATTTCTTCGCAGGCGTTATCTTTGCGAGGATTGCCCCAGACGAAGCGCTCCTCGATCAGCGTGTCTTTGTCCTCGGTGTGAAGACCATCTCCAAGGACTCGCGCACGCCCGGACGGATTTCTTCGAGCGGACGGCGCAGCTCGGTCACGCATGCACGCGAGAGAGAGAGAGAGAGAGAGAGAGAGTCGCCTGGATTTTTTAGCCTGGTGCTACACGAACGCACAGAGAGAAAGCTCCGAAGCGGCGACCAGTTCACGGTGTTCACGAAGAAACATCTCTGTTTTCGGTTTGCATGCATGTTATACATGCACAGAGAAAAACAAATAAAAATAGTAGTGCACTGTAGATTGAAAACGATATTCCTATTTCAATTTTTTTTTTTTGCGTTCTTGCTCTGTTGGCAGGTTGGACGAACAGAAAACAGTAGGATTTTAATAAAAAGTTTCTGCTAGAAATTACAATCATTCACCTCTTATCTGATTGCCATTAACGATCCTACGCTATAGCCACCACCAGCATGATATGCAGAGCAGTAACAATGAAGAGTACGAAATGAAGAGAGCCTCGTTTCTACCTTTTGTTCTCTCTTTCATTTCCAAATAGAATAGACTAATAAGTTTAAAGTATCATCAACATATTATTACACAGCAAAAAATGTAACACGACCAAATGCATACTAGAACTGGGATACACCATTTTAGTTTACTCCCTCTGAGCTAAGGGATAAT
The DNA here is from genome assembly GCA_036346405.1 of Phyllostachys edulis. Taxonomy (NCBI): domain Eukaryota; kingdom Viridiplantae; phylum Streptophyta; class Magnoliopsida; order Poales; family Poaceae; genus Phyllostachys; species Phyllostachys edulis. Next base: position 61,585,990 of record CM070566.1, read on the forward strand.
GATAAACTTGCTAGCTAAGAAAGAAGCATGGCTGTCAGACAAGAGTAGAGAAGAATGTGGCGCAAGCCCGGCAGTATCAACAACCCTCCAGCGCTACCACGGCTCGAGCCTGGAGGTGGACTGGAGGCTGGTGCCCCTGCCCCTGCACTGCCGTGACTTGCTGCGTCCCGTCAGGAGACGTACTTGCAGGCTTGCAGCTCCCGTAGCCTGCAACACAAGCACCACAACAATGCCATGATCAGTTAGTTTCAATAGAAAACGACGCAGTGCCAGGTTCAAAAGCAATTGTTATTCGAACTTGTAGTGTTGTGCTGACGGGCGAAGACCAGGGGAAATATACGACTGTCATGAACTTACTTGGATCGTTGGAGGTGACCACGCCGGTGCCCTTGAAGTCACAGTCATAGTCGTGGCGGGCATTGGCATGGTACAGGGCGTTCATCACATACGCAGCATGGGACTGCACGTCGTTTGGGTCAAAGCACGCGTCACCGCTTTGTATCGGCTTACACTCCACGTAGCCACAGGCGTAGTTGATGTTGTTCAGCCTTGGCGACACACCACTTGCCTCCACCAGATGGTGAGGGGTTGGGTGACGGATTTGGCCAAGGGTTTGGAGCTCCAGACTGCAATGCAAACAACATAATACACCAAATAAATCAGGTGATACAAGGATGAATTTAAGCATCAACATGCCAGAATAAATAAACAGGTAACTGCACCGAGCTACAGACTTAGGTATACACCATTATAAATCCACTCGACAACAACCAGCATTTCTCCAATCAAAAAATTTACCTTGTGTCAGTATGTGACTCGGAATTGAGTTATGCATATTAGCCGATTGTTCGACAGAAAACTTCAACTGTCAAGAGCCGTACAGGGCGACTGTACAAATTACTGATGTATTTGACAACAAACACATGTTCCATGGACTAGCACCAAACAGGGCCTGTCGAAATTGGTTGTCTGCCTAAGATTCTTGACTCACTAACTGGTAGGTCCCACAACAATGCTGAAAAAATACAGACAGCCCCCATCTTCCCCACATGGTCTACTTTCCATAAGCATCACCAAAAGCAATTAGCTAACGGCTGCCTCATTCCTTTGATTAGAGAAGCTACTCCACATGCAGAACAGAGAATTGCAAGGTTCAAAAGATCGAAAGGCAATGCATGCATAGGAATTTAGGATGGGATGGGATGGAGATGACACCAAATGAAGCAAAGTTAGAAACGGCACTGCTCCATCCAGCAAGCCCCTTCTGTAACGGCACCCTTTTTGTTGCTAGTGTGAACCTACTGACTCATCCTCATCAGAAGGTAAGCTAGGTATCTTGGTAAGCCAGGATGTTGCCTCAGCGGGCGGTCACGATGGCTTCACCTCCTCAGCAGCGCTACCCGTCTCGACGGCAGAACCAAGATGAGACCTCTATGAAGGCACCGCCGTTGAGAAGACTAGTGTGCCCTAGGAAAAATCATACATGTGTATAGACTAAGTCCATATGGTGTACCTACAAAAATAAATCTAAATACCGCGCTCTCTCTCTAAATGTAAGGCAAGAACAAGAACAGGAATGTCCCTTTTTGCCTCTATATATATAGCCCCAATGGCATGTAAGAGAGGGGATGGCTCATTCAATACACAACCTTTACACCTCTCATGCTTTCAGCTCCTCTATCCGGTCTTCTCATGACAAAAGGGTACCCCGTACCCACTGTCTAGTTTTGTTGCTACAACATATATCTTTTTCGGTTTGTCCTCTTGAAGAGCATTGATTAATCCTTGCTGGATAAGGAAATCCTTCACCACACATTGCCACACGCTGAAATTTTTCTGTCGTTAAATATCTCCACTTGATTCCATATCATCGACATCGATTTGGCCTTCTCTCTGATACCATTTGTTATACTCTCATACCCCTTCTTATGCGCGGAACGAAGTAGATGAACCAAATAACGACGACGAAATAGTCACGACGAGAGAGAGAGAGAGAGAGAGAGAGAGAGAGAGAGAGAGAGAGATTTGGCGAAGCCGACCACAAATTACATAAAGCACAATCTTAAAAGAGTACAAGAGATTGTCACCCTCATATAACCCTCTCGAACCTTTTAGGACTCTTGGCGAGCGTGCGGTGGGCCTTCACACGAAGAGAGCAGCCCGGTCTCTATTGGGGCTTCACAGCTGCATGGTACACCAGGAGCAAGCTAGCCGACGCAGCACACCCTTGGGACACCCCTCTCGTGACACCTCCTTGTGCTACTCGCGTCGATAGGGTATCTCGGCCACCGAAGTCTTTGACGTAATTATTAATTAAAATAATATTATTAATTATTTAATTTTGTAATTATTAATTAAAATAATATTATTTTAAAAACGATCAAACCCACCTCCCACTTCACGTTTTGTGCTCTATTTCGCCAAACGGGCACACCAACTTCTAGTGGATTTGGACCCGATAACCCGGTAATGGTAGCAGCCCAAAAATAGTAACGGATTAATATCCATCTGTGACTTGTTTGTAGTTTTGTACCGTTTGTGTGAAACGGATTAATACCCGTTTGTGATTTGTTTGTAGTTTTGTACCCTTTTACACAAACGGGCCAAAAAAGGAAATCGCCGTGACCCCAGCATGCGGCCCAAGCAGGTGCCAGCCAGTGGGCCCACATATCAGTCCAACATGGCAATCAGTATGCCAGTGTGGCCACCACATGTCAGGCCAGCAAGGAAACAAAGAAGGGGGATTAGACTTAGAGAGGATCAAAATCAGATTGGAGAGATAGGCATATAAGAACAAAATAACAAACTCAACGAACCAGAAAAGTAAGTATGGTATGTCAAAAAAAAAAGAGGAAGAAGATATTACAGGTACCTTTTTAAATGCCATTCCACAAAAATTGGCACCCTCTCGCTTGTTCCCTTATTGTTGCAAACTGCGTCACTTGCTCATTTCGCTAATTTTTCACCTTGTCAGTCAGCTTCCATTGATTCTATGAAAAGATGTTGCAACAAGCCATAAGATGCCGACAAGAGTTCCAGATGCTCGGCAGGCAGGTACCTCCACTCCAGGGAATGCGCATGTGCACAAAATATGTTTCGCAGATTCGTTTGTTCGCTGCTGAATCTCGGGAATTATTGGCGTACTACATCAGGTTTCAGACAGCCACTGGTTTTAACACTTGCCCTGTAATTCGCCATGCTTCATCATGCTCTAGACTTGAGTACTGTGGCTCTTAGATGCTTCTGTTTTTGATGATCTAAGATGAAATGAAGTGGAATAGAGATGAGAACTCCGATCCTTTTCCATAGAAAACTGGGTTGTGTGTTAAGTTGTTAACCCCTCTCCCTCGTTCGATCACTTCAGTCCTAGCTGTAGCAGGTAAACACGTACTGAACTCTCCATTGCTGATTGCTGATGATGGCGAGACAAGAGTGACGCCTTGGAGCTAATATGAAGAAGCTACTCTCCTCGCTAATAAAATCAATATTCTCAACCAAATAGATGGTGTTCACGAGGGACTAGTGCAACTGTGCAAGATGGTAGCAAAGTTTGTTTTTTAGAAAAAAAGAGTTATAGAGAGATCTCGCTCCATCGTCTCATTTTGGGAGATCCATCGCAAAGGTTTGATAGGTCGGACCATGGCCCGTTTACAGGGGCTAGAGCTGTGGTCCATCGGTGGCGACGAACGGCAGCATCCAAGTTGTTTATGTCATCTGGCCCACCAAGTGTTTCCTTCCGGGTTCGTGTCGTTGAAACCTATCCGAATTTGCTAGGATTAAGCTCTGGGGCAGGGTCAATTAGTTCTGAAAAAAGGTGGTATGGCAGGGGTGGTCAGTTCGGTCTAAAAAAATGGGTTGTTTGTCCGGGTTGTTATTTCAGTTTGAAAAGGTGGCATGATAGAGTGTGGTCAATTCGGTCTGTGAAGGTTGGATGATTGGTAAGTGATGTCTATTCACTGAGAAAAACTGGTCTGGATTGCCATTTCAGTATGACCGGCCTTGGGCGGTTTGACCTCTCTATCAGAACAGAACTAAAAATCAGTACGATTTCAAAATCATAAATCGACGTAGCTTTTAATCCATGACCCTAAATTACTTGAAACTTTACATACACCTTGCCCAAGATATTGCGAACCTAATCCATGAAGAGATAAAAATAAATCTTTTCAAAGCTTCGACCTATTTCGATCCGAAGTCAAGTTAAACCAAAACCGAGCTAAATACGAAAACGAAGATTGTGAAGAACTCAGGGAAGGAATCAAGCCATAATGGCTACACAACAAAAATCAAGCCAAAAGCGCACAGGAGAGCGCGTGTCATTTCATTAAGGCGAAACACAAGGTCAATTACAAGAAACAAGATCGATCAGAACAAGGCAAGCCAACGGCTGCTGACTGAAAACAAGAGATCCCTAATCTCATATCATCATACTGCTGCATACGTTTAGGTAGCTGCAAAAACAGGAACATTTCTAGTCATCTTTGTTAGTTAGCATGAACCTCAAAAGAAAAAGAAAGGAAGAAGTCCAAGAAGCAGCAAGCACCAAGTGCAAATATGGGTTTCCTTCTATACAGGCTGTTGGGTGGGAAAGCCCATCACATGAGCACCCAATCCCTGTCGTCGGGAAACGGTCTTGCTCACGCGCCTTCTCACATCCCACTCTACTCTCCTCTCCCCCTCGGCACCCCCGTGAAAACCAAAGCGTGTCAAAGGAGCGGTGCAGCGAACCCACCCGTCGATGCCTCCCAAGCGCAAGTCTCCGGCGGCGCCGGCAGGGTCATCAATCAAGACCAGGAGCATGGCCGCAGGGAAGCGGGGCTAGGAATCTCCGCGAAGATGGCCAAGGAGGCGCTGGCGGCAGCAGCGACGGCGGCCGAGCAGAAGGGGAGGAAGAGGACCAAGAAGGAGGCAGAGGCTCCGTCGACGGTGGAGGATGGCGGTGCTGTGGTGAGCGACGGGAAGCGCATCGTCGTTGAGGCTTGGTGAGTGCATGCTTGTGCGGGTGATTTCATTTAGGGGTTTTGGATGATATTAATCTCTACACATTGGATCAATATCCAATCATATGATACATCAATCTCTACACAAATCCAATGGTCACAGCATATAATTTAAACTTAAGAAAATTTCAGACGACTTAAAAATAGCGAGACTGAATTTTTATTTATTAGATTAACATCCAATCATAAGACACATCAATCTCTACACAAATCTAATGATCACAAAAATTAACATAAACTTTTAAAACAACAGGTGACTTAGAAATAACAAATCCTTTAATTTAATAGGCAGCCCTCATGCCTGTTATTTTTTTTAAAAAAAATCTATTGTCTAATCAGGCGAAGGTGACGGAGATTGGGCTCCGGACAGTGTGCGTCTCGGACACCCACCGGAGCGCACCCTGCACCACCCTCGCGCCACTCTGCCTCGGCCACACGACCACCGTGAAGCTCTCCTCCTGGTTCGCCTCGGTGAACTCCAACCCGCGCGGAAATACGCTGACGCTTACAGCGCTGTCTGGCATGTCGATCGCCGCGTAGTACACCGACGGCACCTCCCCAACGTTCTTCACCTTGCGCTTTACAACCATTGGCACCGTCGAATTCCACGTCCGCGGGAACGTGACAGAGATCGACGGATAATTCAGCAGGCGGTCCGGGATCACCGTGATGGCCGAGCAGTTGACCGGCCGGCGCGCGATCACCGAGACCTCCTGGCTCGTGTACAGGCCGCAGAGGTAGCCGATGTAGTCGCTGGGGGCAACGTCATAGACTAGACCAGGGTTTGCGGCCTTCACCGGATTGACGTGGCCGGCGCCGGTGGCAAAGAAGTTGGCCGGCACGTGCTGCTCGTTGAGTATTAGGTTGCCGGAGCGGTCGGTGACGTCGGCGGTTGTCATGATGGCCGACTTGATCGCTGCCGGTGACCAGTCTGGGTGCTTGCTCTTGATGAACGCGGCAATACCGCTGAGGTGCGGCGTGGACATGGTCACATGGATGTGCCGGAGATGATGTTGAAGGTCGGTCCAGGGAGAACCGGTGCCGACGGAGGGCCGACTTGGAACGGCCATGCGGCAAGCACGTTCACGCCTGGGCCCGTGATGTCGGGCTTCAGAATGCCAGGGTCCTGGAGGCTAGGCCCACGAGAGGAGAAGAAAACGATCGACGGAGCAGGTGATGTGCCGAGTATTGTACCCCTGAAGTTGATTTGGGCCACCGGGTTCGCCGTGGAGTTGATGTAGGACTTGATGGCCGAGCCGGCGACATAGTCGACGTGCGACGCCGGGAGGACGTGCGGTTGGGCGAACGTGCTGTAGCCTTCGGGAAACTGGTTTATTAATATCATGCCGGCGGCGCCGGCACTTTGAACCACCTCACCTTTGATGATCGCCGGGATGAATTGATCAAATTCGCAGAGCACTATCTTGCCCTTGACGTCGAAGCCGTCCAGCGAGCCGTTTCCGCAGAACTCGGCGAATGGCTTCCCACTCGCGCCCGCGTAGACCAACGGGTAGAAGACGGCGGGTGACTCGTTTGGCTGGTAGACCGACTCTCCATGGAAATAGAGGCCGCTCCCTAGCCGCACAGTGGAACGGATGGAGCGGTCCATGGTGCTCGCGGCGACGGTGAGCATCCACGGCGCCTCGTTTGACAGAGAGCTGACGTTCGGACCGGAGTTTCCAGCAGCCATGCTGACAAACACGCCGCTCTCGATGGCGCCGAACGTCCCGATGGCGATGGGGTCTTCGTGGAACGGCCGTGACGGCCCGCCAAGAGACATGGAGATGACGTCGCAGCCGTCGGCCACAGCAGCGTCAACACCCGCCAGTATGTCGGAGCCATTGCACTCCCTCAAGACGCACACCTTGTACATGGCGATGTGAGCGCGCGTGGCTATCCCGGCGGCGACACCCATGCCCTGGCCAAGCACATTCGCGCCTGGCACGACCGCCCCTGCCGCAGTGCTCGTCGTGTGTGTGCCGTGCCCAAAGTCATCAACCGGTGGCACCCGCGCGTCGTAGGAAGAAGTATCATTCGTGCCGTTGGAGGCAGCAACGAAATTGCGTGCGCCGATGAGCTTGTTGTTGCACGCCGTGCCGTTGAAGTCGCAACGCCCCTTCCACTTGGCTGGCGGCGGCGGCATGCCGTCGTCGTTGAAGGATGGATGGTCCGGGAAGATACCGGTGTCAAGCATGCCGATGATGACGCCAGCGCCAAGCTCTGACGTGTAGTTCCACGTGCCCTGATGCACGTTCAGCCCGAGGAACTGCGGCGTGTGCGTCGTCTGCAGCGTGTACATCTGATCCGGGTCTGCGCTGACGAAGCCTGGCATGGCGGACATCGCGTCGAGCTCCCGCCACGTCAGCCGAGCCGCGAAGCCGCTCGCGACGTGGTGGTACGCGTGGAGGAGCCGGCCATCCTCGGGGAGGAACGACTTGTACCACGTGTTCCGGTCGTCGGCCGTGCCAAACACGTGGTTCTCCTGCGGTTGCACGTGGACGATGAACGTGGTAACCTCATCGCCGGTCGCCTCGGCAACGGTCGCGAGGAGAAGGAAGGGAAGAAGGGAGAGCAAGGTGAGCTTAAGGCTTTGCATGGCTGGCTTGCTCTGAGCTCTAGTGCGTGTGCGTGCATGGCCTTTATATAACGAGCTACGTGCGTGCTTGATCAAAGCGCTAGGCTCCCGTCAGACTGCCACTGTACCTAATGCCGGCTTTGTCCGGTCGTCAGTCGCAACAATATGGGTGCGTTGGAGCGAGTGGAGATCGATGTTGCGAACTTGCGATCCATCGCCAGGGGTTGCTATACCTAGTATATGCTTGTTTTTTTCTCAAAAAATGGGGGTGCAGCTGCACCCATGCACCTAGCTTCCTCCGCCCCTGCGACTTAGGAGTTAGCTGCACGAACGTTGTGGCAGCCGCCCGTGATGTCTGCAGTCTGAATGCCAAATGAACACTGCATATGTAGTAGTTGGCATTTGTAATTGCATTTCACTCATAGGGCAACATGTTCGATAGAAACAAAGTGGGCTTGTTGCATGTTTGAGTCCAGATGTCACCGGTGTACAGGACAGGAAGCTAGAGTGGACAGTATGATGGAACAAGTTACACCAGAGAGGATCCATGGGCTGGATGGATTTCGAAACAGAGGTAAAGCACTATCCAGAATTTCAACCATCAATCTGTATGCCCGAGGAAACAGCTGCCTTTCCACTTCCTTGCGCAGGCACCGATATTACCATGGCACAAGATCACTCTTCATGGTGAACTCTTCTTAAACTTGTTACCCATCCATCTTAGAATTTGTGTTAGATCATGTGGCTAGATTTAGAATATTTTAGTTGATGAATAATTAACAATGTTGGGTACTAAAATTATTTGAGGCGTGTGGTGTATTTTGACTTACGTCGGTCAAGTTGGGAAAAACTTATACTGGGAAAAGATGGTGTTTTGATCTTTACATGTGCAGGGTAACTCGGAGGCGATTGTGGTCTACGACGATGACCGGGAGATGGCTTGGTGCAAAGTCATGGTCCAGAGGGTCGAGGATGCTGGAGGAGACGGCCGGGCTCGAGTTGGGGCATGTGGAAATCAAAGATGGATGATGCATATTGAAACTACGGAGGTGCGGTCCAGATGCTATGATACGTGACAATTTTAGAGTGTCTAAAATTGGGTAGTGTGACAAAAGTTGAAATTTGTTGGAATTGGATAAGAACTTATGGTCTTAGAGATAAGATCATGGTTTGGGCCCTATGCTATTAATAGAGATGGGTTAGGTGCTAACCATATGGCTTTAGAGCATCTTTAGTGTATTGAACTGACGTCGATTCAAAGTCATGCCACGTAAGCAATCAAGGAATTGAGTTTGTTTTTCTCCAATGTATTGAACCAATTCCTACTAATAACTGGAACTCACATTACATTAAAAAACTACAAAAAAAATATCATATCTCAACCGCACTCTCTATCTCTTTCATGCATGAGTTGTTTAATGCTTTGAATCGACTCTTAAGTAGAGTCCGGTTCCCAAAAAAAAATTGTTGGAATCAACCCCTCCAATGTATTGAATCGATTCAATGCATTCTCCTTCTTTGAACCAGCTAAAACACAAAATTGGAGATGGTCTTACGGATGTTATTTTTGTCCTAGGGTTTGAGGAGTGCTAAAAGAACATTTTGTAGCCATAAAGACATGATCCAGCAATAAAAATAGATCTAATCTAAGGAAAGTTTTGCTGTGCGCCCGAGATCATTGTCAGAGTCGTTTTGATCCTCGGTCGGCTGCTCCGTTATCGAAGACGACTCGGAGGTGGATTGCATCTTTCGCTGGATTTCTTCGCAGGCGTTATCCTTCACGTACGCGTGTCTTTGTCCTCGGTGTGAAGACCATCGCCAAGGACTCGCGCACGCCCGGACGGATTTCTTCGAGCGGACGGCGCAGTGGCCACGTGCGGCGCGAGACGCTCCACGTCTTCCAGCTCGGTCACGCATGCACGCAGGGGAGGGAGAGAGAGATCGCCTGGATTTTTCTCGCGTGCGGTTTTGGCTTTCTCGCACGGCTGCAGCGTTTCTTGGGTTTTCTCGATCTGTGCGGCTCCAGCGTTTCAACGCGTCTCGTTCGCCGTGCGAAGATCAAGCAGCAGCAGCTGAGACAAAGAAATACCAAAAGCGACATCTACACGAACGCACAGAGAGAAAGCTCCGAAGTGGCGACGAACGGCAGCATCCAAGTTAATTGTTTATGTCATCTGGCCCACCAAGTGTTTCCTTCCGGGTTCGTGTCGTTGAAACCTATCCGAATTTGCTAGGATTAAGCTCTGGGGCAGGGTCAATTAGGTCTGAAAAAAGGTGGTATGGCAGGGGTGGTCAGGTCGGTCTAAAAAAATGGGTTGTTTGTCCGGGTTGTTATTTCAGTTTGAAAAGATGGCATGACGGTCAATTCGGTCTGTGAAGGTTGGATGATAGCCCCTGTAATAGCTTACTATCGTTGATTCGTTGTTGCATTAGAGTTGTGCTTTGTATCTATCACATGTATGTTGCTTGTTTTTCCCACTTATCCTCTGCTGCATTTTTTTGTCTTCAGTTGATTTCGAAGTACGATGAATAATATAGCACAAAATTCTTCGAGGCATGTAAACTACCCATGCAGCAAGCAATAGGCATGGAACTGGGAGATAACCAAATTAATTTTGTTTATGACCAAATTGTCTGTTATTAATATACGATAACTTCAACATGTTTACGAATTAGTGACCTTAAACTTGACTTATTCAACTAGCTAGTATCACAATGGCGAAGATATCTGCCATGGTCAAGCATGCGGAGCCGCCGCCGCCTCCTTTCTGAGAGGAAACCTGCATGTAGTGAAGTGGGCTGGGTGGCTGGGCTTTTATGGGCCGATGAAACGTGTTGCTGTACGAAAGCAAGTATATACATGCATGGTGTAGCCTAGCAACTAGCAAGCACATATATACGTGCATGCAATAGCTGGACATACATATATAGCACCGAATGAAGTGTGGGGGTAATTAAGGTACTACTCGACCTATTCAGGTGTGGCGATTCTTCTCGCTCACACTGAATGAATATCAGTGACACTGATAAATGATCAAATGCAGAACTGTCCCAATCTCTTTCTTGCCAGATGGTGCATTTCGCATTGAGCTGTTGTGAACTTGTGATGAAACAAGGTGCCATGTATCTGAAAGGAGGTAATAATACCTCAAAGCGAGCTAGATTCTGGTGCAAATATTTGGTATCCATTGTCCACCACTTTGCACCGCCCCAGCCAAGGCCGGTCAGACTGCATAGCACCTGAACGCAGGCCACCTTTTGCAAAACAGAGAGTTCACTCCCCAAACTCCCCAACAACAATGCCAATTGTTTATTACCTACATTAGGATTAAACCACATGCATGGTGTAGCAACTAGCAAGCACATACATACGTGCATGCAATACTTTACTTGAGTTGCTAGTAGTACATCATGCAATACGTGCATGTACATGCATGCATGGTGACCGCTAGTGTCTTGTGACACGCACTCATAGATGCAAACAATCTGGACATACATATATAGCACCAAATGAAGTGTGGGGGGTAATTAAGGTACTACAAATATATAAGCTTCTATTCACAAGAACAAACCATGCTTACATGCATACCCATGATGTGCACCCAAACACAAGGTTTACATTACTGTACAGAAAAGCACGTACTTGTTGAAGTCCGAAGCTTCCACTCTCATCAGGTAAAATTATTTAACCTGCAACGTACGTACGGTGCGGGTAAAAGAAAACGAAACTACAGGGAATTAATAGTGGTGTACACGTACGGTACGGGTTACACCGATGAACAAGTCTGATGCTGTTCCTTAACGTTGCGCTTGCAGAGACACCATCTTTAGCAAATCCATGTATAGATGCAGGCAACTCTCTCACCCCAGCTCACCTTAAATCTAAGGTTTGCAGGTGCTGGAGTTGTCCAATTTGTTAGGGGAGCTCGGTGGCAATCAGCAGAGACAATCTTGCAATGCTTTCCAGATGTTGTAGCTAGCTAGCTAGCTAGTACTTAGGAAAGAAAGAAAGAAAGCACCGGAGAAGATATAATGTGCTAAAATTCGACCCAAACTTTGGCCTGCGCCTTTTGTAGTGAGCTAGTTTCAGGTGTGGATTCAGGGACGAAGCCAGAAATTTTTTACCTAAAAAGCTATACAGTGATAATTAAATATTAAGAAGTACCAAGTAGAAATATTTTACTATTCTACATAAAAAACAGGGGACCAAAGCTCCCCTAATCCCCTGTCTCCGTCCCTGGGAGTGGTGATTCTTCTCGCTCACACTGATGAATATCAGTGACATTGAGAAATGATCAAGTGCAGACCTGTCCCAATCTCTTTTTGCCAAATGGTGCATTTCGCATTGATCTGTTGTGAACTTGTGACGAAACAAGGTGCCATGTATGTAGTTCCACGATGATGTTCAGGTTGTTTTGTGCGTTGAGTGTGATGTGAAATTGTTCCACCGACAACAGATGTGACTTGTCGACACCCCGTGTCAAGTTGTTTCCCCTCCACTCTTTGTATTTGCTCCAAGGATCTCAAAGGAGATAATTACTAACATTAAATGATGGAAGAAAAAGGCTCCCTCCGGCCCTGGCCGGCCGCCCAAAAAACTTTGCCCGTCCGAGCACGCCTCAGCGCGCTCGCGCCCGTCCGATCCGATCCGACGTGGTGCACTCGGTGGAAATGTGCGACGCTCGCTCGGCCATATCGCCCCGGCAGCTGCGGCGTCACGAACTGTTACAAACTTACTTGGATCATTGAAGTCACAGTCATAGTCGTGGCAGCCATTGGCCTGGTAGAGGGCTATCATCACATACGCAGCATGGGACTGCACGTCGTTCGGGTCAAAGCACGCGCCACCGCTTTGTATCGACAAACGTAGTTGATGTTGTTCTGCAGGTCAGTCGCGTTAGCACCAGCCTTGGCGACACACCACTTGCTTCCACCAGATGGTGAGGGGTTAGGACTCGGGTTGGGTGATGGATTTGGCGAAGGGTTTGGATTTGGCATGCTGCAATAAAATAATTATATTGCTTCATCGAATTCGAATTCGAGTACGAATAACTCACATAAAATAACAATTCGGATTGGGAAAATCCATACTATATGCGCATCCATATTTTTTTATACAAAATCGAATACGAATACAAATAGGAGATAAATTGTTAATCGAATAAAAAAATTTATACCATACTTATATCCTATTCATACGGTAGTCGAATAATACGGATAATTTGTATCCATTTTTCGTTCTACGGCGACGGTGGAGCTCACATCCGCATGGTGGCTACTTTACTACTTTACGTATTTTTCGCGGTGGAGCAGCCGGCCGGTGATGCCGGTACGGCCTTGGATGGTGACTGGTTGGATGCTCGAAGCCGGAGGGTGGAACCGGAATAGCAGCCGGTGGGGTTGGTCGACGGCGTACGGCACCTCCCAACTCTCCTGAACTGAAATGATCTTGTGAAGTATTTCGAGGAGGATTAAAACTGACACAATCCAAATAGAGCTCTGCCTGCAGTTTCTTTCTTCTTGTCCGCTGCGCGGCATGATACGAATGCGTCTTTCACCGTGCAAGTTGCCAAGTGAACACTGCATATGGAGTACTTGGCATATGTAATTACATAAGCTAGAGTCGCTGCCTTGCTGGGAGCCTGGGATGCCGCAGCATAATAGAACAGGTTACTCCTGAGAGGATCCATGGGCTGGATTTCTTTCCGAAACAGAAGTAAGCCTTATTCAGTAGTTTTTCCACCATTAATTTGTAGTTTGTATGCCTAAGGCAAGAGCTGCCTTTCTCAATTTCTTGCCCAGCAATCCAAATTAACGCAAGACACAAGATCACTCCCCATGGTGAACATGATAATGCAGAGCAGTAACAATGAAAAGTCTGAAACGAAGAGAGCCTCGTTTCCGCCTTTTTGTTTTCTCTTTCATTTCCAAATGGAATGGAATAATAAGTTTTTAAGTACCATCAACGTACTACTACACAGCAAAAAAATGTAACACGACCAAATGCATATTAGAACTGGGACACACCATTTTAATTTACTTCCTCTGTGCTAAGGGATAATGATAAACCAACTAGTAGCCCTTCTAGCTAAGAAAGAAGCATGGCTGTCAGACAAGAATAGAGAAGAATGTGGCGCAAGCCCGGCAGTATCAACAACCCTCCAGCGCTCGAGCCTGGAGGTGGACTTGAGGCTGGTGCCCCTGCCCCTGCACTGCCGTGACTTGCTGCGTCCCGTGAGGAGACGTACTTGCAGCTCCCGTAGCCTGCAACACAAGCACCACAACAATGCCATGATCAGTTGGTTTCAATAGAAAACGACGCAGTGCCAGGTTCAAAAGCAATTGTTATTCGAAAAGTGTAGGAGTTTGTAGTGTTGTGCTGATGGGCGAAGACCAGAACAAATATACAACTGTTATGAACTTACTTGGATCGTTGGAGGTGACCACGCCGGTGCCCTTGAAGTCACAGTCATTGGCTTGGTATAGGGCGTTCATCACAGACACAGCATGTGACTGCACGTCGTTCGGGTCAAAGCACGCGCCACTGCTTTGTATCGGCTTACAGTCCACGTAGCCACAGGCATAGGGGCTGTTTGCTTTGCTCCCTGTGTCTATTTGCCTGGCGTACGGGGCTGCCGGGAGTTTCCCTGTACTATGTTTGGTTAGCTTCCAGACCACTGCGCCTGCCAGGCAAGGAACGCTCCAGGCGTTAAAATCAAGCGACTGGCGCCAGGCAGGTTTCAACAGGCAGCTCTATCTACCACTGTTTCTTCGATCCAACGGTCTATTTTTTATATATCAGTTTCAGGCACAGGCTTCCAACCAAACAACTCATCTTCAGGTTTGCCTGGCCAGGTAAAATTCATCTACTTTCCAGGCTACATCCAGGCACCACTTTTTTCCAGGCATAAAATCCAGGTCACCAACCAAACAGGCCCTATAGTTGATGTTGTTCTGCAGGTCAATCGTGCTAGCACCAGCTTGGGTGATGGATTTGGCAAAGGGTTTGGTGCTCCAGACTGAAATTCAAACAACATAATACACCAAATAAGTTTGGTGATATACTGGATGAATTTAAGCATCAACATGCCACAATAAATAAACAGGTAACTGCAGCGAGCTATAGACTTAGGTATACAGCATTGTAATTTGTAAATCCACTCGACAACAACCAGCATTTCTCCAATAAAAAAATTTACCTTGTATCAGTATGTGAATCGGAATTGAGTTATGCATATTACCCGATTGTTCGACGGAAAACTTCAACTGTCAAGAGCCGTACAGGGCGATTGTACAAATTACTAATGCATTTAACAACAAACACATGTTCCATGGACTGGCACCAAACAGGGCCTGTCGAAATTGGTTGTCTGCTTAAGATTCTTGACTCACTAACTGGTAGGTCCCACAACAATGCTGAAAAAATACAGACAGCCCCCCATCTTCCCCACATGGTCTACTTTCCATAAGCATCACCAAAAGCATGGCTGCCTCATTCCTTTGATAAGAGAAGCTACTCCACATGCAGAACAGAGAATTGCAAGGTTCAAAGATCGAAAGGCAATACATGCATAGGAATTTAGGATGGGATGGGGTGGGATGGGATGGAGATGACACCCAATGAAGCAAAGTTAGAAACGGCACTGCTCCATCCAGTAAGCTCCTTCTGTAACGGCACCCTTTTTGTTGCTAGTGTGAACCTACTGACTCATCCTCATCAGAAGGTAAGCTAGGTATCTTGGAAAACCATATAACAGAATCTTAAGCCCCTCTCCTTTGCTTTAAAGTAGCTTCTTATAGAAGCATCAAACTATAGCAGTTTCTTTGAAATAAAAGTTCCACCAAAACATGTAGCACCTAAAATGTATTCAAATATAGAAGGCAGAAGCTATACAAACCATAGCAGGACCGACCGACAGCAAACTACAAGCTGTATCCATATCTGTTTCGTTCAGCACAAGCTGTGGTATCCAGTCTCTCAGGAATCAGGATAAGAGATTGGTTTAAGGCATGATACCCTCAATCCTCAAATCATTCTTTCAGTTATTCGATCCACTGCCAAATCCTACAAATTCTTTTGGCAATAAATGCACTATACAGTTTCCTCTTGCATGGTAAGAAAAACTTCCACTAAACCCGTGCGATGTGCTAGCATTCAGAAAGAACAAAATACAACTCAACACGCAAATCACCCAATCACTACACTCTTTTTTTATATATAGACAGGCTTCCCCCAATTTCATTAACGAAACCGAGTGACTTACATAGTTCAACCCCTAGACTCTTTAACTCACTAATTAACTAAAAAAACTTGTAGTTATTCTCTTACATGTGTAGGTGCTATGCGGAAGCTGAGAATTGCCAGCAGTAGCGCCTCATCAGTCATCACATATTGCTACACCTTTCCAGAGAGATCGGTCAGAGTTGGAACCGGAAATACCCCTTTCCAGAGAGATCGGTCCATACATAATGGCTACACCTTTGACAATGCAGTGTGAACCAACCGATGTACTAGTCGCATGGGGAACAGTCTTGTAGAGCCTGATGGCTTACTGTTAATTTTTTGCTCGTGGTTAGGTAGTTGACTACCGAAGAATGAATCATTCAAGGGACCATTTCCGAAACCTGTGACAACTGAACCATCTGAAGCCCTGATTACTACCTTGTAGATGCGTTAAAATTGGTTCAGCAAATGCACATCATGTATGGTGTGGTGCCAAAGTCAGAAGCACTTTGACCTCATACCCTACCAGATGTCCAAATTATGGGTGATGATACATTGACACTGATGCATACAAGTCCAAGTCAGGCAAAGGAAAGAAAAAGCAAAGCAGTAGTATTTACTTGCAGTGCTTACCCTGTAACGTGTGTAGTGTAAAATATACGTAGGGCCCAAGGTCACCACTCACCACCAGTTGAAGCTAGGAATCTCTCTGTACAGGAAGAGGAAGATGGAAGGGAAAACATTCTTGTGTTGTGGATCTGTCAGAGCTGGTGTGAGCATGCATGCAATGCATGTTTCTTGCTACGCAAAAGTCGCTCTGGTCCCAAGAGTTTCTAGCTAAGCAGAAAGAGAGGAGAGAGAGAGAGAGTGGATTATTGCTATGGCAACGGTGGATTGTTGATCATTTGCATTCGGCAGCCCGTTGGATTTGATCGGATTACTCCTCCTCTAGTTGCTTGTGCTTGTGTCCGTAGGGGTGCTAATGGGCTAAAACCCCACCCAAACCCACCTAACCCATTTCTATGTAGCACGTCCATCCAACCCAACCCACATACAAATCCAACACAAACCAACCCAAACCAATTCTCTCAATATATATGTTCAACCCATTTTCAACCCACCAGCAAGCAGCGCACCCATCATCTCCACGCCCGATCCCCAAATCCCTACTCGCCCATGGATCACCATTCACCACCACCACCCGCCACCGCCGTCGCCATCACCGATGGAGAACACCGCATCCTCCAAGCCGCCCGCATCAGGTCCAATGGGCTGCCAAATGCAAATGATTGTTGATCATTTGCATTTGGCAGCCCATTGGACCTGATCGGATTCCTCCCACCCCTCTGGTTGGTTGCTTGTGCAGCTTGTGTACGTAATCTCTCTCTAGATCGCTCTCTCTGCTCTTCTTCTTGTTGTTGAACCGAAGCATGCACGCACGCAGACAGTCATACAATAGCAACGATATAAAGCAGTAGAATTAATTCCTCATTGCGTCTGCGAAGTCTGAACCAACTGAAGTAATGAGCTTGAACAGAACGAAGCGGCGGAGTACTACTGATGGATGGATCACGGATGCTACTAAATGCAAATGCTAGCACAAGAATAAAGCAAGTTAGAATAGACATGGGATAGGGTTTGTCCTCTCTGCAGGATGATTTTCAGTTTCTATATGTTTATGAAATCTTTAGCGTTTATGACTTTTTCCTCTGTCTACGTTCGTACTCTATGTCTGTTTAATCCGCCAATGTTGTTGAAAACAGATGATGCATCCTATCTTTCCTGCAGGTAGGATGCCACGATGGTGAGATATGGTTACAAAGGAAGGTGACAAAGACCCGGTTTGTGTTTCCTGCCACCGCAGACAAGATGTGGACGATGCAGGGCAGGCTAATTATGGCTGCCACGTAATCGCGATTGACCTGTACATAGAGCGCCGAGCCTTCCGTCCCGGCCTCCCTCACGTAGCCACGTAGGTTATTTCATCTGTGCCGTCCCATGTGTGATGTGTGAGATCCTTTCCTGACCCCCTTGGGTTCTTCTTGCCGTTGCACACTTGCACTCCATGCTGTGTCCGCCTCTCTAACTGCTGCACAGGTCGCGAGCCGTAGGATGCGGTTTTCCTTTCCTCGCCCGTTCGATGGCTCTGCCGATACGCTCGTATATCCTTTGCCCTTTCCACATGTCTCGGGTAATCGGGTTCCTCATCTGCTGTGCGCCTACTATGTCTTTAATTCCCATCGTACCCATCTACTTCTTCTTCCTCATCTACATCGCTGCTGCTCCGGGTCACTCTCGTGGTGCCTCTTCTTCTTCGTTCTCAGCCCCGGTTGTTCTACCTCGGCTTGGTAGCCACCTCTCGTTGCCCGCTTCACTCTTCGCTATTCATCGCCCGACGCTAAAAACCTCGGTTATATCATTTCCCTCTTTTATCTCCGCTTTACAAAAAAAAAATAGACATTTAGTTTCTTGTTGACACAAAGAAACTGTAACGAACGCTTTGGGGAAGGCTTACCTCCAGGCCCCCGCCTTTCTCCCCTCCTTCTTCCCGACGCGCAAGACGTCGCTTCTGATGGCCGCCGCCATGGAGACTCGCGCCACGCCGCCGCGCAGCAGCAGCAGCCGCAGCCACTGCTCCAGCGTGCTTTCGCCTTGTCGCATCGCCGCACCAACCCGTCTTGTCGCCGCTCTGTGCGCGCGCGCGCTTGCTGCCCTGCAGACGACGCGCACGCGTCGCCGCGCCAGCGCTCCGGACCAGGCCCCCTCCTCCTCCCGCGCCATGGCCCCTATAAAGCTCCTCCTCCCCTGCGTGAGCTCCCGCCGCCCGAGCTCGGGTAAGTCAGAACAAGCCGAATCGTGCTCTCCCCTCGGCACCGCCTCCTCGCCTCGTCGCCCGCTCCGTGCCGCGCCGCCTCTTCCCCACCCGGCGACCCCACCCCGCTCCACCAGGCTGCCGCCCGTCAGCGCCGCCGCCATCCGCTCCCTCCGCCCTTGCCCCTTCCCAGCGCCGCCGCCCGCCAGTCGCCCGCCTGCTGCTGCCGGCGCCACCCCTCAAGCGCCTCCCATGCTCTTCCTGTGAAGCAATGGGAGCACAGTCAATAGAATGGGGAATTTGAGTTGAATTGGGGACTGATTTGAGGATTTATTTAGTTGGGATTGAAGGGCCCACCTGTCATATGGCTTTGAGTCCTCCCTTTAGGCTGCCATGTGGGCCCCGCAGCCCACCAATTCCATGGACCCGAGCCCCCTGTTCCCATGAACTCGGTTCAACACTGTTTCGTGCACCCAACCCTATTTCTCCCTTTTTATTTCCTATTAACCTTCAAAAATTCATATCTTCTCCATTCTAACTCCAAAAATTATGAAATAAATTTCTAAAAATTTGTTAAATCAAGATCTTGCTAATGGCATAGGACTTGATTAACTTGGAGTTTATTTATTGTTCCTTATTTATTTATTTGCTCTCTTTGCCGTTGTGTCTTTTTCCGGTATTCTCGCGCGATTAGGATTTGAAGACGCCAATGACCATAAAGCTGATCAAGACCAAGATCCCCTAGCCTTTAACCAAGGCGAGTCAACACTTTGACCATTTTGCCCCTACATTTTATGCAAATTATGTTCTTTTAAATTAGCAAATTGCATGCTTTAATTCTTAATCAAATGTATGTTAAAGCTTAAGGTAGTTAAATGCCCACTTGATGTTTAAATAATTATTATGCCATCCTTGATAACTTGAATCCATTAATCCTTGTCACCTTAGTAACTATATGGTAATACTAGTTATAGGTTGTACTTAAGCGACATGCTAGTCTTGCTTAAGTACTGGGATATTAAAATATCCCAATCATCATTCCCTTAAACATAAAATGTTTTGGGTAGTCATTGGTGGTCCATTGACTAAAGGATTGTGAAAATAAATCGGTTTCCTCCTCAAAACCCTAATGCTAGCTTTATGCAGGCGGATGGTGAGGTGGTGGGTGCTCGAGGAGCACATGGTTGGTTGGCTTGTGGAATGAACCGCCTGAGATAACCCTAAGGACTTAATCTTGTCACGACCTCCGTGTTAAACAAAGTACAACCACAAGTCGCAAAGTGCAACTTGGCTTAGTAAAGTTATTGAACCTTGAATGTCATCTCACTTTGGGGAGCGAAGAACGTCACAGTCTTGGCGGAGACACTCCGGCTTGGAAGGACACCAAAAGGTGAAGTTACCAATGCGCTAGGCGTTGTGGCGGGGCCAGTGCGCTTAGTCGTTGTGGTGAACATCCCGCACAACATATGGGCGTAACCCGTATGGGTGGATTGACGGAAAAGGCGAGATAGCTAGAAAGGTTCTTGTGGCCGCCCAACTACATGACTACGGAATCATGTGGGGTATGGGTAGACTATCTCTTGTGGGTAAAGTGTGCAACCTCTGCAGAGTCTAAAACTGTTTAAGCAGCCGTGCCTACTACGGTCAAAAGGCGGACATGGGAATCATAACTTGAGTTAGTTCTATTTCAAACAACTTTGTGGGTGGTATGGAAAATGGTGGAAGGGCTCACCTAGCCTGTTTAGATTTTTGCCTGAGTCGTCAAACTCAGTGGGTGTGGATATTGGAGGCCGCTCCAATTAAAAGGATGCATGGTTAGAGTTTCCGCCGGATGGATTCTCTACTAATATAATTACTGCACATGCTGTCTTTATCAAAATGCAATTTGTTAAAAATGCTAAGTGATAGGACTTGTAATTATGATATTTGAAAAGTTGCTTTCGCAAATAAAAGAGCCCGAGCCATCCTTGTTAAGCCTTGCATGTATATAATTGCATTATGTGTGGCTCATGAAAGCACGGTAGTAGTGCTCATTCTCGCTTCTCCCCAACCCCTCAGATAATGAAGACGATGGAGACTACGCCTTCTACGACGGCCCAGAAGACGATGGACAAGGCTATGACGAAGAGTAGCATAGTCTGTAGTTTAGGTCTCGCCCAGTCTAAAGTAGACTTCGTTGGTATTAGCGTACAAGCGATATTATCCAACCCATGGTTAATATCCGTCAGACACGGGTTACCCGATCGCTTTCTGTGTGAGATGAGCCCTACCTCGCCTTTTTGCTTCCGCTATAGTTCACGTTGCTCTTTTGTGATGTAATCAATTTGGCCTCGCTTTCGGCCCTTTTGTAAAACTTCGACCCGACGTGGTCTATGTTACTCGATTGGTTGTAATATTTAATATTCAGTTCACGCTTGTATGAATGAATCACAATGTGTCTTGTGAAGTGCTAGCTACTGATCCAGGGAATAGCACAGTGATTTCACAGAGGATTTGGATTCTCGAAATCCAGGTCCGACAGAGCTGGTATCAGAGCATACGACTGTAGGACCCTAGTTAGATTGGTCGATTGCCTTAAGGACTTGGATCTTATTTTTAAAACCTAAGAAAATTTTTATCAAAATATAGAGTACTTATTGCTTCTACTCATCATTCCTAGTTCCTTACTCATCTCTATTCTCATTAAGTGTTACTAATCTCTTCTTCTGTTTCAAAATTTGTAGATGGCTTCTTCTCCAGCTGCCGGCCCATGGGACCATAGCTCACATGGGGAACATCACGGCGGATTCGCCGAGCTCCTTCGCCAGCTGATGGTGGAACTTGGTTTCATCCACCCTCCAATCTACAGAGGCCGGATGACGAGAGTCATGGCTCACGAGTCCTGGACAATGGAGGTCTTCCTCTATCCTAGGACTGGCGAGTTCGTAGCTCACACCTTCCAGGCCGAAGCCCCTCGTCGCAGCATCCCCGACGCCATCCAGGATGCAGCCCGTGTAGCCATCACCCGCCTATGTTGGATACACAAGGACCTCCTGCGCGGATCACCGTTCTCCTTCTTTCCGTACCTCCCCGACGGACAGCGCTTCCCGGAGTCCTTCGTCGCCATCGACGACGAGCCCCGCCTGACTCACCAGGTGCAGCTGACCCAGGCGATGGTTTACACCATCCACTCCTTCACCGACGAGGTCCGCCAGCTCCGGACGCTTCTCGCCGGCGGCGAAGCCCACTCCGACACCCTCCGCACCAACTGGACCAGGAGTGATGAAGCCCTCTTTGCTGCCAGATGGGAGAGAGACACCGTCACTACGGAGAGAGATGCCGCACTTGCAGAGGTGGCACGCCTCACCGCCGCCCTTGCGAGCGCCGCCGACTCGGCCCGGCTCCGGCTCCGATTCCTCCCGGCCTTCCTTCCGGCGGGGCGCGAACCAACCTCTTCGCCCCAGGAGCTTCCGACCGGATGATTGCGCGCAAGAAGCGTCGCGCCCGATCCGCCGCCCTTCGATGACCTTCTAGTGTTCAGGCGTGGACGCAGCCCCAGCCGTTCACCGCACGTCAGCCCGAGTCATTCTGGCTCGTCGAGCTTCAGCCAGAGCCGCTCCCGCTCCGAGTCCCCGATGGAGTAGATAGGATGGTCTAGGTTAGCCGGTAGTGCTTGCTAGGCAGTATTTTGGGTTGCAAGCACTTTTGCTTTTTCTTTTGTAGACGAGATGCATGTATCCTGTGTCATGACTTAGCTTAGCATATAAGCTTTGTATGAAAGTTGTGTAACACCTAACCCCCATAATATAATGCAGCCATTCTAGGCTTTGTATTGTACTTATTTGATCTTCTCGCTTGGTTTTTGTTCTTCTGTGTGTGCCTTAGAGGGCTAGTGAACCCTCATATACCCCTCCTGGTTCTCTCTAGTTCTAAACCTCGGTTTTTCTTGAGATGCCGCCAAGAAGAGCCGCCCGGCCCGTGGAGCCTTCATGGCTGGTCGAGGCCGTGGGCGTGGCCGTGGTCGTGGACAAGGACAAGAGCTACCTCCCCACCACCACTCACCCGACCATGGCGCAAGTAATTTGCAACAGACTCAGATTCTCGGGCTTTACTCAACAATCAGCATTCAGGACACCTGGCCGCCACTCCAAACTCGCGATTTCCTAAGAACAAGACCTCTCACATTTGAAGCGACTAATGAACCTCTTGAAGCGAAGATTGGCTCGGGGACACTGAAAAGAAGCTTGACTTGCAGATTGCTCGATGCGGATAAGGTGGACTTTGCTACCCACCGGTGAAAGGTGCCGCTTGTTGCATGGTGGGAGAATTACCTTGTTGCTAGAAGTGATGAAGGACCAGAAGATGAAGAAGGGGATGCAGCAACAGAACCAGAAGTAGTGGGATCCACGAATGGAGAACCAGCAGCCCCCGCCGCTGAAGTCGTGGAAGAAGAAGTTGTTGAAGCACCTCTCGTTGAAAATGAACCGACTTAGCGACCAATTCCTTGGGCGGAATTCAAAACCGCCAGAACCAATTTTGTGCGGCCGGTACCATGAGATCAAGAAGAACGAGTTCGAACTCTTAAACAAGGACATATGACGGTCAACGAGTATGTCACTAAGTTTACCAGCTTGCCCGCTCACCCCCAATGGCGAGCGATGAGGAAGAAAAGATAGACCGCTTTGTGGAAGGTATGCGTAGTGACATGCGTGGAAAGCTTATCCTCCATGACTATGCCAACTTCCATCAGTTGATCAACAAGGCACTACTGCTGGAAAATGAGAATAAGTTAGCGGAAACTAGCCGCAAGAGGAAGGTGCCTTTCCAGAAATCACAAGGCAACTTTTCCCAGAAGTCAACCTTTCAGGGCAGTTCTTCCTTTAGATCTTCTGCCGCCACACCTCGAAAAGTTCATCTCCAAGGCCCCAAGGAAGTGGTTTCCGCACTCTCCGCCCTCTTGGACACCCCGCCACATCAACCCCTGACTAATCTCCTTTGTTTTGCTTATGGAGAAAAAGGACACTTTGCTAATCGGTGCCCTCATCGCAGCAACCCCGCCCCAAAGAACAACCGGAGCAGCTGCAATTCAGGGCGAACCTCGGCTCAAGAAGAGCCACCAGACTTCTCAAGCTTCAAGGTCTACCCCATCGCAGAGCCGTGGCCGTGTGAATCATGTCATCACTGAGGAGGCACAAGATGCTGCAGGAGTGCTAATGGGTACGTTCTCTGTTAATTCAGTACCCGCACAAGTTTTGTTTGATTCTGGAGCTTCGCACTCTTTTGTTTCAAGAAAGTTTGTTGAAAGGCTTAAGTTGCCGACCTATAAGTTAAAGAAACCCGTGGTACTTAGTTCACCCGGGGGACCCCTATATGCTACCTCGGTTAGTCCCAGAGTAGAGATTGCTTTGGAAGACTCTGGATTCCTAGCCTCCCTTCTTGTGCTAGAATCTCAAACGTTGGATATCATCTTAGGGATGGATTGGTTGGCCGCGTATCATGGACTAATAGATTGCGCCAACAGGAAAGTGGTACTTACCAAAGACCCTGAAACCACAATAAGGATTAGTGTGGATCGTTCCTCTCCTTTGGTTGAACAATCCACCATCTTGGAGAGATGTCCCTAGAGACAACGCTGTAGTCCAAGCTTACCCGAGGTTTTCCCGGAAGAATTGCGTGCATGCCCCCGACGAGATATCGAGTTTGTGATCAACTTGAAGCCGTGGACAGCCCCAAGCGCCAAGAGACCGTCTGAATGGCGGTCACGATTTAACGAAGAGTTGAAGACACAACTTGAAGACTTGCAAGAAAAAGGATTCATTAGACCTAGTTCTTCTCCCTGGGGTTCGCCAGTTCTCTTTGTGAAGAAGAAAGATGGTTCCGCCAGATTGTGTGTGGATTACAGAGCCCTCAACGAAGTGACCATCAAGAACAAGTATCCCTTGCCCCGCATTGATGACCTGTTCGATCAGTTGACAGGAGCTTCAGTTTTCTCCAAGATAGACCTACGGTCAGGATACCACCAGCTCAAGATCAGGAACGAGGATATTCCTAAGACAGCCTTTACCACTCGGTATGGCTTGTTTGAGTTCACAGTCATGTCGTTTGGCTTAACCAATGCACCAGCCTATTTCATGAATCTGATGAACAAGGTATTTATGGAATACCTGGATAAGTTTGTAGTCGTGTTCATAGACGACATTTTGATCTATTCCAAGACCAAGGAAGAGCATCTTTGAACACCGCAATTGGTCTGGAAAAGCTTAAAGAGCATGAGCTCTATGCCAAGTACAGTAAATGTGAATTTTGGCTTCAGGAAATCAGTTTCCTCGGACATATTGTATCCGCAGGAGGAATAGCAGTTGATCCGGCCAAGGTAGAAGCCGTGATGGATTGGAAACTTGACCTACATCGATATGAGTTCGTAGTTTTCTCGGTTTAGCCGGATACTATAGGCGCTTCATAGAAGGATTCTCAAAGCTCTCTAAACCAATGACCCATTTGCTTAAAAAGGAAAAGAAGTATGAATGGACCGAGGCTTGTGAGAAAAGTTTCCAGGAATTGAAGAAGAAATTAACTTTCGCACGTTTTGACCCTGCCGGACATTCATCAAGACTTTGAAGTCTACTGTGATGCATCACGCCAAGGTCTTGGATGCGTGCTTATGCAAGGAGGAAAAGTTGTAGCTTATGCATCCAGACAACTTCGCCCTCATGAAGACAACTACCCAACTCATGACTTGGAGTTAGTAGCAGTAGTGCACGCCCTCAAGATTTGGCGGCACTATTTGATTGGAAATCATTGTAATATCTACACGGACCACAAGAGTCTCAAGTACATCTTTACCCAATCTGATCTCAACCTTCGACAACGAAGATGGTTGGAGTTAATAAAAGATTACAACTTGGATGTCCATTATCATCCGGAAAGGCTAATGTAGTTGCCGATGCATTAAGCCGCAAGTCATCTTTGCAATAATGTTATGATTCAAGAACACCAACTTTGAGCTCTATAAGGAATTGAAGCCCTCAACCTCTGTTTGATAGAGCAAGGTAACCCAGGCGCCATGGAAGCACATCCAACTTTAGAAGAGCAAATCAAGGCCGTTCAAAAAGAACATCCTGAGTCCCTGATTCAAGCGTCTCATGGCTAAAGGAAAAGCCCCAAGATGATTGAAGACCAGCAAGGAATTCTATGGTATGGGACCGTCTCTTTGTTCCCCACCGAAGGAACTCAAGGATTTAATTCGAAGGAAGCCCACTCGGCATATACCCTACATCCAGCGGTACAAAGATGTATCAAGACATGAAGATTTTGTTGGTGGCCACGCATGAAAAGAGATATCGCCGAGTATGTAGCTTTGTTGTGATGTATGCCAACGAATCAAGGCCGAACATCAGAAGCCAGCAGGATTGCTTCAACCCCTACAAATTCCCCAGTGGAAATGGGAAGAAATTGGAATGGATTTTATTACGGTCTACCCGAACCAAGTCCGGATGTGACTCGGTATGGGTTATAGTTGATAGGTGACCAAAGTAGCCCATTTTATCGATAAAGACAACCTACAAGGGAGACAAGTTAGCCGAGCTATACATGGCTCGTGTTGTGTGTTTACATGGAGTACCCAAGAGGATAGTCTCTGATCGAGGATCTCAATTCACCTCACATTTCTGGGCTAGTTTGCATGATGCCCTTGGTACCCACCTTGATTTCAAAGACGACATACCATCCATGAGACCGATGGTCGACGAGAAAGGACAAATCGATTCTAGAAGACATGCTTGAGCTTGTGCTTTGGAATTCTGATGGTAGGAGAAATGTCTGCCGTATGCCGAGTTTGCATACAATAACAGCTACCAGTCGAGTTTGAAAATGTCCCCATTTGAAGCACTTTATGGTAGAAAATGCAGAACCCCTCTGCATTGGTCAGAATCAGGTGAAGGATATATATTTGGACCGGATACCCTCAAGCAAGCTGAAGAGAAAGTTCGACTAATCAGAGATCGCCTTCAAGCTGCTCAGTCAAGACAAAAGAGTTATGCCGACAACCGTCGAAGGAAATTGACTTTTGAAGTTGGAGACGCTGTATACCTCAAGGTATCCCCACTTCGTGGAACTCGAAGATTCAAAGTAAAGGGCAAGCTCGCCCCAAGATATATAGGACCGTTTCCGATTACCGCCAAGCGTGGGGAAGTGGCCTATCGGCTAAACTACGGAACATCTGTCCGAGGTTCTGGCGTGTTTCCGTCTCGGCTCAAGAAGTGTCTCGAGTACCGAAGAGCGAGCGCCGTTGAAGCCATCGCCTTTGGCAAGATCTAACCTATCGAGCACCGATCAAGATCCTCGGCGTCATCGAGAAGCGAACAAGACGCCAAGTCTTCGCCTTTGCAAGGTCGATGGAGTCACCACTCACCAAGGAAGCCACCGGGAGCGTGAAGATCAATCGAAACAAGACTACCGTTCTGTTCATGAGCGATCCAATCTCGGTCGAGATTCCGTTTAAAATGGGTAGGATTTGTAACTAACGCTTTGGGAAGGCTTACCTCGAGCCCCCCGCCTTTCTCCCTCCTTCTTCCGTCTGCGCCCGCCGCGTCGCTCTGATGGCCGCCGCCATGGAGACTCGCGCCACACGCCGCGCCAGCGGCAGCAGCGACCACACCACTGCCCGCGTGCGTTTCGCCTTGTCGCATCGCCGCACCAACCGTCTTGTCGCCGCTCTGTGCTTGCGCCACGCGCCGCTGCTCCCACGCGACGCCCGCCCGCCTGCGTCGCCGCTGCCAGTGCTCGGACCGGCCCCCTCCTCCTCCGCGCCATGGCCCCTATAAAGCTCCTCCTCCCTGCGTGAGCTCCCACGCGCCCGAGCTCGGGTAAGTCAGAACCAAGCCCAATCGTGCTCTCCCCTCGGCCGCCCGCCTCCTCGCCTCGTCGCCGCTCCGTAGCCGCCGCCGCCTCCCCCCAGCGCCACCCGCTCCACCCGCCGCCCGTGCTGCCGCCGCCATCCGCGCCCCTCGCCCTTTGCCCTTTCCCCGCCGCCGCCGATCGCCCGCCCATGCCCAAGCCGCCGGGCGCACACCCTCACTGCGCCTCCCATGCTCTTCCTGGCAGTGAAGCAATGGGAGCACAGATCAATAGAATGGGGAATTTGAGTTGAATTGGGGTGATTTGATGATTTATTTAGTTGGGATTGAAGGCCCACTGTCATATGGCTTTGAGTCCTCCTTTAGGCTGCCATGTGGGCCCCTGACCCACCAATTCCATGGACCCGAGCCCCTGTTCCCATGAACTCGGTTCAACATCAAGCTTGCACCCAACCCTATTTCTCCCTTTTTATTTCCTATTAACCTTCAAAATTCATATCTTCTCCATTCTAACTCCAAAAATTATGAAATAAATTTCTAAAATTTGTTAAATCAAGATCTTGCTAATGGCATAGGACTTGATTAACTTGGAGTTTATTTATTGTTCCTTATTTATTTATTTGCTCTCTTTGCGTTGTGTCTTTTTAGGTATTCTCGCGATTAGGATTTGAAGGCGCCGGCGACCATAAGCTGATCAAGACCAAGATCCCCTAGCCTTTAACCAAGGCGAGTCAACACTTTGACCATTTTGCCCCTACATTTTATGCAAATTATGTTCTTTTAAATTAGCAAATTGCATGCTTTAATTCTTAATCAAATGTATGTTAAAGCTTAAGGTAGTTAAATGCCCACTTGATGTTTAAATAATTATTATGCCATCCTTGATAACTTGAATCCATTAATCCTTGTCACCTTAGTAACTATATGGTAATACTAGTTATAGGTTGTATAGCGACATGCTAGTCTTGCTTAAATCTTTGGGATATTAAAATATCCCAATCATCATTCCCTTAAACATAAAATGTTTTGGGTAGTCATTAGTGGTCCATTGACTAAAGGATTGTGAAAATAAATCGGTTTCCCTCCTCAAAACCCTAATGCTAGCTTTATGCAGGCGGATGGTGAGGTGGTGGGTGCTCGAGGAGCACATGGTTGGTTGGCTTGTGGAATGAACCGCCCAGATAACCCTAAGGACTTAATCTTGTCACGACCTCCGTGTTAAACAAAGTACAACCACAAGTGCGCAAAGTGCAACTTGGCTTAGTAAAGTTATTGAACCTTGAATGTCATCTCACTTTGGAGGGGAGCGAAGAACGTCAAAGTCTTGAGAGACACTCCGGCTTGGAAGGACACCAAAAGGTGAAGTTACCAATTGCGCTAGGCGTTGTGGCGGGGCAGTGCGCTAGTCGTTGTGGTGAACATCCCGCACAACATATGGGCGTAACCCGTATGGGTGGATTGATGAAAAGGCGAGATAGCTAGAAAGGTTCTTGTGGCGGTCGCCCAACTACATGACTACGGAATCATGTGGGGTAGCAGGTAGACTATCTCTTGTGGGTAAAGTGTGCAACCTCTGCAGAGTCTAAAAGCTGTTTAAACAGTAGTGCCTCTACGGTCAAAAGCGGACATGGGAATCATAACTTGAGTTAGTTCTATTTCAAACAACTTTGTGGGTGGTATGGAAAATGGTGGAAGGGCTCACCTAGCCCTGTTTAGATTTTTGCCTGAGTCGTCAAACTCAGTGGGTGTGGATATTGGAGGCCGCTCCAATTAAAAGGATGCATGGTTAGAGTTTCCGCGGATGGATTCTCTACTAATATAATTCTTGCACATCTTTGTCTTTATCAAAATGCAATTTGTTAAAAATGCTAAGTGATAGGACTTGTAATTATGATATTTGAAAAGTTGCTTTCGCAAATAAAAGAGCCCGAGCCATCCTTGTTAAGCCTTGCATGTATATAATTGCATTGCGTGTCGGCTCATGAAAGCACGGTAGTAGTGCTCATTCTCGCTTCTCCCCAACCCCTCGAGATAATGAAGGCGATGGAGACTACGCCTTCTCGACGGCCCGAAGGCGATGGACAAGGCTATGACGAAGAGTAGCATAGTCGTAGTTTAGGTCTCGCCGGTCTAAAGTAGACTTCGTTGGTATTCGCGTACAACCGATATTATCAACCCATGGTTAATATCCGTCGTACACGGTTACCCGATCGCTTACTGTGTGAGATGAGCCCTACCTCGCCTTTTGCTTCGCTATAGTTCACGTTGCTCTTTTGTGATGTAATCAATTTGGCCTGCTCGGCCCCTTTTGTAAAACTCGACCCGACGTGGTCTATGTTACTCAGTTGGTTGTAATATTTAATATTCAGTTCACGCTTGTATGAATGAATCAGCAATGTGTACTGTGAAGTGCTAGCTACTGATCCAGGGAATAGCACAGTGATTTCACAGAGGATTTGGATTCTCGAAATCCAGGTCCGACAGAAACTTACATACAGTTTCGTTACTACATATGCAGATTGAACATCGCCACGATGAAAACCCCCACTGCACCGAAGAGCCAGTTTGTCTTGAACCTCCTGGAAAAAAAACCAGAATCATGTAAGTCTTCAGCATTACAGACCAAACCTACAAAATATTTAGATTTAGCGTTTCTAATTCCTTGCATCTTTACTAGTTTATAGCTAACTACCATTCTTAAATTCTGTTACTTTTATAGATCCTATATTCCACCACAGTACTTCTCTCTTTCCATATACCTGCAATAAAATATGTGCACTTCCTCGGTACGTACAGAAAAAAGTTCTCCCTATACACAAAATAAAACCCTGTCAGTTTATTCAGATATCTTCTCAACTAGATTATCTTTGCTCATGTTTCGCAGAATGCAGAATTTAGACATACCAAATATAGTACACGTGTCGAATATGTCTACTAGTGTGTACTGTCATGTAGGAAGTCACTCACCACCTATATACAATTGTACCTATACAATGCCATCTATGCACTCTATTCTACGTTAGTAGAAACCTTCCAATATTAACTCATACCTAAGGCCATACTGCATTCAACAAGACACACCTCAACAAATCCTAGCCTACTTCGGAATAAAGCAGTACAAAACTACATCATTATTCCCTCGCACTCTTCCTCACACCGCATATTTCAGCTGTAAATTTAATTTAGACACTTATATTTCAACCTACTTAGACAACATCATTTTTAAATAAATTCTGTTGCGCAGGTCAGATTCAACTCCATCAGATGATGTTGCAGCCTCTACATCGTTCCAAAAAAACCACCCCACCAAAAAAGACAGCTAAATAGGGGTACATTTCTCGTAGCCCCTTATAAAACAAACCATGCATATTGTTCTTCCTGTATAAAATACCATGCCACCATATTGCCGCTGCTGTACGTTTAATGAAATGTCTTAACATTGGCTTATCTCTACTCGAACTGAACCAGGTAAATCGTTCGTCTGACAGCATCTTCTACGACCTCCTACCGTGGTGCGTTTTTTACTTACCGACTGTTGCGCCCACCTCTGTCGTAACCTACCTACCGACATCATCAATGTTAGCTACTTTATGTTAGTTCAATCCAACTATGTATTATGTATATATACACATACTGCTGCTGCCTAAAACCAGCTTGACAATACGTTCTACTTACCACCTCAGCTGTACGCACTCTCCTTTCACTAATGTCGGACACTTGCTAATAATCAGTATGATATGTACTGTCTGGTATGTGTATAAATCACGTACCCTTGGTCATTCACAATCCAGTACCCCCACCCGTCCAACACACAAGTGCCACATCCTTTATCGGCACAAAGCTTGTCTATCAATTCACGCATTCTTCTTCTGTTTTTCAATTCCATTTTTCATCGTACCTTTTTTCTCCTAAACATCACGAGCATGCCAATGCGCGCACAGGTCTCTAGTTATGTATAATTCAGATGGATGAATGCCAATGCGCGCACAGGTCTCTAGTTAGTTATGTATAATTCGGATGGATGGATGGCAACTCGTCTACATGTACTATAAATCCCCTCAATCTCAAACTGAAAGCTGACAACACATCAATATGCACTCATACATACATCGAGTGAACGCAGCAGCAACAAGTACTCGCAGCAATTATGTATTCTGCTGCACTAGCTAGCTGTAGAGGAGTAGTCAGCTGCTGGGGGTTGTTTCTCTCCCCTTGGTCTTGTTCTAAGTTACTAGCCTATCGGCCTCCTCTTTATGTTGTTTTCAGCGTTTTGGGTGTGTTTGTGTTTGTAATTCTATTTCTGTGAGAGAATTAAACTGTTAATTCCAGATCTTACAGGTAGTAGTATTAGATTAGATAGATTGCGCTTGATTAACATTAATTAGATTAGCTAGTAGTTGCGTACTCCATTAGTTTGGAGGTTCGTTGCAACGAGCCGCTCACTCCTGTGTGTGAGGAACTAGCCACTCCCTGAGTCAGCGTATGTATGGGCCAGACGGGCCAAGCCAATAATTTCATGGGCCAATATATAGTCAGCAAATGTTTCGGCTTAGGCCCAAAGCCAATCTGCATTTCCTTCTTCTTTTCCAACACCCTAGCCGCCGACACCGTACTGCAGCGCGAGAAACTCCATGGCGGGCAAGGGCAAGGGTCCGGCGATCGGGATCGACCAGGGCACGACCTACTCGTGCGTCGGTGAGCGTGTGGCAGCACGACCGCGTCGAGATCATCGCCAACGACCAGGGCAACCGCACCACGCCCTCCTACGTCGTCTTCACCGACTCCGAGAGGCTCATCGGCGATGCCGCCAGGAACCAGGTCGCCATGAACCCCATCAACACCGTCTTCGGTGAGCCACTCTGCTGCCCTCCTCCCCACCCGACATCTCTCCTTCCTGCTTCATTCTTGTTTTTTCTTCCGTGCGTTAGATCTGTGGATCTGAGGCTCTAGCATGTATAGTGTTGTCATCTAGCCTAGTGGGCCAATAATTGGCGACGCAGCACTATGGCTGGTAGACGCAACATTATGACATGTAGACACAGCGTCATGGCATGTAGACGTAGCTCGGCTCGTAGGAGTAGAAGTAGCACGGTCTAATTAGAGAATATGGCATTGCAGTGGCCGAAAGTCCAATTGGACGAGTCAAAGTAGTGGTTGCATCCTTAGGGTCCATGTCCTCGTCACAAGGTCACCACCAGTTGAAGCTAGGAATCTCTCTGTATAGGAAGAGGAAGATGGAAGGGAAAACATTCTTGTGTTGTGCATCAGTGCATGTTGTGGATCTGTCAGAGCTGGTGTGAGCATGCATGCAATGCATGTTTCTTGCTATGGCAAAAGTCGCTCTGGTCCCAAGAGTCTCTAACTAAGAAGAAAACTGAGGAGAGAGAGAGAGAGAGAGAATGGATTATTGCTATGGCAACAGTGGATTGTTGATCATTTGCATTTGGCAGCCCATTGGACTTGATCGGATTCCTCCCTCCCCTCTGGTTGGTTGTTTGTGCAGTTTGTGTACGTAATCTCTCTCTAGATCACTCTCTCTGCTCTTCTTGTTGTTTAACCGAAGCATGCACGCACACAGAGTCATATAATAGCAACGATATAAAGCAGTAGAATTAATTCCTCATTGCGTCTGCGAAGTCTGAACCAACTGAACGAATGAGCTTGAACAGAACGAAGCGACGGAGTACTACTGATGGATGGATCACGGATGCTACTAAATGCAAATGCTAGCACATGAATAAAGCAAGTTAGAATAGGCATGTGGATGAAGCACTACTTCTTCCACATGCCTACTCTTCTTTCAGGATAAATCAAGTTATAATTGGGACACGATTAGATTTTTTTGCCTCTGTACCACTTTCCTGGCTTATAGCACGACTTGTTGCACATGCCTACCCTTCTTTCAGTATAAAGCAAGTTAGCGTTGGGACACGATTACATTTGTGGCTTATTTACCACTTTCCTTGCTTATAGAAATCCTTGTTCGTGCCTTTCTCGCTGAACGTACAGCATATCGGGGATTGAGTTTGTCCTCTCCGCACGATGATTTCCAGTTTCTATATGTTTATGAAATCGTTAGCGTTTATGACTTTTTCCTCTGACTACGTTCGTACTCTATGTCTGTTTAATCCACCAATGTTGTTGAAAACAGATGATGCATCCTATCTTTCCTGCAGGTAGGATGCCACGATGGTGAGATGGTTAGAAAGGAAGGTGACTAAGACCTGGTTTGTGTTTCCTGCCACTGCAGACAAGATGTGCACGATGCAGGGCAGGCTACTTATGGCTGCCACCTAATCGCGATTGACCTGTACATAGAGCGCCGAGCCTTCCGCCCCGGCCTTCCTCACGTGGCCACGTAGGTGGTTTTATCTGCGCCGTCCGATGTGTGAGTATCCTTTCCTCACCCCCTTGTTTCTTCTTGCCGTTGCACTCGCATGCCGTGTCAGCCTCTCTAACTGTGGCACACGCCGCGAGCCGTAGGATGCGGCTCTCCTTTCCTCGTCCATTCGATAGCCTCTGCCGATACGCTCGCATATCCTTTGCCCTTTCCACGTGTCCCGGCTTCCTCGTCTGCTGTGCGCCTACTCTGTCTTTAATGCCCATCGTACCCATCTGCTTCTTCTTCCTCATCTGCATCGCTGCTGCTCCGGTTCGCTCTCGTGGCACCTCTTCTTCTTCGTTCTCAGCGCCGGTTGTTCTGCCTCGGCTTGGTAGCCACCTCTCGTTGCCCGCTTCACTCTTCTCCGCTATTCATCGCCTGCTTACTCCCTCTCTGTTCTTTTTCTTTCTACTGGATCGCATCTTACTCCCTTTCTGTTCTTCTTTCTGCTGGATTGCCTATTTAGAGATACTTTAGCGTCATGCCTGTTTGTCCCTCTGCCTCTTTTCTCCGCACGAGGCTTCCTTTCTCGTCGGTATGTGGGAATGCCTTTCTAGATGGTCTACCTTCTAGTGGTTCCTTTTCGTTTCGTTCTTATTTCTTTTCTCCGGTCGGTTCGTTGCGTTGTCCCTCCTAGGTTGTTTGTAGCCACCTCTCGTTGCCTGCTTCACTCTTCTCCGCTATTCATCGCCCGACGCTAAAAACCTCGGTTATATCATTTCCCTCTTTTATCTCCACTTTACAAAAAAAAAATAGACATTTAGTTTCTTGTTTACACAAAGAAACTTACATACAGATTCGTTACTACATATGCAGATTGAACATCGTGACGACGAAAACCCCCACTGCACCGAAGAGCCAGTTTGTCTTGAACCTCCTGGAAAAAAAAACCAGAATCATGTAAGTCTTCAGCATTACAGACCAAACCGGCAAAATATTTAGAGCTAGCGTTTCTAATTCCTTGCATCTTTACTAGCTATTTATAGCTAACTACCATTCTTAAGTTCTGTTACTTTTATAGATCCTATATTCCACCACACTACTTCTCTCTTTCCATATACCTGCAATAAAATATGTGCGCTTCCTCGTTACGTACTGAAAACCATGTCAGTTTATTCAGATATCTTCTCAACTATATTATCTCTGCTCATGTTTCGCAGAATGCAGAATTTAGACATACCAAATATAGTACACGTGTCGAATATGTCTACTAGTGTGTACTGTCATGTAGGAAGTCACTCACCACCTATATACAATTGTACCTATACAATGCCATCTATGCACTCTATTCTACGTTAGTAGAAACCTTCCAATATTAACACATACCTAAGGCCATACTGCATTCAACAAGACACACCTCAACAAATCCTAGCCTACTTCGGAATAAAGCAGTACAAAACTACATCATTATTCCCTCGCACCCTTCCTCACACCGCATATTTCAGCTGTAAATTTAATTTAGACACTTATATTTCAACCTACTTAGACAACATTATTTTTAAATAAATTTTGTTGCGCAGGTCAGATTCAACTCCATCAGTTGATGTTGCAGCCTCTACATCGTTCCAAAAAAACCACCCCACCAAAAAAGACAGCTAAATAGAAGTACATTTCTCGTAGCCTCTTATAAAACAAACCATGCATATTGTTCTTCCTGTATAAAATATCATGCCACCATATTGCCGCTACTGTACATTTAATGAAATATCTTAACATTGGCTTATCTCTACTCGAACTGAACCAAGTAAATCGTGTTCGTCCGGTAGCATCTTCTACGACCTCCTGCCGTGGCGCGTTTTTTTGCTTACCGACTGTTGCGCCCACCTCTATCGTAACCTGCCTACCGATATCATCAATGTTAGCTACTTTATGTTAGTTCAATCCAACTATGTATTATGTATATACATACATACTGCTGCCTAAAACCAGTTCTACTTACCACCTCAGCTGTTCGCACTCTCCTTTCACTAATGTCGGACACTCTTGCTAATAATCAGTATGATATGTATTGTCTGGTATGTGTATAGATCACTTACCCTTGGTCGTTCACAATCCAGTACCCCACCCGTCCAACACACAAGTGCCACATCCTTTATCGGCACAAAACTGTAGTGTAAAACATACGTAGGGCCCAAGGTAACCACCAGTTGAAGCTAGGAATCTCTCTGTACAGGAAGAGGAAGATGGAAGGGAAAACATTCTTGTGTTGTGGATCTGTCAGAGCTGGTGTGAGCATGCATGCAATGCATGTTTCTTGCTATCGCAAAAGTCGCTCTGGTCCCAAGAGTTTCTAGCTAAGCAGAAAGAGAGAGAGAGAGAGAGTGGATTATTGCTATGGCAACAGTGGATTGTTGATCATTTGCATTCGGCAGCCCGTTGGATTTGATCGGATTACTCCTCCTCTAGTTGCTTGTGCTTGTGTCCGTAGGGGTGCTAATGGGCTAAAACCCCACCCAAACCCACCTAACCCATTTCTATGTAGCACGTACACCCAACCTAACCCACATACAAATCCAACACAAACCACCCAAACCAATTCTCTCAATATATATGTTCAACCCATTTTCAACCCACCAGCAAGCAGCGCACCCATCATCTCCACGCCCGATCCCCAAATCCCTACTCGCCCATGGATCACCATTCACCACCACCACCCGCCACCGCCGTCGCCATCACCGATGGAGAACACCGCATCCTCCAAGCCGCCCACCTCGCCCCGCACGCCTTCCTTGCGCTTTGCCTCGGCACCGACCTCCTGCCTCTCCTCCGTGCCACCGCAGCCATCCCCGTCCTCCTCCGCGCCCACGCCCACCTCCCACACCGTCTACAGCGACTGCTTCATCACCAGCCACGCCGGATCCAACCTCGCGCTCTTCGACCTCGCCCCATCGCCCGCCCACGACACCACCGACGCCGGAACCAATGCCCTCGGCGCGTCCTCCAGATCTACACCCACCTCGTCGCCGTACTGCGTGCTCCTCCGGGTATCTTCCTCTGAGATATCTTGTTTCAACTTCTTTGGCGGATATGACGAACTATAACTATCACCACCAGATTCATGGCTTTTAATATAGGCGTTCTCCAGAACATTTCAATACTTTCTTTGTTGCTTTTTGTACGCGGAAATTTCAAGAAGCGCTCTGTGAAAAATCTTTAGATAATTGCATTGGCATATTTTTTAGAAGAAATTTGTCGTGGTTACGGTTTGGCCTATGCATCAACCTGACATCTTCAAGAGTAATCTGTGCATCTTCTTGCCCATCTGTTGTGGTATCACTGCCATTATTTTCGCTTGTAGCTCCGCTTTCTTGTCCTTTTCCTTTGCTTCTTCTTATCAGCTCACAGTTGATTTTGAGCAAACGACCTTCAAAGAAGTTCACTTGCCACAAGCCCACAACACAATGTTGGATGGGCAAGTTGTGAACTGATACTACGAAAGCAAGTATGTACATATATGGTATGTACAACTAGCAAGCACATACGTACGTGCATGCAATACTTTACTTGAGTTGCTAGTAGTACATCATGCAATACGTTGTGAGTTGCACGGAATGCTGATGCTGACATACTTAAAACTGTGAGCTGCCATGGTGCAAGTGCACCTATAATCAGTGGCGGAGCCAGGAATTTTTTAAAGGGTGGGCAAGCCGTAAGTTAAGTATGTAATTATGGTCTATTGAGAACCGTAAGCATCGGATAATCGGATACACAATTACACAGCATGCAATTAGTAAATCATACAACTTTGACTTGAAAATATATTCACATTGGAAAGAATGAAACATACCGATAATGTGCTAATTAGGCCTAGGCCTACGAGGCAAATGTCATTTCCTTTTCTTCATGGCTTGAAACCGTCGGGCAATAACATCATCAGCAAGTTGTTTAAATATGTCCCGCTCGGTGTAGCATATCATCAAGTCATTGAACCAATCATTGTTGATCTTGTTGCGCAATTTAGACTTGATAATCTTCATTGCCGAAAAAGTCCTTTCAACCGATGCCGTTGACACCGGCAATAACAAAGCCAACTCAATGAGTTTGTAGACCAATGGAAAAACCAAATATTTCTCGGTTTCAACCATCTTTGTAGCCAAACTTTCAAGATCTTGACAAGTAGAAAAGGAAACATGCCTTCTCACATGATGAATGTAAGTCTCAAGTTGGTAACTTATGATTGCACGATCACCATTAGAGAAATCCACATGATAAATTGTAGTTAGGCGAGCAAGCTTGTCAACATCAAACTTAGAGAAAGAATTCTTTGGATCAAGGCATGAGAAGCACACTAATATCTCTGTAGATGCTTCACTAAAGCGATGATTCATCTCAGTACATATCTTGTCAAGGGCAACATAGAAAATCTCAACTCGGTAATAATGAAGATTAGTGTAAGTCTTCCCATCACGCCTCGAACGACCCCTAACTGGTATTTGTTCATCCATATTTGGCACCGGAATACCTTTAACAACACAAAATTGTTGGACCTCATCAAACAAGTCCTCCCAACCACTTTCTCTCATGGAGGTCAACCGAGCTTTGACATCATGAACTAATTCCATAGCATGAACAATATTTAGATCCTTCTTTTGCAAGACTTATGAGAGCTCATTTGTGATGGCAAACAATTTTAACATTAGCTTCAAAATGAAAGCAAATTTGAAACTCTCCATTTTTCTATCAAACTGCCGCTTGAGACGGTCCACGCCCATTCTCATCTACCGCACTAAGCACATGTAACACGACATCCACATTTGATCCAAACGAAGCAAAGTTGTATGATGTGAACCCCATCTAGTATCCCGGGTCTAGCGAGACTTGTTTGTTGATTCAAGCCTCTTCCACTAAATATCTCACCCTTCTCAAGCATATCCAAAATATTTTGATAATATTCTTACATCAATGTATCTCTTCTCTTGCAAGATGCACTTGTTTTAGTCACAATCAAGGTGACATACTCAAAGAAATCATGAATGGATGAACAACAACTAGCAGCGGAGACAACAACCAATTGCAAGCGGTGGGCAAAGCAATGGACATATAAAGCATAAGGGTTTTCATCTAGAATCTTTCTTTGCAAGCCATTAGATTTACCTCTCATATTTGAAGCCCCATCGTATCCTTGCCCCCGTAGCCTATGAATGGATAACTTGTAATGATCTAGAATACCAACAAGAGCTACCTTTAGTGCCTCCGATGTAGTCTCATGGACATGATGTAGAGCAAGAAATCGTTCCACAACCTTCCCTTCATTGTTTACATACCTATAACAAAACAATTGCAACAAAATTAAATGGAAGTATGAAACAACAATAGAATAATAGGTAAATGGAATAATGAACCACTACTAACCTCAATATTGCCGCCATTTGCTCTTTCACGGATATATCGCGCGACTCATCGATAAGCACAGAGAATTGTCTATCACCAATCTCTCTCATAATCACATCGGTGACTTCTTGTGCGCAACATTTTGCAAGATCCTTTTGAATTTCGGGAGCAAGCATCTTGCAATTTTTTGGACCACGGTCAAAAGCATGCCTCACTTTTTCATTCTTGTCTTTGTACCAATCTATCATTTCACAAAAGTTACCCTTGTTCAATGAAGTAGAAGATTCATCGTGGCCACAAAAGCCATGCCTTGACTAATGAGAAACCTTGTACACTCTAGAGAAGAAGTCAAAGCGGATTTTATATAGTTCTTGGATTCCTTGGTTGCACAAGAGAGCTTACTTGACACACTTTGTCTTTGGTTTTGAAAATCATCACAATGCAATCTTGCATTGTTGTGGTCACTCTTACACCACCAATATGGTGGGGCAAGGCTTTGTAGGCATGCTTCCAATCACTAAACCCGGATCTGGTGAAGACTTGGAACCAAAGCGTTGATTATTTTCTCGGCTTCTAAAAAGAAAGCAATAGAAACAATATGCGCATCTTGAGACTCGCTATATTCTATCCAATCATACTTCTTATACCAATCTTTTGAAAATGCCTCGACAAACATCCAAATTGTTTGCGAGGAAAATTCATAACTAGTTGGGTTGGACCCTTCAAAATGTATGCTCTTCTTACTTGGTCTTGAACATCCGGATGGTAATCATGTATTTGTTTCGTAATAGTAGGATCACACACAATTTCATCCGGATTAAACACATCCTCCTCATCATCATTAGCAATATTTGGTTCGTCTTCATCATTTGGTTGTGGATCTTGTGGTTGTGGCTGTGGTAAGCTTCTCGAGTCAACCAAAAATCTCCTCATATTTGAAATTTTAACAATTATCGTTATGTGCCAACCAATAAGCAACAAACTTAGCAATAAATTAAGCCCCAATTATATACTAATACTCAGCCCTAATTATATACTAATACCCAGTGGCCTACTAGAACATTCATGCATTTATAATTTATTTATTCCTCTGGTCCTCTGGCTGAAACCCTAGAGCACCCACCCAGTGACCATTTGTTATTCTTCTTTCTTATTGCTTATAAGCTTATTTGCTTTCTCCCAGTTCCCCATTCAGCCATTCTCTCTCTCTCTCTCTCTCTCTCTCATCAGTGCAGTGGCCGGCCCCTACCAAGGCCGGCCGCTCCTCTCGACCTCGGGTCTCGGCTCACTCTGCGCGCGCGGCCACGGCTCCTTCCCCGGCCGGCCCAGCCTCTGCGCCCCCCAGCTTGGCCTTTTTCGCCGGCACCTCTGCTCTCTCGCGCCGCCGCCGCTCGGCCATGTTGACACCGCCACGGATATCCCCGAGGCCCGCTCGAGCCCGAGCCAAGGAAGGAGGAGCGGGAGCGCCATGGTGGATTGGTGGGATTGGAGCAAGAAAAAACTCACCTAGCTGCCTCGGTCCCGGAGCCGGAGCTGGAAGGCCAGGAATCGCCGTCCCGCGGTTGTCGACGCCAGAGTTGTCGCGCCCGCGCGTGCGCTTCCGGCTCCCACCGCCGCCGCCGGAATCATTGATTTGGATGGGGATTTGGGGATGGGGATTGGGAGGCTCTTTGAGTTGAGAGGTTTCGCTGCGCCCTCTTGTCTTTGGCGTCTGAGCGATGAAGCGCCCGTCCGAGCAAGGCCCAATCCCCATGGCCCATGTACATCGACGCGGTGGCCCGAAGCCCGGGCAACTGCCCAGGCTGGAGGGCCCTTGCATCCGCCCCTGCCTATAATCACAGTGGTTCTTGGCATTTTGGAGGCCCTAGGGCGAGACAAAATGGGATACTCTTTATTCTAACATAAACATATAGGGAAATGCTAAAAAACACTATAGTGTTTTTTCTGGAT
The DNA here is from genome assembly GCA_036346405.1 of Phyllostachys edulis. Taxonomy (NCBI): domain Eukaryota; kingdom Viridiplantae; phylum Streptophyta; class Magnoliopsida; order Poales; family Poaceae; genus Phyllostachys; species Phyllostachys edulis. The sequence goes on from CM070566.1 coordinate 61,627,098, forward strand.
TGAACAGTACACACTACACCATGGCATATTATTAAGGGCAATCAAACCGCCGGAGAAAACTGCTTTGCAAAGAACAATAACTGCCAGCAATATGTTTCTCCGGCACTTATTGCCTGTCTGGTAAAGTGCTGCCGGAAAAGACATTCTGTAACAGCCCAAAATCCTTAAGTTGGATTAGCTATGTATCTACTGTGTATTTATGAAATTTTGGACCTTTTTAAAACTTTTTGTTACAAAGCAAATAGGTTACAACCTGGTCTTTCGAAACCTAGAAATGAAAATTTTCAAACAAAATAAAAGTTTGTCAAGAGTTTGAAAACTTAGTTCAGAGTAGGGTATAAAACCCTATGTAGAAAATCCTTTGATTTTGAAGGCTAGATTGAAACCTAGTAATCAAATACTTCTTCTCCAATTCAAAAGTCCAATTTGAATTTGGGGCAAAGCTAAAATGGTTTGAAGTATGGAAATGTATTTTGGAATTCAACTTAAAATAGTAATACCTCGAGATACTCCTAAAATACTTGAGGTAATTTTCACAAGAAATCTCAATTTTAAACTTGAAACTACACCTTCTTTATCTCAGAATTACAAACTGAAACTCTATTTTGAAAATATAGTAATCCATAGCTAGGAATATTTTAGTTGAGTTCTATATTCTCTGGTTTGCTTATTTGGAATTTTCTGGAATATTTTGGAGGTTGTTTGGTTTCTTGTCAATTTGCATGTTTGAATTTGAGTTTGAATTTAAAATACAAACAAATCAAGTGAACAGTAGCTGGAAATATTTTTCCTAGGTTCTGGAACATATTATAGACTCAACCTAAAAATTTCAAATTTTTTAGAAATTATTTGCTATTTTAAAACGGCCAGTCAAACCAAGAAAATCAAAAGTCAAACACCAAAATAGAAACTTAAAATAATTTTAGAGAAAATTTTGTAAATTGAAAAACCCTGGAAAAATTAATTATTGGACTAAGTAGTGTCAGGTGCCTTCCCTAAAAATTTTATCAATTTTGGAGCTAAGACTCTACCTTCAAAAATTCACTTAAGCTGCCTTTTCCTCAAAAATCAAGATTTGCACTATTCATCCGACCGAGTCCAAACTTTCGGACCGACCGAGACCAAATCATTTTGGCTCAGCCGGACCCGTTCGCCCGAACCGCCTTTCTTCTTCCGTTGACGACCCGGCCCCGCCCGCAGTCGTCTTCTTCCACGCCTTGCAACAGCTCAGCCCGGCCATGTCCACGCGGCCGCTCTTCTCTGTGCTTGCCCAACTCCGCCCCCGGTCTCGGACCATGCCACCCCCGGTTTGGCCGACCTTGCCCGTGGTTTACCTGAGCCCATGCCACCGTCCAATCCAGTCAATGCCATCCCGCTAGCTCGGTGCCCATGCCATTGTGCCCGTCGCTCCAGCTCACCCGTGCGTTGCCCATGTCGTCGCCTTGAGCTCTCCGTCTTTGCTCGTCTCGACTACAAAATGCACACCCCGAGCTCGGTGTACCCTTGCTGCCATTTCCTCTCCTTTCCATTCCCTTCCTCCTTCCTCTGCTGCACACCAAGGAGCTCAAGCCAAGCCGCCGCTCGGCCGCCAAGCTCCGCACCCTCGATCCGGCCGTCCGACGACCCCCTCTCCCCGCCGGCCGCGTCACACGGCGCCCCATCACCCCACCATCAAAAACCCCTGGTCAATTTGAAGCTACCGCCACCAAGGAGCCGTGCGCCACCATCTTCACCAACCCCGGCCGATTTCCGCCACCGTCTTCATCGATCGCGAATCAATGCGCTTCCCTCCAATTCCTCCCTGTGTAACCATCTCCTAGACTTCCTTTACCATCCCCTACCTCTCACCCGCTCTCTTTTCCACTCCAGGGACGCCGCCACGAAGGACGTCCCCGCATCGACCACAGTCATCGCCGCCGACTCACCTCGGAGTTCCTTGTACTCTACTCGTGCCCATGCTTCCTCCACTCTTGCCCCAACTCCACACTACGCCGCCGTCGCCCTTTCTCCTCCACGGCCGGCCGCCGCAAGCTGCTCTCCGGCTGCCACAATCTACCTCCGGTCGAGCCACCACTGCCCTCCGGCCGCCACAGTCTACCTCCGATCGAGCCACCACTGCCCTCCGGTTCACCTCCACTCCCCGGTTCCATTTCAACCATCACGGCTGCCGCCATCGCTTCCAACTACCGATGATGGGTGCTGCCCATTTCAGCCCAAGCCGCCCTGGACCTCCCCTGCGACAGCCCTCTTTGTTGTCTCTGTGCATGAACCACTGTCACTGAAAATTTGGAACCCACTTCATACTGCTAACCAACATTTTGAATGTCAATTAGTCCACTCAAATGCATTAACAAAAATTTAAGTTAGAGTTTTGAAAGAAAGTTTAGTTCATGTCAAGAGTTTCTGTTGTAAGATTTTTGAACAGAGAAGTGATAGTTGCAAATCTGAATTGACAGTAGGCTTTCAAAACTGTTGAATGACTAATTGAATCACTCATATATATATATTTGAAAAAAGGATAATTGAATTAAGTGAGAAGACTTATCTAATAGTACCTCTATACCTCAGACCTTCTTTTGATGGAGTGTATGACCTGAGAAGTGTTCTGACAGTATAATTCATTGCCAAAACCGACAGTCAATTGCTAACAAGTTCTATGGGTGTTATTTAGGTATTCAGTCCAAAAATTAGTAACTAGGATTAACCACTACTAGAGGATTAAAATTTGCAAGTCACATGTTAATACCTAAGTCCTCAGGCAAACATGTTTGACAATACTAAGTAGCTTTAATAGCCAACTGATTAAGAGGGGGTGGTCTGAAAATAAACTGATATGACAATGGGTTAGTGACCTTCTAATACAAGTGCTGAGAAAGTCTTTGTTCAATTAGTACTTTAGCTAAGTGTTGTGATTAGTTAATTAATCACTCAAATGACTTAACAAATCTAAAGTTTGAGTTTGTAAGAGGTTTAGCTAGTAGCACTACAGACCAAGGATTCTCTTCTGTAAAGATTCAGGGACAAAAGAAAATTTGAATAGAATTATATTTGACAAATGAACTCATAACATTGCTAATACAAGTAGTAGTGAAATACTATTGATTCTTTTGGCTATTAGATCATTAACTTGAGTTTGATTTTTGGAGGAAGTTTAACCAACAGCACCCACCAAATCTGAAAAACTTGCTGTTATAGGGTATGAACAGTAATCTGAATATAATCAGTTAGTTGGGCAAGTAGCTACCTGTAGCAACCGAATTTGAAAGCCTTTATGGATGTGAATTTTTAGAAATAGCAGAGAAGGTCTCCAGTTGAAAACTGCTTTTGACGATGGACTTCCACTTAGCCTTTTGACAACAACCTTTTGCTGTTTAGCTGAGCCTATCTTTTCTTAATAGGTTTGCTAAGAAGTTGGAGGATAATTTAAATAGGACTAGTAAGCGTAAGCCTTGTCTAATGCAAAGGTTAGAAATCTTATTGGGTTAATCATGCCATTAACGTTGTATCCAAAGAAAGCAAGAACTAAAGGGAGGCGAGTTTGGAATGTAAAATTTTAATAACAGTGAAACAGAGTTTTGTAAAATGCCAAAACAAATGGGTTGTAAAATATAATTACTAGCTTTTCACATGTAACCTAAAAGAGTAAATCAATCATAAGCCAAGATTTGGGTTTTAGTTAGTCAATCAATAGTAGACCTTATGCTTTGACCTTGGTGTTATCAACAGTAGAACTAGTTTATTAAGTTAGATAATACAAATTGGTAAAGCAATTAAAGTTTAAAATCAATAGTATGTGCTTAGCAAAAAGTCTTAAGATTATTCTTCTAGTTGAAAATCCACGAGAAATTGTTTACAACATGAAATTGGTTAAACTTTGAAAATTCATAATAAATTCATATGAACTCCTATTAAACTAAAATTTTCACCTGTGTTTGGTATGTCGAAAGTCACCAACAAGTCAAAGGCCATCGAGTACTTCTAACCACGAGAATTGAGACATGAGAATTTTCCCAGACCCAATCGGGATATAATTTCTTGAAAGGTGATTATTGATCATTTGACAAGAATTTGTCGTTTCATACGCCAATATCATTGAGTTTGGAGACCGTTTAGCATAATGGTATATGACTGAAGCTGTATACGACAGAGATGGCATTCGTTAGAATTGGTATAGTGTCAAATCGATAAAGATGGTCAATTTGCACGATGTGTCAGAGAAGTTAGTGTCAAACCGAGGATCCCAGTTTACCTCGTGTTAGCGACAGAGTCTGTATGAAGCTTGGATGCTCGTTTCAGTTCAGTACTGTGTATCACCCTGAATCAACAGATAGATAGAAAGAAATAGTGAGTTATGCCTTAACTCATAGAACCAAGTCGAGCAAGTGGGTGTTATGTGTAGAGTTCCCTTGCAGCACTGGAAGTCAGCCAGTTCGCAGTTGTCACCATCTAAAATTCGCAGTAGTTGATCGTAAGTGATTGCTCAGCTAAGGGCAGATCAGATCACAAAGTATGAGGAGTTTTGCATTAATCATGAAGCAGAAGGCCAAGTGTCTTTAATCCTAAAGGGATTGTAAGTAGCTTAGTTCACGCAGAAAAGCTACGCAGATTATGGAAACTATCACCCTTGCCGTCATGTCTATCGCCAGGATACCTGTTGAAGATCTGTGTTAAGGATTGTACGACAAAGGTGACAGAGATGTGCCAGTCTGTTCAGATTCTGAAGCTCAGAAGAAGAGTTAGGTTGTCAACCCGAGTTGCCATTCAGTAGCAGAATTTCCTCAACTCTAGAAGTATCTTCAAGCACCGATCAAGCAGTCTGTCAGAAGTAATTGAGTTTCAAGATGCCTTTCCTACCAAGAGCCAGTCTCTCAAGCTTTCGTTGAAGCGAGAAGTTCAGCAAGAAGCGAGACATTGTTCCGTAAGTGTTCAGAAGAGTAGTTCTATCAAAGTTAAATCAGTTTGAAAGCTAGAAGACAACCTGAAGGCTGAGTTCTTTAACCTATTCTATAGCCAGCCTGAATCTCGGGGTCGAGATTCCTTTAAGGGGGAGAGGTTTGTAACGTCCCAAAATTTGGCTTTACAAAAATCTTTTGAGTAGTTTAGGTTCTTGAAAAATTTCACCAATTTTATTTGAATTAATAAAGCTTAATTAAGAATTTCCTAAATTAAAAATATTTAATTCGACTAATCTAAACATCAATTTTAATAAAACAGTTTTAGTTGGGTTCCTTGTGCTCCAAGGAATTTTTGTGTATTTTCTTGGATTTTTTGCTATTTATTTGACCTCTTTTGGATTTTCAGCTTGTTCTTAATTTGAAAATCAATTTCTAATTCCCATTTTCTTCGTGGGCCGAATTGGATCGACCCACTTCACTTCCATCTCTCCTCTTGGCCCAACCGCCTGCCTGCCAGCTCCCTTCCTCCGGTGGTCCAGCCCGATCGCCACTAGCCTAACCCGGCCACAAGAAGCCCTAGGGTTCCACCGAGCCCACTGTCGATTCTTTGCCGCTGAACCCAAACACAGCCGCCGCCGCCTCAGTGCGTTCACACACGCGTGTGCAACGTGTCCTTCACGTCGCCGCCACTGTCTTGGCATCTGCGTCAGGACCCGCCTCCCAAGGTGCTATATATAGCCGCCCCGGGCGCCTACGCTCCGCCCTCACCCGCCGCCACCGGTGCCCTAGCCGCCACGGCCGGAGCGCCGTCACATGCTATCACTAGAGCACCTTCTTCTCTGAAGCCGACACCGACGTCACCGCACCTCTTCTCATCGTTCTCCACCGTGGAAGCTCCCCGAGCCACGCCCTTCGCGCCGTCGGTTTCGCCTCGTCTTCGTCGTCCCGGTGAGCCCATCATCTTGTGCTTTAATGCCTCCTAGCCTCGGCGCCATCATTGTCGTCATTGCCTCCGGCCGAGTTCCGTTCGCCCGAAGTTTTTCTTTCATGTTCCTCACTGCCGGAGTTGCCATGGTTTTCGCTGCCCCAACCACCTCCAGGCTGCACCGTCACCGTTGTTTCACCGCCGGCCTCGTCCTCCAACCGAAGTGCTGTCACCTCGGTTTCTTCCGCCGCCTTCACACGCTAGCCCGAGCCGCATTCGCCCTTAGCCAACCTCGCCGGAGCCGCTGTGTTTAGCACCGCCGCCGCTTGTAGCGCCGTCGTCACCGTCGAGTTCGCCGGAGCTCCACCACTTGCCGAACATCACCGGAGATCCCCGCGCCGGCGAGCCACCATGACCAAGCGCTTGGCTCCCGTGCGTGTTGGTTTCTTTGGTGCCATGTCAGCGCTGCCACATCACCCGCAAATCAATCCCCTCAGGACCCTCCATAATAGTCCCTTGACCTTAGTAAATTTTGAAATTGACGACGTCGGACATATTTGACGCACTGCACCATAAAGAACATTTCCATGATTAACCATATATCTAAAACTACACTACCCACCGAAAAGTATTATGTAAAACGTACTGCACTACGTAACCGTACATCTAAAACTATGTAATCCATTCGTTTAAAAAAAATTACCCGAGAGGTGGGCAACCGGACGGGCAGTGCTTCGTTAGCTTCTCTCCTCCCCTCTACTCCTCTCTCTTATCTTCTTCTCTTTTTTCTGAATAAAAGTGAGTCTTGTGCCGAATTTTATGGCGACAGGAAGACTGTTCACTTCCTATCACCAGTTGAACTGGTGATAGGTAGGTGAACCCGATGTGGGGCGAGAGGTAGGTGAACAAGCTGAGTTTGCTATCAAGGATCTTGGGGGTCTTCATTATTTTCTTGGCATTGAGGTGAAGAAATCGCTAGGGGGGATTGTTCTGTCTCAACAAAAATACATTGGTGATTTACTTCAGCGGGCCAATATGGTAAACTGTAAACCCGTGACAATGCCAATGTCAGCCACGAAGAAGCTTGCCAAGGATAGTGGACCGTTACTCTTTGCAGATGAAAGCACAAGATATAGAACTCTTGTTGGGTCCCTTCAATATCTAACACTCACACGACCTAACATTGCCTTTTCTGTCAATCTTGTTTGTCAATTTCTACTTTCACCTACAACTGAACACTTCTCAGGAGTTAAGAGGATAATTCGTTATCTCAAGGCCATAGCTAGCACAGGGTTGCCCGTGCACAAGTCCACATCGACATTGCTTAGCACATTCTCGGATGCTGATTGGGCCGGCTGTGGTGATGACAGAGGGTCTACAGGTGGGTTTGCAGTCTTCTTTGGTTCGAACCTGATTTCCTGGAGCTCCAAAAAACAGGCAACAGTGGAAAGATCCAGCATAGAGTCCGAATACAAGGCCTTAGCAAACGGCACAGTAGAAACAATTTGGGTTCAGTCGCTTCTTGGAGAACTTGGTATATTCCAATTAAGACTACCAGTTCTTTGGTGTGATAACTTATGTGCGACCTACTTGTCAGCGAACCCAGTATTTCATGCCCGTACAAAGCATATAGAAGTTGACTTCCACTTTGTATGAGAGCGTGTGGCAGCTAAGGCTCTGGAGATTCGATTCATTTCATCAAAGGATCAAACTGCAGATGTGTTTACAAAACCACTAGCAGAGGCACCCTTCAACGCTATCACGGAACAATCTCAACCTTGTGGCTACGGTTAAGATTGAGGGGAATGTTGAAATAGCTAGCTTGTCTATACATAGGAAGCAATCACGGGTGATTAGTGTTGCCATTTATGGCTCCTATAATCACGGTTGAGTAAAAATATATAACCGGGGGGCGGGGGGATGTTGAAATGGCTAGCTTGTCTATACATAGTAAGCAATCACTAGCTTGTCTATACATAGTAAGCAATCACCAGAATCGCCGGTGATTAGTGTCGCCATTTATGGCTCCTGTAATCACCTGTAATCACTGTTGAGTAAATATATAACAACAGCCAGAAAGGCCATGTAAGTGTGTCGAACCAATTCTTCTTCCTCCTGTATTCTTGTTAACTTTCACGGAGGACGACCTGCCCCTGTTCGTGATGGGCAAGCCGGCGCAGGTGGGCAGCAGCAGGCGCGGGTGACAGGATAATAGCGGTGGAGCTGCACGTGGAGGGTACGGATTTCAACTTTCTGGCGGAGGCGCGCCTGTCGGACGCGGTCGCCGTGCTGAGGCCGCAGCTGAGCAGCCGCGGGCCTCCTGAGCTGTCGATTCTTTCCGGCGGAACTACCACTTCAAGTTCAGCGGGAGGCCATGAGCGAGGCGCGGTCGCTGCGGTCGTCGGCATCCAGCCCAGGAACATCATCAACGTCGTCTGTAACCCACACACAGGTTTTTGAGGGGTTTCAGAAGTCGGAGACTGTTCTCCCCGGTGGATAATAATAATAACCGAGCTGCCTGTGTTATCCCCGGTGGATAATAATAATAATAACTGAGCTGCCGTTTTGATGAACTGGTTAAGTAGTCTTTGGCAGATTAATTCCGTAGGCAATAGGCATTGTTCGTCCAATCTCGAGCCCTTTTGCATTTGGTGTTAGAAGTTGGCGTAAACTCTTATAAAATCCCGCTCCGCTGACCTGCCCGAGGAGCTTCGAAGAGATGAGAACTCCGATCCTCTTCCATAGAAAACTGGGTTGTGTGTTCAGTTGTTAACCCTCTCCCTCGTTCGATCACTTCAGTCCTAGCTGTAGCAGGTAAACACGTACCGAACTCTCCATTGCTGATTGCTGATGATGGCGAGACAAGAGTGAAGCCTTGGAGCTAATATGAAGAAGCTACTCTCCTCGCTAATAAAATCAATACTCTCAACCAAATAGATGGTGTTCACGAGGACTAGTGCAACTGTGCAAGATGGTAGCAAAGTTTGTTTTTAGAAAAAGAGTTATAGAGATCTCGCTCCATCGTCTCATTTTGGGAGACAAACATCCCATTTTTTAGACCTAATTGACCACCCCTGTTATACCACATTTTTAGACCTAATTGACCATGCCCGGAGCTTAATCCTAGCAAATTCGGATAGGTTTCAACGACCACGAACCGGAAGGAAACACTTGGTGGGCCAGATGACATAAACAACTTAGATGCTGCCGTTCGTCACCACCGATGGGCGCAGCTCTAGCCCTAATAAGCGGGCCCGCGGTCCGACCTATCAAACCTTTGCGATGGATCTCCCAACACTCTTGATGGGTTTGAAAAGGTGGCATGACAGAGTGTGGTCAATTCGGTCATAAAGGTTGGATGATTGGTAAGTGATGTCTATTCACTGGAAAAACTTGGTTTGGGTTGCCATTTCGTCGAACGGCCTTGGCGGTTTGACCTCTCTATTAGAACAGAACTGAAAATCGATGCGATTTCAAAATCATAAATCGGCGTAGCTTTTAATCCATGACTCTAAATTACTTGAAACTTTATATACACCTTGCCCGAGATATTGCGAACCTAATCCATGAAGAGATCGAAATAAATCTTTTCAAAGCTTCGACCTATTTCGATCCGAAGTCAAGTTACACCAAAACCGAGCCAAATACGAAAAACGAAGATTGTGAAGAACTCGGGGGAGAAATCAAACCAAGATGGCTACACAACAAAAATCAAGCCAAAAGCGCGCAGGAGAGCGCGTGTCATTTCATTAAGGCGAAACACAAGGTCTATTACAGAAACAAGATCGATCGAACAAGGCAAGCCACTAGCACGATCGAAAACAAGAGATCCCTAATCTCATATCATCATCTTCTTTGCATACGTTTAGGTAGCTGCAAAAATAGGAACATTCTAGTCATCTTTGTTAGTTAGCATGAACCTCAAAAGAAAAAGGAAGGAAGAAGTTCAAGAAGCAAGCACTAGAGTGGGACTTGGGCGGACTTTCTGGCTGGCCCGGCCCGATCAACCGCAAGACAGTCTAGGCACTGCACGGCATAGCACGATCCGGGCGGGCCGACGCAAACGAACGCCGGGTCGGATGGGCTCGAAGCGAGGCCGTTAGGCGGCCTGACGGCACTCAGACGGCCATTTGGGCCGTGTTTGGGCTCGCACGGCACAAAAAAAGCCTAATCCTCCAATCCCTCTCCCGGGCTGGCCCAATCCTATCCCTCCCGGCCGGTAGCACCGCCCAATCCGTTCTTCCCCCACAGTGCGGCCCAACCCTAACCCCCATCTCGGCTAATCCATATCCCCAATCCCACACACCGCCTCCAGCCCTCCACCCTTAGTTCCTCCCCTCCCCAAGCACCGTTTTCCTCCCTCCCTCTCCGGATCTCTCCTCCCCACGCGCCGCCTTCCTCCCTCTCCGGCTCTCCTCCGGCCGAGAAGAATGAAGATGGCGGTTGCCGCCGCCATCGCCGCCTCCGCTGTCTATAGTTATTTTGGGCTGAGCTTGGGCTGGCACGGCATGACCTGGCACAATGGGCTTTGGGCCGTGCTTGGGCCTAGCCAGAGGTGAGGTGGGCCGGCACGGCGGGGTGAGCGGGCTGAGCCGGCACGGCACGACATGGCCCGAAGCACAGTGGGCCTAGGCTGGTGGCATTTGTGCAGACGCCCAATGCCCACCTCTAGCAAGCACCAAGCTGCAAATATGGGTTTCTTTCTACTCTGGTGTTGGGTGGGAAAGCCCATCACATGAGCACCTAATCCTGTCGTGAAGCGGTCTTGCTCACGCGCTTTTCATCCCACTCTACCCCTCCCCCAAGCAAACCAAAGCGCGTCAAAGGCGGTGCGGCGAACCCACCGTCGATGCCTCCCAAGTGCAAGTCTCGGTGGCCAGCAGGGCCATCAATCAAGACTAGGAGCATGGTCGCAGGAAGCGGGCTAGGAATCTCCGACGAACATGGCCAGGAGGTATTTGGCCAGCTGCAGAGGCCGAGTAGAAGGGAGGAAGAGGGTTAAGAAGGAGGCAGAGCTCGTCGGCGGTGGAGGATGGCGGTCTTTGTGGTGAGCAACGGGAGCGCGATCGTCGTTGAGGCTTGGTGAGTGCATGCGTGTGCGGGTGATTTCATTTAGGGGTTCTGGACGATATTAAGGTGATTCTTAGTTTAAGGTTGGGATTTAGTGGGGTTTTGGGTCAGATTAATGGATGAAAAAGTGGAGTTTTTAGGTCTAGATTGGACAAAAAGGTGGGAACTTTGGGGCAACTGGTTTCTGGGGAGAAATCAACTGGCTGAAAAAAGTGGAGTTTTAGGCTTTTTGTTTTCTATCTAGTGTATATTGTAATACGGTACTGCCTGGCTGCCTAGCTTGACATCGAACAAAGCAAACAATTCTTTTAACATCAGCCCAATCTGTCTGCATTCACTACACTCAGGAGCTAATGGTTCTTTACTGTAATGAAGTGCTTTTTTTTTTTTGCCTTGCCTTGTGGTTCATGCGAGTTGTTGGGGAAAATTTTTATAATAAGTGCTGAAAATAGAGGATTGCATTAGCATTGAACCCAGTAGTAAGGTTGTAACAAATCGTTGTGAAATTAAACATTCTTCAGCCCACGTGTCGGAACAAAGAACTATCTATATTCTCAATCATGTAAGCTGTTTTATCGTCTAACAAACAACAGTGAAGATTGATTATGTTTTGTAATAAATTCGCTATCAACAAACTTATTTTGACATTGCACATCGAAAAGAATTTTCTCTAATCTCCTTGCCTAGTTGAATGCTTCTGCAAGTCCTGTCCAGCCTTCCGTGATCTTAATATTTCATTCATACCGGTCCTTGTATTGTATTGAATAATTCTGGCTGCAATTCTACTTGCAGTTTCCTGTTATCACTTGCATCTGTGTCCAATTCTCCAGCACCCACTGTAGACACTTTAAGATCAGAGCTCTGAAGGTGAAGGAGGATCTCGAAAGTGCTGTCCCTGGGGTTTCTGTGATAATCAATCCTGAAAAGGCACCTCCACTGTGCTAAATCTTCACAATCATCATGAGCTTCATCACATAGTTACCAGAAACATGGTTTGTTCTTGTCGCGGTACGGGGTTCGGGTTCATAGTTTGCCACTTTTTCTTCCAATTTCCACTGTGAACACGAACCCCGTACCCTAAACCGGTTCGGGTTCGACGAATTCGGTTCGTGATTCGCAGGGTTTTATAGCGAATCCAGTAACTATGCTTCTTCACACTGGGTTTCTGTGATAATCAGCCCCAAAAAGTTTTTTTTTGGGTATTTCTTGCCTTTCTTGATTGGCATCAATTTTGTTGTCTAATTCTTAGCCACGCCGTGGCTGCCTTGAGATATGTGAGGAAGGTGGTGAACTGTTCATATCACTGCTGGTAATGTTGCTAACTATGTCTGGATTTCTAAATCATATAGTACTGCTCAGTTAACTACAATGTTTTAAAAAGTGGTCTGGTAGGCCCGATATTAGGCCAAATAACGAGACTAGGTCCCTTCCCGAAGTCGAATATTGCAAAGCAAGTAAGTTATTACGTTTACAAGGTTAAGCAGGCCGATTATGCGGATAAGTGGGCCGAGTACCGCATGTTAGGCCAAATATTAGGGGTAAGTGTGACGTATTAGAAAAACACTAGAAACTAGGTGTTACTAGGCTCTCAACCCATTTGAGGTTTACTTGTTGGAAATGGGTTTACTTGTTTAGTGACAAGACATTACTTATGTATGACATGGTTGGAACTTAGAACGATATATAATATATGAATCATGAACTTTACTTCTTTATCGTGAATATTTGTACCGTTATTGTATTATATTGCTGATGCATGGTAACATTGACAATAGCTTTGTTTTCAAGCCTATATTCATATAAAAAAAGATGCATTACATGTCTTTTTTCTACTGTATGACTGTACATATATATAAATCTAAAGTGTAAAATAAGGTAACCACAAAACCAATTACAAGGCCGAGTACAAAACTAATTTCCGTACAATCGCTATAAGGTGGGGTGACCGAATGAATACCGCTTACTTATTTTTAGAACATGGGTTAACTATAACCTTCTTTTCCTCTAAAAGCTAGCTACAAGCCAACAAAAACTTGCCTTTGATTAAGACTCTGCAATTCCATTTGATGGTTTTAGACTAGCCGACCTATTCAATTAAATCAATTATGTTACACTTCAGTCCAAAAATTACTCTCCTTTGCTGTCTTGAATGAGGTCTACATGTTTGTTTGTTTGCCTTTGCTTGAACTAGCTTGTAAGCCACCAAGTGTACTCTTGTGTAGGAACTTGATATTGCACTGGCCGTGCGCCATAGAGTGTGGAATCACAGACCCATTCTAAGTCCAATGTAGTTAAGACATGTCGAATTAATCGCAGTGGCAATGAATCACATGTCCGTTCGCAAGGCTTTCCCAAATTTGTCTAGGTAGAATACCTAATCGTTAACCACAATTTTGACATGTTTAACCATTTCGATGTTAATAAACCAGATATTGAAGTGAGGCTTAAGGAAACGTATTTTCTATTTTAAGCATGCATAGTATAGCTACTGATTTGTCCAAATCATGGCACTGAATGAACTAGCAATTTCAAATAGAAAAGGGAGAGAAATGAACATGAGTGGGGGCACCTTCATTACAAGTTGAATATCGAACCTACCCCTCAATGCAACTTCATACTAGTATCTTTGATGTGTTTCATCTAGGGGCATCACTTTTAGTAAGGTTGTCCTTAGCTCATAAGTAACAGTTATCGACACTATGTCTTTTGACATTATTAACATTTTTTGTCCTGTATTTATCATAGATCAAAATCATGAATCACAAATGAAGTAAACTGATATATTCCACGAGAAAGTTGGAAAATGACAACACTTAGAGTACATAGGGCTAGCGGTACTACCATGAATTTAAAATACATGTCCGTAAAGTACCTAAGAAGAAACTCTAGATCATCTTGTTGTAGAGCGTGGTAGATGAAGTCATGGATCAAGTAAGAAAAAAAGATGACAAAGTTGCCGCTTAATTTTTCTCCTTAATTTGTATTCTCCTGTTATTCCCTCATATGTCCTATTCCTCTTCATCCCCTAAAACAACATGACCAAGTGAATTATTTTTGGAAATATTTCTTTAAAAAAGAAGAATAAAAAGTAGGAAATACTGATGAAAGGTATATGGAATGAACAAGAGGAACAAAGAAATCAAACTAAAAGGAGTAATCGAAGAAACTAAGATGAAGGACTTGTGTTAATTTACCTCCAGATATGGTAGAGTGCCTGATATTTGTCTCCAAGTTGTATGGATCTCTTGTGTAATGCACATACCATTTCCTTGGATTGTCTCCACCGTCTACATATGCCTTGACTTGCTGGATATGGCTCAACTTGTCCCACTCTGGGCTAGATTTTCCCTTAGCTATGGAAGTGAGCGGTGCTAGGCTGCGTCTGATAGCAAATGCCTTGGGTCTACATCTCTCATGTATTTCGGGAGCACTTCCATGTCGTAATCCTCCGGCCGAGCTTTTGGGAGCGGGCACACCCTCTAGTGCCTTCATCTTTGGGCGGAGGGCGATGTCAAGCTCTTGCAATCTAGGAGATTAGTGATCCTCTCGGTCGGGGTTCTCAAACACTTGAAGATCAACAACGAAGCAAAGTTCTCCAGAGAGTCAAGGTGCTGGACGTTGTATATGCATAATTGTTTCAAAGCCCTTGCGTGGTAGGCAAGACCAGGAGGAACACGCCTCAGTTTGCAGCGCTTGAGCAAAAGCAGCTCCAAGATAGGCATGGCTTGCACATTTAGATCTAGTTGCTCAGGCTCCCACTCCCACTCCTCCCATTCCAACATCCCTATTAAATTCATCTCGTGCAGCCTCGGAAATGCAGCTGCTGCTTGGGACGAAGGATGGTAGAGCTGCTGCTGGAATTCAGGCCCAACACGCTTGATGGACGAAGCACGGTTGATCTGAAGGAATTGCAAACAGGGGAGCTGGCACAAGCCATCGGGAGTTGGGTGCAGCAGGCCAGGTCATCCATCGTTAGAATCCTCAAGCTCTTGAAGAGGGGTACTCCCGCTACTGTCGACATCATCCACCTTGGGAGCCGCCGACCAAAATATCCTTCGATGTCAAGATTATCTAAGCAGGGCGGAGGGCAGAGCTCATCAAACACCACCTCAATTCGTCGATGCTCTTCCTCACAAATGCCATTTTCCTCTTCGAGCAGCCCATCATCTCCCAATCTAGTGGTGCAGTATAAGCCCAGATCAGTAAGATGCACCTTTGCACCAAGCCTGGCCTTTGTGGCGGACGAGGCAACAGATACATTCTCTAGACTAGCTAATCCAAGAAGCATGAGCTTGGAAAGTGGCCCCAACTCTTCCAAACTACACCAATCACCATCCTCAATTCTGTTAGACCACGGAACCCCCTAGGTATAACATGTATGCTTGTGCCATCAAGGTCAAGATACCTCAGCTACCCTAGCTTTACAATGCCATTAGGAAGTTTCACCAAACTTTCACAACCAGCAAGGCTAATGTACTACAGGAATTTCATCTTGCTGATGTTCTCCGGTAGTATAGATATACCGGTGCATTCTAGAGACAAATACCTTAGGTGCTTGAGTTGATACAAAGATTCAACAAGTGTAGCAAAGTTTGTAGATTCTATATGTAGAGTCCGTAGGCTTGATAAAGTACTGAACGAATCACCAGGCTTCATCTTCATATGGCCAATTGATACTAGTGTTCTCAGTGATTTTTGTGCATGTAAAAAACTCCAGTCTAACCCATCGGACTCCAATCCTCTACTTTGTACAGACAACCGAAGAATCTTTTGTGAACCAAGTGTAGTGACAATATCAGCTTCACCATTGTGAGCTACTAGTGATTCGTCTCTGGCCACATACTGAGCAAATGAGCGAACAACATCATGCATGCTGCAAACCCATTGGTCAGCGTACTCTATATCTGGCTCTATAAGGTTCCTCAATATTACCTCCCTATAGCACTTGCTTCCTAATCCTTCTAACTCGTTTGAGTTCCCATGAAGAAATCCTTCACTAATCCACATGCTAACAATTGTATCATCAACGAACATTGTATTTCTAGGGAGAAGGGAGTAGTGTAGAAAGCATTGCTTCAGACAAGGAGATAGATCTTCGTAGCTTAGGTATACTGCGTAGTTTAGCTCTTGGGGCATTTCCGATACTGACCATCTAGAATCATGCAGAACCTTCTCCCAATCACGTTGCTATCTCTCCCTTTGGCACAAGAGTCCTCCCATTACTTTGACAGCAAGTGGCAAACCACCACATTTTGCTATAATTTCGAATCCAATATCCTTGAGCATATCAACCTCATGTTCATCCATCTCACTTGAGACTACCTGCAAGTAGTTTAAAACGACAGATAAAGTTAATACGGAATGCACGTAGGCTACTACCTAAATTGATCATCTAAGTGAATTTTAGAATTTAAGCTATGAAATCGAATTGCCGGTCATGCGCATCTTGAAGTCACGACCGTGCGCGTATGGGCCAACCAAACTATGCGTGACTAACACGGGACTAACGAGCGCCTCCGACATGATGCTCTTAGAAAACATAAAGCGTATATCTGTTTTCAAATCAAAACTACTTTGCTGAAATAATTGTATGAATTTGCTATTTCTAAAGTTTAAGTCAATCATTGTGATCATTGGATTTGTGTAGAGATTGATGTGTCATATGATTGGATGCTGATCTAATGGATAAAAAATGTGATTTATGCTTAAGAAAATTTCAGTCATGAATAGACAATCCCAATAATAGTAATACTACATGTTATTATTTATTAAAAGAAAGGCGACATATTGCCTGACTAGAGGAGTTATGGTTCATGCTTCTAGAGGTAAGCGGCTAGTGCTATTAATAAACAAATAAAATAGATTAGTATTAGTAGTAGTAGTAGCTTGATTAGGATGTTACTACTACCCTTCATTCTTTTTTAAGTGACACCCTATAATCTATGTTGTCAAACATTCTAATATGTTTAAAAATATTTAGATTGGCTACACGAAAGCTATATCATTAGATTTGTCGTTAATTTTTTATAATATTATAATTTAATTAGTATATAATAAGATAAAGTTACAAAAAGTAACAGTCAAAGTCATGTCTCGTAGACCATGAAAAATAAAAAACGTCACTTAAAAAAGAACAACATAGGAGTAGTTAATTCATACGAACCTGCTTCTTGAGCAAGGACCAGGCATCCTCGGGTCCTAATGTGTCGACATGGTGGCAGGGATGCACAGCTTTCATCGCTCTAGTGACTCTTTCATCTCTCGTGGTGACGAGGACTCGGCTGCCTGGAGCAGCAGCATTTCGAAACGACATTTCAAACACACCCTCCCATGCTCCGTGTCTCCACATGTCATCCATCACCAGCAAGAGCTTCTTCCCCGTGAAGGTAGAAGTAAGGGCCGGCCCAAGCAAGGCCATCGCTTTTCTCCACGGTGGTCTCCCGCACGGGTGATGGCGATTGAGCGGCTTCGGCCTTGTCGAAGTCCTAGTTGGCCTTCAGCCATATCGTCTTGTCGAACTTGTCCTTTATGGTGTCGTCGTTGAAGACCTTCTTGGCGAGGTGGTCTTGCCGATCCCGCCAACGCCCACGATGGCGGCCACCATGATGTTGTCGTTTTGCCCTCCTTTTACATTAGCATCGCACTAGCTTTCTAGTGTCCTCTTCGATCTTCTCCCGACCATGCCCGCCGGCCGAGCTCCCGGACGTCTCGCGGCTGGCAGATAGTCGAGAGGCCTGCATGCTACCTCTACGGTCCTCGTAGGAACTAAGGTTGGTGAAGCTAAAGGCGGCGCTCCGCTTATTGATGTCGTCCAGCCTCTGGTTGAGCGCCTTGATGCGGATGCCGATGTCATGGGCGAAGAGGGGATTCCTCAGGCAAAACAACAAGGGGTTGCAGCACCCCATGCCCATGGATGGACCATGCTCCATGACCCTGAGCTGGCAGAGATCGAGGATGTCGGTGGCGTCGTACATGGCGCCCTTGAGCTCCGTCACCCACCCATGAACGCGTTGCTCGGTGATGTGCCTCCTGTCAGCGTCGGCCAGGAAGGCCTTGAGGTCCCCAAGCTTGGCGCCCATTTTGTCGATCTCGCCGGAGACTCCGAGCAACATCCCAACCTCGTCTTGTGCCGCCTGCTTGAGCAGGTCGGCGACGTAGGACGCAAAAGCATCCAGGACTATGGCCATATCGATCTTCTGTACCAGCTAGTGTTTCTCTTTATATTTTTCTTGTTTTTAGGCAAGCAGGCTGGGTTGAAAGAAAAGAAAGGATTGGCTTATTAGTCTGGCAACAGAGTGCATGTAGTATTTGTGGTGAGTCGATCGATCGCAAGGCTAGATAGCTAGCGATGCATATATGCCTTGCTTGTGACTGATCGATGATGCCTTTCTTTCCCTGGCCTCAGACTCAAATGATGCCACTCTTGCTTTCCCCCTTTTTGCAGGGCACGGAAGGGATCGATCCATTCCAGCCGGCCGATCACCTCTTTTCCTTCCTTCCCTTCTGTTTGTCTCTGCACAGTTTTAATTCCACCAAAGCTTTTGTATGTAGTAAAGAACAAAATAAAGAGAAGCCTGTGGGCTGTACGCTCGCACCACTGTTTACGTGAGCCGCCATGAGCACCCGCCGAGCTGCCGCCGGAGACGTCGCGTTCGCCGCCGATCAGCCTGTGCAGCAGTACGTAACTACGTATATATATATGCATGCATGAGCTACCTACGTACCTTGCAACACCCTTTGAGTTTAAAGAGCAACTTAGCAGTTAAGCACCATGGTCCATACTCCATTGCATAGCAGTAACCAGTGGAACCAACTCTACTAAATAAGATACATACATATACTGCAAGGAGACGTTTCGTCGTGTGCGCTTATTAAATTACATGGCCCACGCTCTGATAATTCACTAAGCCCGGCCGTGGCCTTCCATCGTAACACCTTCAAATTTGTAATATCAAATGTTGGTGATGCCTATTCCTTAATTCCCTTTCCCAATTCTCCTCTAAGTATCTCTTAAATTAATCCTTGATTTTCTCCAAATGTCATCCAAATCAGAATATTCAATTAGAATGGAAATAATAGAGAAGAGGAATTGGAGCTGGCTGGGCCGGCCTATCACTTCGCCCAACACACCAAGCGTATATGCGGATGGAGCAAGGGTAGGGTTTCCATGTTCCCTGCACTACCTTATCGGTTGCTAATGTCAAATAATCCTGTTATCGTTATAATGTCTCGTTGAATTCTCATAATCAAATTCCTGTTCTATATTTTTTCATATTATTCCACTGTCTCCCTATCTAGAGGGGCAAACGGAGCGGATAATTCACAACCGACCGACCGGTAACATCCCAAAAAAACTCATTTTGGGAATACATAGTAAAAATAAAAGGGGAAATTAATTTTGAGCTTATTCTATATGGAAAATTATTTATACATGACTTTTAAACTTTTTGCGTAAGACAAATAATGAATTAAATACAAAACTGCAACTTGTAAGATATTTCAGGAAAATCACAGAGCATATAAAATCTTGGAAAATTTATCTATGAAACTAGACCTTGTCAAAAACTCTCACCATATTTTTCATAAAATTTGGAACATATTTGCCAGGTTTACATATTCACCAAAGAATTAGCCAGTTTGGAAAATCTGAAAACAAATTTGATTTTCCCTCCCACTCCTTGGGCCGAAACTAAGCCGGCCCATTTTCTCTCGTGCTCAGCTCCAGCCCACGCCACCCTCACTCCTGTGCTCGCTGACGAGTAGACCCCACTTGCTAGGACCTTTCTTCCACCTTGGCTTCGCCCTCGCCCACCAATGCGCTAGCGCACTCCCTCGCCCACATCGCTCGTGGTTTTCCTCGCTGCCCACCGTTTTCAAGCCTCACCTACCTCCATCACCTCCACCTGGCTCCACCCATACTACCCGTCCCCTTAATGGCGCCCAACTCCCCTGCGCTGACAGAGACGCCGAAGAGGAGCGCAAGATACTCGCCACGGCTGTAACTTCTCATCGCGGTTCTCACACTCTACTTACCAGTATTTAACCCTCCAACCATGTCATAGTGATCCCAGCTTGCCAATCTCGCTTCCCACCAAGAATCAAAGCTTCTTGCTCCTTGGTTCGTCGGGAACGAGAGGGTCATCTTCGACACCGGTGAGCTTCCTTACCCGCGTCACCCACGTCACCATGCGCATCTTGCCTCACTGATTCTTCTTTTGTACTTGATGTAGCTCCAGGAACCCCGTAGCTCCTACAAGCCATCGTCTTCTTCACCTCTGACGTGGACCCATTTTGGGACATCCTTGTTCTCGGCAATCTAGTGAGCTTAAACCTCACTTGACTACATCATATCATGTCTTACACGTCGCTAATACTTCTCCCTCTGTTAGTGAAGCTTCAACTATGGAGAATCCCCCAGATCGATCATCTTCCTCATTCCCAACCGCCGCAACCATTTTCTAATTAGGCGCCGACTTGGTGAGTCCCCTGTCGATTCCTTCTATCCCCACCATCCTCGAGAATCTTTGGAAATCTAATCGCACCTCCTTGTAGCATCTCCATACCTCTGCGAAGTGTCACCATAAGCTTCTTGTGTGCCTCCACTGTTCAATGTTGCCCTGCCACTCCGGTCATCCTCCGACACCTTCAAAGCCTCGGGTGAGCTTCTAGTAGTTCCCTGAAGCTTTAGCGCATGTTAGATCAAAGGATTAGATAGCATAGCATAGGATTTGTTGTAGCCAATCAAGGTGTCGTCGCTCCGGTGACCATTGATTCCCGAGCCGCTGCCAATAGCATCGCAATAATTCCCTAAAGCCAACGCATGCAATTACTTGCCGCCGATTAGCTCCAATCACGAGAACAACTTTGAGCCCGAGAAGTTCAGCTGCTCTTCTCTAACGTAGCGCCGCCTCCGGCCTCCAACACCACCCGGTGGCATCGCCGTCGAGAGAGGAACTCATTTTTGGCCTAATCCTCACCGTCACTTCGATCGCCGATGGCAAGCTCACCATGGTGCTCGGCCATGAGCGTAGCTCTCCCTTTCTCTCCCTCCCTTGCTGCCAGTGGGCCCGAGCGGTTAAAACGCTAATAAACATTAAGAATTAGAGATCAAATGTAACTAGTCTATGACATGTGGGACCAAGCCAAAAAGGTTAAAGAAAAGCTAATTTCAAATGTTATTACTAGGTTAGTCACTAACACGTAGGTCCCACATGTAAGTTAATAAAAATCAAAGGAAAATAGGAAAGCCGCTTTCAGTTGTAAAGAAAATACATTTTCTTTACTGGAAAGCGTAAACCTCGGTAGAACGTAGGAACGAATACACTTTCTCTATTGGAAAGCATAAAAATCAGAAAATACGTTATTGACGTCGCCTTTTCTTTTTCTTTGGAATTTTCAAACCGAGGCAAATTAAAACCTTAATAATTTTTGCATAAAAACTCTAAATGAGATTATTATTTTTCCTAAATTCATATAAAATCATGCTCTACCTAAATATGAAAAAATTCTTTAGATTTTGTTCCCGAGGAACACCACCATCCCCACCAAGAAGGAGCAGGTGTTCTCAACCTACTCGGACAACCAGCCTGGTGTCCTCATCCAGGTCTACGAGGGTGAGAGGACCAGGACACGTGACAACAACCTGCTGGGCAAGTTTGAGCTCTCCGACATCCCCCCTGCCCTAGGGGTGTTCCTCAGATCATTGTTTGCTTCGACATTGACGCAAACGGTATCCTAAATGTGTCTGCTGAGGACAAGACCACCGGGCAGAAGAACAAGATCACCATCACCAACGACAAGGGTAGGCTGAGAAAGGAGGAGATCGAGAAGATGGTCCAGGACGCTGAGAACTACAAGTCGAGGACGAGGAGCACAAGAAGAATGTGGAGGCGAATATCGCCCTGGAGAACTACTCCTACAACATGCGCAACACCATCAAGGATGAGAAGATCGCCTCCAAGCTCCCAGCCGTGGACAAGAAGAAGATGAGGATGCCATCGACCAGGCCATCTAGTGGTTGGACGGCAATCAGGTAGCCGAGGCTGACGAGTTTAAGGACAAGATGAAGGAGCTCGAGGGCATCTGCAACTCCATCATTGCCAAGATGTACTAAGGCGCCGGCGCCGACATGGCCGGTGGCATGGACGAGGATGAGGTGCCCTCTGCTGGCGGCAGCAGCACTGGCCCCAAGATTGAGGAGGTCGACTAAGCGCATAAGTACGTGCTTAACATTTATCCTACATTATCTATCGCTTTTGTCATGCACTTCTAGTGGTTCATTTCTTGAATCCATGTATTGTAGTACTCGAGACCTTGGATCTCTGTAGTCTATGAGAACTGCCCTGGAAGTTGGGAACCTATGCTGTCTGTCTGATGAAATTGTTCTTTTTACGCATGCCTTTGTCGTCTGCAATTTAGTTCCTCCTCCTGCTGCTTTTATCTTGCATGCTATTTGATTACATCTGATATACGTCTGGTGTCTGGTAGTGTATGTTGTTGTCCACTTGTGCATGGTCGGTCGTTCTCGTCCATGAAAAAAGTTGCTAGGATGTCGTCTGCAATTTAGTTCCTCTTGCTGCGACTTTTATCTTGCATGCTATTTGATTACATCTGATATACGTCTGGTGTTTGGTGGTGCATGTTGCTGTCTACTTGTGCATGGTCGATCGTTCTCGTCTAGGATGGTAAGGTACACAAGGAAATTACATGTACAAAACAAACTGTATCTCATATTCACTCCATTCACAAAAGAAAGCCATTTTTTGTATCGACACGGTTTTCAAAATGTAACTTTAACCACCCATTTCTATTGTAATATATTTACTAAACATATAAAAATTATAATATATTAAAATACTTTTTAAAACAAATCTACCTGTATTATTTTCATATATTCATTCTAAATATTAAAAAGATATTGTTTGCCAAAGTTTAGAATGTTTGACCGCATGTTACCAAAACGATTTTCTTTTGTAACCACCAGCCAAAGTTTAGCCATCTTTATTGGTTAGCAGCTTAGCATGAAGACAAACAAACTAACATATCTGTGCGATCGATCTTTGTGTGAGTGAGCTAAATGAAGGAGCTCCGCTGCACTGCACATATGTCCTTTTTTAAAATATATTTGCCCATATTGGCAAATTGGATACATGAACTGAATATCACTATGAGTGAAGGTCGTGTGTCTCCAAAAATACATGCTACCAAGGAGCGTCGTCATCAACCGGCAAGGCAAGATGGGCGAATGTACTGTCCATCTCCGTGTACCGACGAGAAGAAGCTGCGGTGGCGTCCATGTTCACGGTCGTGGATGGCGGGGGCGACTGTAATGTCCCTCAAGAGTGATCGTGTGGTGAGGGCGACTGTATTGTCCCTCAAGGAGTGCACCACATGGTAGAGAAGCGACTGTGTGGGTTCGGCGACACACAAAGGGAACTTGTGTTGCTAACCCATGCCGAGTGGGAAGGCGGAACTTCTTGAAGATAAGTGTTGAAGATCGCTAATGGCGCGATGAGTCGTGCAAGAGGAGCCGCTGCGTGTGGCAATAAGGAGAAAGCCGCTGCGCGTGGCAAGAAGGTGCAGGTGATCCGCATCGATGAGTCGGGATGACAAGATTAAGGAGGAGAATGTTGGAATTAATCTTGTCATGTTGTATCATTGATTCTAAGTATGTATGCGTGCGCGCATGTATGTGTTTGATGTGCACGTATGGTGATAGGATAGAGTTAATTAGCATTATGAGTTAGTTGCATGTGAGATGCAACGTGCATGTACTCAGGGAGTTAGAGTTTGTGTCAATAGACATAGCACGTACTTGCATGTGGCTGCATGTGTACGTGCGTTAGTGGGAGGTGTGGTTAGTGGGAGGTGTGGCTGTTAGTGGGAGGTGTGGCTGCATGTGTGCTAGTAAGTGTGTGCGTGTGTGGCTTATATAAAGCCCATGGAATCAGTTTGTTTGAAGTGGAGAGAACAATGTAGTTCAACAATTTGGCAGTGCGTGTGTGTGTCCACAAGTATGTGTTGTGTGTGTTTGAGTGAGCTCTCTCCTGGGCTTGTTCCAACAGAGTTTACATTGTGACGGTGATGTAGCTGCAAATCTCCTCCTGCTAAGCAATCTGCCACCTGATTTAAGTTTGTTGATTGGTAAAAGGAGGGTGCATCCATTGTAGTCTGCATCTGTATCAACTCCATGATTTGTCTGCACAGATGTCCTTGGTCATGTCACATGCCAAATCAGGAGGAAAACTGGAGAAGAAAGAAGTAGCAAACAGGTCTCTACAGTCATCCTCACGCGCCTTCTCGCATCCCATTCTAGTACCTTTTATCTTTCCTCTAAAATAATTCTAGCCTTTATCTCTCTACTGTCTCTCTCCCCGCGAAAAACCCAACGAGTCAAAGGAGCGGCGCGGCGAACCCACCCATCGAATCGATGCCTCCCAAGCGCAAGTCTACGGTGGCACCAACGGGGTCATGGCCACCAGGAAGCGCGGCGGCGAAGCTCCGGCGAAGACGGCCAAGAAGGAGGAGGCGGTGGCGCCGACGCCGGCGACCGAGCACAAGGGGAGGAAGAGGGCCAAGGAGGCGAGCCTTGCAACAGGTGGAGGGCGGTGGTCTTTGTGGTGGCGACAGGAAGCGTCGTCGTCGAGGCTTGGTGAGTGCGTGCGTGTGCGGGTGAGTGCATGCGTGCGTGTGCTGGTGATTTAGTTTTGGACGATATTAAGGTGATTCTTAGTAAAAGGTTTTGGGTTTTGGGTGAGATTAAGGTGATTCTTAGTTTAAGGTCAACTTAGTCGGGTTTTGAGTCAGATTAATGGGTGAAAAGGCGGAGTTTTAGGTTATTTTGTGGTCTAGATGGGGTAAAAGGTGGGAACTTTGGGGCAACTAATTTTTGGGGAGAAATCAAGCAAATCATATTTACTTATTTAGCAAATCTCTACTTTTCCTTTTGCGTTTGCTTGCGCTCGTGGATTGTTTGTACAGAAAACTAATAAATATATTTCATCTCTTTGGGTTTAATTATACAGAAGCAGCGATAGTAAAGCTATTATATCCATGTTAAATTTAATTACCTTTTCAATCAGTAGTTAAGTGTGACATAAAGAAGCTGAAAGCGGAGAAGGGAGGTGGAGGAAACAAGCGGGCCTTACATTTTTGTAAGTGTGTGATCAATGAATCATGATCATTTGAAGTTGGAACATACCATGTAATCCAACTTTTAAAGAAGTCTAATAAGTCACAAGTTAAAATATATGAAGTTACTCTTCTAGAAAAAAATAGAAGTGTCCAAACTTTGTGAGGCCCATTTGCAAATTATGGCACCATTTGAAACACGGGAATATTTTCCAATTTCAGCGGGAATTGAATTCTTGTGTTCCAAACGGGCCCTATGTAGTTTCACTCTGGCGGTTACCGTCTTCACTTCTGTCAGATCATTGTCTGTATTGTAACCCAGATGTTCATTAAGCTGGCTTGGAGAATCAACTATCTTCTCAAGACTTTTAACTATTCGAATAGTTAGTTCCTAAAGGAGAGTAGCCATTTCCTAAGTTAGTTCCTAAAGGAGAGTGGCCATTTCCTTCTTGGGTTCTAAAAGTTACTGTCCTTGCAGTGTTGATCGTTCAGGAGTTTTTGTAGGTTGTCTCTTATGCAAGCAAACCCCCAATTTTCAATAGAACATAGATTCTTTTGGGGAACAAGGGAGGTAGAGAGCCTCATTTCCATTTTATAATTCAACAAAGGGAAATACAAGCAGAATATGCTCTTTATTGTTTCTTAGATCAATAGTGCTGCTTGGGGATTGGACTGGAGTATATTGGAGAAAGTCACATGTAGGATACTAGGAGTTTTTAGTTTGGTGGATGAAGCCATTGTTTATGACTATAGGTAAAACTTCGAACTTTTTTTGATGGAAAAGGGTGTAGGAGTTTTTAAGCTTCTTGCTTTACGCCTTGTGTAGAGTAATATAGTAATACTGCATTAACATAGGACAAACAAACAATTCTTTTAACATGAGCCCAATCTGTTTGTATTCACTATGCTCAACTTTTTTTTTACTGTAATGAAGTGTTCCTTTTGCCTTGTGGTTCATGGAATTAGTTGGGAAAATTATTTATAACAGGTGATGAAAATAGAGGATTGCATTAGCATTGAACCCAATAACAAGGTCGCAAGTTGCAACAAATCGCTATGAAATGAAACATTCTTCAGTCCATGTGTCGAACAAAGAACTATTTGTATTCTCGGTCATGTAAGCTGTTTTTGTTTTGTTTTAGAGACAAAGAGCGAAGATTGATTATGTTTTGTAATAAATCCTTTTCCAACAAACTTATTTTGACATTGCACATCGGAAAGAATACTCTCTAATCTCCTTATGCGGTTGAATGTACGCAAGTCTTGTCCGACCTTGGTAATCTTAATATGTCATGCCGATCTTTGTATTGTATTGAATAACTATTTTTGCAATTCGCTTGTAGTTTCTGTTATCACTTGCTTCTTTATCAATTCTTGACACCGGTCTGAGATAGTTTAAGACGAGCTTTGAAGGTGAAGGAGGATCTGGAAAGTGATGTCCCTGGGATTTCTGTGATAATCAACCCTGAAAAGGTATCTCCATTGTTAAAACTTCATAATCAACATGAACTTCACCACACTGGGTTTCTGTGATAATCAACCCTAAAAAAGGTTTCTTTGTTTTGTTTGCCTTTCTTGATTGGCATCATCATTTTTTTTGCCTTTCTCAGCCACGTCGTGGGTGCCTTGAGATACATGAGGAAGGTGGTGAAGTGTTCATATCGCTGCTGGTAATCTAGTTAAATATCTATGTATTTCTGAATCATATAGTACTCTTAGTTAGCTATAACCTTCTTTTCCTTTGAAAGCTAGCTATAACCCAAAAACTTGGCTCTTATGCAAGCAAACCCCCAATTTTCAATAGAACATCAATTACACTATTTGTTTGTGATGCCATTCTAATTGATTTTTACTGCATTAGTTAAGAAGCACCATGATTTTGCTTTGTATCTAAGTAACACACTCCAATTGGCATGCAGAACATGTTGTTCCCCTTCACAACAATGAAGAAGCTTGGCATCGATGAAGTCATCAAGGACATTGCAAAGAAAATCTCCTAAATCTGATCGGCCATTCATGGATGCATGGCTCCATTTTGTGATGGTAAACTTCGAACTAGCTTGTAAGCCACCAAGTGTACTCTTGTGTAGGAACTTGATATTGCACTGGCCATGCGCCATAGTGTGGAATCACAGGTCCGCTCTGAGTCCAGTGTAGTTAAGACATGTCGAATTAATCGAAGTGGCAATGAATCACCGGTCCGTTTGCAAGGCTTTCCCAATTTTGTCTAGGTAGAATACCTAATCGTTAACCACAATTTTGACATATTTAACCATTTCGATGTTAATAAACCAGATATTGAAGTGAGGCTTAAGGAAGCGTATTTTTGTTTTAACTTTTAAGTATCGTAGTATAGCTACTAATTTGTCCAAATCATGGCCTTTGAATGAACCGGCGATTTCCATTAGAAAAGGGAGAAATGAACATGAGTGGGGCACCTTCATTACAAGTTGAATATCCAACCTACCCCTCAATGCAACTTCATACTAGTATCTTGGATCCGTTTCATCCGGTGCATCGCTTTAAGTAAGGTTTTCCTTAGCTCATAAATATGATTATCGACACTATGTCTTTTGACATTATTAACATTGTTTGTCCTTCATTTATCATAGATTGAAATCATGAACACTACAAGATGAACACCCTTTAACAACGCATACATTGCAACGCTCTGTATATCGTTCTTGAAATAATATTATGGCTCGCATAATATGCGTTGCAAAATCTATTAAATCATAAATCATGTGGATAGCTCTGAGATAACATGCGTTGCGACCTTATGCATTGCAATTTTGGGACTCGGGCTTTGGGCCTAGTTTTTTTCTCATCTTTTCGCTGAAAAAAGCCAAAAATAATAATAATAAAAGGATCCGGGAGCGTCAAATGAAAAACATATCTGCCGGGCAAACGAAAAACGTCGCGCCAAACAAAAAACAAAGCGCCAAACGAAAATACAAAAGGGAGTTACGCGTGATCCTCTCTCTCCCCCTTATATCATTGCCCTCCCAAATAATCCCCTTCCCCTCCAGTCCTAAACATCCTCCCCAACCTTTTCCTCCCGACGGCCGCCTATCCTCCAGCGGCTAGTGCCACCCCCGCTGCCGCCCTCCTCCCCGGCCACCACCCTCCCCGTGCCTCCCCTGCCGCCACCCTCCCTGTGCCTCCCCTCCTCCCCTGCCGCCATCCTCCCCGGCACCGTCCCTCCTCCCGCGCCACCCCTTCCTCCCCAAGCGGAATCGAGGCTCGCCATGCCGCCGATTCGACCTCGTCGCCTCCAAATCTCAGTTGTCCCACCATCTCCACCGCCGAATTGAGGTACGCCGTTGCGTGACCTCCCCCTCTAGTCTTGTCCCGGCCGCATGCTCCTCCGACATGTGTGCATACCGGCCAGCGTCTTGTGATACCGCTTGGCCTTCGCCGCCAACAGCATTAAATCTTTGTAGTGGCTGGCAGCGGTGTGGATGACCCCACCGTGCATTGGCCCCCTCACGCCTTCCCTGGCATGGTCGAGCCCATGCCACCGTCCCCCCAACCCCCTCATCCGCCTGTGCCGAGGTCCTCGTGGGCTCCTCTGGCTCCTCCTTCCCCTACCTCCGTAGTTGGTCATACCGCCGACTCGACCTGACCCTCGGCGAAGGTATGAGCTACCACACACCCATTCCTTGCGATGTCTGTCATGTGATGTGCCTTGTCTTGTGGGTTCCCTCGGTGTGCATGCAGTCTGACGAGCACCTCCACTGGGCTGGGCAGATCCTCTAGTGGCTCTTCTACCACAAGGTAAATCGGCGTCACGCACTTCCTACTCTTCGTGGAATGCAGAATTCTGAACTTGAACATCATAACCTAGCCATTTGCCATTTGTTTGACAAAACTATAAATGCCTATCACTTGTCATAACATATTCTTTATGATATTTGTTGGGAAATAATGCCGATGTAGGTTTACATTTTGATTAGTCATGGGAGACTCAATGAAGGTGATGCATGTAGATACTTTATTGACTTATTGATGGTGTTGAGTTTTGCCTGACAAAGAGTCTACCATTGAGATTTAAAGGTGAAAATTGAGCAGGGATAATGAAGAGTTACGTGTTTTAGATTTTGTGGATTAGTTGATCTTATTTAGCATGTATTGCGACTGAAAATCTCCTCCTTAACTCCCAAGGTAATCTTAAAATTTCAGACTTTGGACTCGGCGCATGGCTTTGCATAGGTCCATCCCTTTTCGATGCTTTGTCATATGCTTCATTTATTTTAGTTCAGTTCTTGACTTTCTTAGTTTGGTCACATGCGAGGGCTACCCTTTTACGTACTACTGTGGAACCCGAACTATCTTTGAGGTACTACATCCGAATCATATGGTGCGAGTTCTCCTAGTTAGAAGTCAATAAACACGTCCACTACAACAAAGGGTGCATTTAAGAATTACCTTTACTCCATCTTAACATGTTAGTATTTCTGTTGGCTCATATGTGGATATCAAATGCTACTACGTAACTAGGGTGAAGTCCTGTATCATGGCTTTGATGTGTCAATTTGAAAAGCAAAACAATTTAATATAGCATTCAAATACTTAAAAGATTTAACAGGCGGGTTGATTAATATCATTCTACCGTGTAGCTTTGAGATGATCGTTATATTTGGATCATATTACCTCGAGATAGGGAGGTTAAGCGATGTGCGATCAAATAACTAAAAACTTTTGTATCTATATCTTGAACTAGCCATATAATTACATAAGAAGTTACGAAGGAGAACAAAAATTTGTGCTGTCCACTTATGATTTTTCTGTAGAGAACTTGTACCTTTGCACAATTATACTTAAGTTCATCATCCAAAAATGGTTAGTCGCATGCCCACTTGGGAAGAAGCTGGAAGTAGGAGAGATGACCTTGAATCCCTCGCATACACACTTATTTTTCTTCTCGTGGCCGCCTACTAGGTTAATTTAGTTTGATGTTTGAATTCTTTTGTTCTTATTCCTTCTTTTATTATTATTATTTGTTCCAATGTTCCATTCTTTAATTAATTTAGGGGAGAGCAAAGGTTTTCTTATGCGGAAGAAAAAATGGTGACCTCTCCGGAATCTTTGTGTGGCATTTGTCCACAACCTTTTCGACAATTTGTTGAGTATGTCGTGAACTTAAAGTGTGACGAAGAACCGAATTATGCAAAGTGCATATCTCTTTTTGATGGCATTGTTGGTCCAAATCCAGATGTCAGGCCAATAAGCACTAATGGTGCTCAAAAGGTACATTATATTTTTGCCTATTTCTTATTTTCTATTCTCTGAAACGCTAAATATTGAAAGTGCCCTACATGGGATGGGACTAAAATTATATTGTTGTGCCATTTTAGACCACATAAAAGGCATTTGTCTTTTAGAGTAGGGGTAGTGGCATATGCAATACATAATGTGTTATCTTGATGAAAAATAGTGAGCGGCAAAAGCTCAAAGCAATGGCCAATGGGTCCCATATTTCCAATTTGCCCATGGCATATTATAAACCACCTCCTTTTCCATTTATGTAAATGTAAGTTAGCTGCCTAATGCTTGGTTGGATTCTTTGCCGACTTATATATCGGGTTGGTCGGAAGAGATGCCGCCTCATAGTAGAGGAAGATGATGAGCAACCTAAGAAGAAGATTAGAATGGGGATGCGGCTGACTCGGTGGATTAGTGTCTACAATGCTTAGCGGCCTATGAAGTAGAGATGCATGGCATTTGTTATTTGTGTTTCTGATAGTAAGGAAAATTTTCCATTGTCTTAACCCATTTATTTTTTAGGTACCACTACAATGTTGCGAGATAATAGATTAGTACAACATATTCAAAAAGGAAATGAAGATGGCTTGTTTATAAGTTAGTTTCCTCTTGCTCAAATCGTGGGCTATAAATCCATAATTATGGATCTTTGTACTGGTTTTACTTTTCAAGTGTATGAACTTTCTCATTACTTTCTTCACAAGGTAAGCAATTAGCTCAAGTCATGCTACTTTCCGAATGTACTTTTCTCTATATGCGGTTGGGTAGTAATACTTACTAATCGGGCCTTCTCTATGATATTCCAATTGTCATTTGCATGATGTTGTTTTACATTGTAAAAGCTTTTAAGTTTTATCTTGCTTGTGCTTTATTAGGAATGGATAATGGGCGATGGGAGAGAAATTACTATATCATCTGCGTTGGTGGTGCGAATAATGGAAGCTCTTTGGTGATCATGTCGAGAGGTAATCTTATTGTTTCAACTTGATGCCCGGACTCTGAACAACACTTGCATGCTCTGTTATGATCTCTTGCCAACATTCATTCATCTCAAATCTCCTCCAAAGTACATGTATATATATATATATATATATATATATATATATATATATATATATATATATAATCTAGTTGTATTTTCGACATGTAGTATGGTTGATTGATCTTTATTTGTGCGACATATATAGTTTTACATTTTCGCGCAATATCCGAATAAGTATTCATGACCAAGGCGATCCGTATTTGGTTAGGCATGTATTGATGCGTATTAAGTGGCCGAGACTATCCACATTCGTATTAAATGTCGGCACTTTCCGTGTCGATTCGAATCGAGAAAAAATATGGAAAAGGTTACGGGATGGCGATATCCATCCGTATTAGCTCGTTTGCACCCCTATTGATCTGCCATACAAAGGCTACAAATTGATTGGTCATGCGGTAGGAGCTCATATTGCGTGGCCATCAACTTATGTACGGCGCTCCTCTTAGTTTTGTTACTTTATGTAACATCCCAATTTTCAGAGCTTTAAAAATCCTTTGAATAGTTGGTAGGGAGAAAATTCACCTTTTGGATTTATTTCAATTTAATTCAAAAGCTTAAACTTGGACTTTAGTATCAAAACAATTTAATATGAATATTTCCAACATGAACAATAGTCAAAATTATTTTATTTGGATTCTATGAGCTTGGATATATTTTCTGGAATTTTCTGGAATTTTTCCAAGTTCATTTGCTATTTTTCGTTGCTTATTTGAATTTCTGCTATTTTCTAAAAAGGAAAAACCTAATTTAAATCTCCAAATAGTGTTTGGGCCGATTTCCCTCGGCCCAGTCCTGTTCATCTCGGCCCAATCATTCGTAGCCGTCCGATCTGAGTTGGACGGCGATCTCGCCCGCGCGCGCGCCTCGCCCTCACCCTCTGTCAGTGGGCGCCTCCCGTCTCGGCGCCAGCGGGCCGCTTCTGATGTCGTCGCCTGCGTCTCAGCGTTAAATCGCGAGCAACCGCCATAGGCGGTCAGCGCCGAAGCTTCACCGGCGCCCAACCGCTCGCGTCCTCGCCGCGTGTGCGCACGACCTCCACGACCGCGCCCACCCCCCGACCCCGCTCGTCCGCGGCGGTTATGCCCAGCGCCTCCAACGCCGCCACGACCTCCGTCGCCCGCCGCCTCGGAGCTCGGCCCCTAAAAGCCACCGCCGCCTTTTCCCCTTTCGAAGAACCCCCAACCCACCTCCTCCCGAACCCAGTGCGCCGCAATTTGGGCTTTAGAGCTTCTCGCCGGTGGAATTTCTTCGATTCTGTGCCGCCCGTCTGCCAGCGTCGTTGTCGAGTGCACCGCCGTGTTCGCCATCACCTCCTCTACCTCCTGGACCCCTCCCCGACGCCGATACCTCGCTGGAGCTCCGTCACCGTCGAACCCGAAGCTTCGCCGCCGCTCCAACCTCGCCGCCGGCCGCCACCGTCGTTTTCTCGCACCGGTGAGCACACCCCTAGGATCGCATTAGCGCCCTCTACAACCGATACCACCCATTCTCGCGTGAGCCATTGTTCACCGGGACCATTGGGTCCGGTCTTGCCGCCGCCCTCGCCGCCACGTCACCCTCCACCTCATCGCCATCACCTCCAGGTAGCACTTGTGGCGTGGCGACCACGTGGCGCCAGCGTCGATGCCGCAGCGCGGGTGCGCCACACCATTGACCAAGCTCGGTGGACTTGGTCCCAGTGAGTAGTGTCACCGACATGTGGGTCCCACATGTCAGTTTTATTTTAATTCTTTTAATTCCCAGAAATCCTTCACGAGCGTCACCTTGCGCAATAATTAGAATTTCCTTTAGAAAAATAATTAGGAAATTGTTAAACAACAGATTTAGGTTTAAATTTGTAAAATTCATAACTTTTGCATCCAAACTCCAAATTGGGTGTTTCAAATTTATAAATTCATATAAAATTAAGATCTAGCTAATCAAACCAAAATTATTTAATTTTGACTTTTGGTTAAATTTAGAAATTCATTTACAATTTCAAGAGATAGGTTAAAACTTGTAAAATTCATATCTTTTGAATCCTAACTCCAAATCCATCCATTCAAATTTCTAAATTCGCCTAAAATCCAGATCTATCTATTGGAGCTTTTTATTTATTTTATTGGAGTTATTTGCTTTTGGTTTTATTTAGTTTGTTTGTTTGTGTCGTTTTGAGTAGACTTGACTTATTTCTTTGGAAGAGTTGAAGCAGAAGGACCTTTCAAGACCAAGATCAATTCCTAGATCCTTTTCAAGGCAAGCTATGCCCTTGACCATTTTGCTTCCAGTTTTATAAAAGTATTTTAATTCAAATTTACGCATCTTAATTCAAGTATTTATTTAAAAGCTTTTGGGTGCGATGAGTTAAATCCAAATTGATATGCCTCCCTTGTGTAATTGTTATGCCTTGATTCCTTGTCACCCTAGTTGATAATTAGTTGGTTAATATTGTAGCACCAACGTGGGTTGGTTAATCTGATTAGATTGCTTAGCCATGCCACGAATCATTTGTCATGTAGGTTGCTATATAAATTTGACTAAGTGAATATGCAACTATGTGATAAAAGCTGTGTGTACTATGTGTCTTTGTGGCATGTGTTGCACTTAAAACCAATGGGGTGGTAAAAGGATTTGAAGCTGAGGCAAGTGGTGGAAGCTGTGTGAAAGGTTGGATTTGTGTGCTGTGTGGACTATGTGAACTATAATAATCTGTGTGTCTATGTGGTTTGGTTAGCTTGTGGAAGTCTTGCCTTGGTCAATTAAGGACCTCACCATGTGCTCCTTTGAGGCCGAGCCTGTGCGACCACATGTCTGTTTTGAGGCAGGCCTAGCATAGTAAGATAAGGTATCTGAAATGCTTTGTTATGATTAGTGTTAGCTACACTAATTGTATCTTGTGGGTAAAGTGTACAAACTCTGCAGAGTGTAACTTAATCTATTCGAATAATGCGTCATGATCATGGACAATGCTCGAGGATTTGACACTAGGGGTAGATTTTCATAAAAGCGTGTGGGAAGGGAGCTATGTGATTAAATCATCTAGCTATGTGAATAACTTTGTTAGGTGTGTGTGTCTTTGTGAAATAACTTGTTAAAATTATTATTGTCTATTTGTATTACTGTTTTCAATCTATTAATTGTATTCAATTGCAAAAGTTGCATTTATGCAAAAGAGCCCTGAGAATGCCTTTCCTTTGTAAAAAGCCAACATGTATATATATATATATATATATATATATATATATATATATATATATATATATATATATATATATATATATATATATATATATATATATATATTGCATTTTGTGGTGTGGCTTGAGTGCGGTGTGTACTCACGCTTGTTTTAGCCGAATCAAGCGGAGGAGGAGTCTTCACCAAACATTCGAGGCGAGTACATCGAAGGTGCTGATCGTAAGGTCTTGATCGGTCGGTTGCTGTGGCGAATCGATGGGGTGCCACTACCGTTTATGTTTCATTGCCGTTTATTTCCTATGTTAGCCTGCGTGGCTCAATAGTTGTAAACTTGACCTTAAGGTCAAAACCATTATTGTTAATCAAAGTTAATCGTTTATGTTATTATTCACTTGTATGGATCGATTGCCATCTTTGTTGACTTTGTGTGCACTAGCATGATCTTGGGCTAGTGCATTAAACCTGAAGGGTCCCGAACCGTAGTTTTGGGTCCCGAAACAAAAGTGGTATCGAGCCATCTTGTTGTAGGTCTTGACCTTAGTTAGATCGGCCGTCTTTAGAGTGTCCAAATTATTTTCTAAAAGAAAATTAACTTACAAGATTAATGAATTGCTTAACTCCTCTCATATCTCTCTTGACTCATCTATTGCTATAATTTCTTTCCTCTCCCCGCTGTTTTATCGTGGTTCTTACCTCTTGTCTTTCTTGGCAGATGCCTTACCTTCAGACCTTCGGAGATTGCAGCGGAGGACTTGCCTTGAGTGTGGAAGCTGCTGCAGACACTTGGAGGCTTCGACTGCCCAATGTACCGTGGCGGCAAGTACATGGTCAGCAGGGCGAGATCATGGTGTGGTCTGCCGCCTAACGGTCTCGCCAGAGGAACACCAGAGGCGGCCCTTGGACATCTCGGTCGGGAGGATCACCTTCACGCAAGGAATCCAGAGTCGTCACGCTTGGCCATGCTTGATCCGCCACATCTACGCGGAAGAACTGCGAACACCGTCTTCCGCTTTCACCCAGAGCGCCGAGGAGCTATCTGCGCACTTTCCGTCTACAAACGGGGAAGGCAATGCCACAGTGGTGCATCTTGCACGATTCTCAGCTGTTCAGGAGGAGTCGCTGGAGATGGCCGCCACCGAGCTGAGGTGCGCCTATCGAACTGGGAAGAAGAGAAACGATCGCCGTCCTAGAGCAAGCTCTCTACGGTCAGCATGAGCTCGAAGATGATCAAGAGGAAGATCCAGAAGAAGTCGAAGAGGATCCAGAGGAGATTCTAGAGGATCCAGCAGAGGTTGCACCGGAGGAGCGGCTACACTGCACCCAAAGCCGCGCTGCTCTGCTTGCAGAGTCCGGGGCATCGAAACCAGCCATGAGATGCCAACTCACTTCAGAGTCTACCAGGCGGGAGCGTCGCCGTGGTTTTGGAGGCTTTCTCGAGTAGTTCGTCTAAGTTCCAGTTCAGACAGGCTTAGCCAGTTTCCCTTTTCAGAGTCGCCCTTTAGGCGGTAGCTTGTGTGTTTAGGTTCGCTTTGTTTTCCTGTGTGCAAGTATGAGCTGCAAAGGCCCTTAGGCATTTGTTGCAGCCATGCTATTAAGCTATTAATGAAGATTATTTCATTCGAAGTTTCTTGAGCTGTGTTTGTTGGGTTTAATCTATCCCCCTGTCTAGTTCTTAACTCACCTCGTGCTCTCTACCTTACCTAACCTATGGAGCTTCACCAGATGGTTCAGACTCGCCATACCGCCGCAAGTGGATCCGGAGCCCAAGGATCAGAAGGCAATGAGCAAACCCCTACGGGAGCAGTACCACCCCAAGCACCACCCCTTGACTTGCAGAACTTTGGAGCCTTCATGGCAGCACAGACGCAGATGATGTACACCATGATGAACCAGATGCAGGCCATGAACAACAACAACAACCACAACCATCATCAGGGAGGAGCCCCAGTTGCTCATGGTCATCAGGGACCATCCAAGTTGGCTGAATTCATGAGAACCCGTCCGCCAACTTTCTCTGGACATGTCACGCCCGATGAGGTCGATGATTGGCCAGGCGTGATTGAGAGGAAGCTGCGATCACCCAATGCAGCGATCATGAGAAGGTTTTGTATGCCACCCATCGGATGGAGGGCATAGGCTGGCTGAGTGGTGGGGAAAACTTGCGTGATCCATGGAGCACCGCATGAGAATATCACTTGGGAAGAATTCACTGCACCTTTCGCGATATCATGTACTGAAGGCATCATGGATTTGAAGAAGGGCGAGTTCAGCGCTCTCAAGCAAGGGGTATGTCGATGGTGACTACTGAACAAGTTTTCTCGGCTAGCTCGCTCGCTCGAGAAGATGTCGCTCTTGTGTGTCTCGCCAGAGTCGATTCTTGAAGGGTGCGAACTTCGGGACTACAAGTCAATCTACTTGCCCACACCTTCCGGTTCCGAGTTGATTAACAAGGCGTTGGTCATGGAGGACAAACGCAAAGAACTGGAGGACCATCGCAAGCGTAGGATGATTCAGCAAGGAAGCCATCAGCCACAACAGCAGAGGGCAAGAGTAGTGCCACAGCAGTTTAATCGTTTCCAACCACAAAGTTCTTTCAGGACACCTGCACTGCCTTCAGCACCTCGTCCTTTTGTTCAGAATTCTCGCAACCCTACACCAGTCAACCCCACCCCGGGGAACAACAACCGGCAGAGTGAACCA
Source organism: Phyllostachys edulis (assembly GCA_036346405.1). NCBI lineage: Eukaryota > Viridiplantae > Streptophyta > Magnoliopsida > Poales > Poaceae > Phyllostachys > Phyllostachys edulis. The sequence continues at coordinate 61,664,302 of CM070566.1, forward strand.
AGAGTGTGTTACAATTGCCGTCGGCCAGAGCATTTCGCTAATCGGTGTCCTCGAAGGAACTATCACTCGATCGCTTCAACCTTGGAGCAACACATGCCAAGACGGTGCGAGAACAACCAAGGAGTTTCTCAGGAACGATCAACGGGAGGAGCGCCTCGGTCGATGGTCGAGGTCGTGTTAATCACGTCACTTTGGAAGGAGCCCAGGAAGCACCAGACGTCGTACTGGGTAAGTTCCTAGTGAATTGAGACTGCTTCGTTACATTTGATTACGGAGCTTCGCATTCGTTTGTTTACGGAGTTTTGCAACCAAGAATAAGTTGGAAGTTCGCCTCTTAAGCGTACTCTGTTAGTCCGTCGCTGGAGCAGAGCTAAGTTCTAATATGGGTTGTTTAGGGGCTAAGTTACTCATATTTGGAGTTGAGTTTCTAGCTAACCTAGTTATTCTAGACACCCAAACCATAGATGTCATCCTTGGCATGGATTGGTTAACCATGCACAAAGTCGTCTTTGGATTGTGGCGAAGAGCCGTTACAATCGAGGATACCAAAGGAAACAAAGTGGAGTTCCTAACTACCTCGGTCGTAATGGGCATTTGATAGTCAATAGCACGAAGACCGTCAGCGTTGGAAGATGTGCGGTCGTCAAGGAATATCGGATGTGTTCCCGGAAGAATTACGGGAATGCCACCGGATCGTGACATCGAGTTTGTCATCGATCTAGTGCGAGAACGACACCCATCTCGAAGAGACCGTATCGGATGCCCACCGATGAGTTAGTAGAGATGAAGAAAGCAGATAGAAGAACTTTTGGAGAAAGATTTTGTGAGGCCTAGTTAAATGCGCCATAGGGAGCGCCGGTCTTGTTAAATCAAAAAGAAGGGCGGAAGCATGAGAATGTGCATCGACTACCGATCTCTCAATGAAGTCACCATCAAGAATAAGTACCCATTGCCCGGATAGATGATCTGTTTGATCAAACGAAGGGAGCCGGAGTGTTCTCGAAGATTGATCTGCAATCGGGTTATCATCAGTTGAAGATTTGTCCTAAGGATATACCTAAAACCGCTTTCTCAACGCGGTATGGACATTATGAGTTCCTAGTCATGTCCTTTGGTCTGACCAATGCCCCTGCCTATTTCATGAACATGATGAATAAGGTATTCATGGAGTATCTGGACAAGTTTGTAGTCGTATTCATTGATGATATTTTGGTTTACTCCAAGTCAGAAGAAGAGCATGCTGAACATTTGAGGTTAATTCTAGAGAAGCTCAGAGAGCATCAGTTGTATGCTAAGTTTAGCAAGTGTGATTTTTGGAAAAAGGAAGTGGATTTTCTTGGTCATGTAATGGCAATTTGCAGGAGTAGCCGTTGACCCTAGTAAAGTTAAAGCAATATTACATTGGGAACTGCCCAAGACGTCACACTCGATTCATAGTTTCTTGGGATTAGCGAGGATATTATCGTCGTTTCATTGAAGGATTCTCATCAATTGCTAAACCTCTTACGCAATTGTTGAAGAAAGAAAAAAGTTTACTGGACTGACTTGTGAAGAAAGTTTTCAAGAATTGAAGAAGCGTTTGACTTGACCGGTCTTGATTCTCGCGGATATTCGCAAGGATTTTGATATCTATTGTGATGCTTAGCGTCAAGGATTAGGATGTGTCTGATGCAAGAAGGAAGAGTAAACTTATCGTCAAAGCGATTAAGGCCGCATGAAGAAAATTACCCTACCCATGATCTGGAATTAGCCGCCATAGTGCATGCTTTGAAGATTTAGGCGTCATTACCTCATCGTGTAATTTGTGAGGTATACACAGATCATAAGAGCTTGAAATATATTTTCACTCAGTCAGATCTGAATATGAGACAGAGGAGATGGCTAGAGTTGATAAAGGATTATAATCTTGGAATCCATTACCATCCTGGTAAAGCCAATGTCGTTGCAGATGCTTTGAGCCGTAAGAGTCACTGCAATGCTCTGGAAGTGAAAGAGCCTTGTTCAGAACTACAAGAAGAATTCCAGAAGCTGAAGCTAGAAGTAGTGTCTGAAGGATTCGTAGCAAACTTGGAAGTGCAGTCTACTTTGGAGAAGCAGATTCGCGAAGCTCAGCCGAAAGACTCCGAGTTCTCCGACATTAAGAAGAAGATGACAGAAGGGAAGTTCAAGGACTTCACAGTGGATGATCAGGATATACTGTGGATCAATGGACGTATCTGCGTTCCAGATATTGATGGATTGAGACAGCTAATTTTGAAGGAGGCCCATGACTCAAAGTATTCGATTCACCCTGGTAGTACTAAGATGTATCAGGATGTTAAGAATAGGTTTTGGTGGCCGAATCTGAAACGAGACGTCGCAGAGTTCGTCGCCTTGTGCGACGTGTGTCAAAAAGTTAAAGCAGAGCATCAGAGGCCAGCAGGTCTGTTGCAACCCTTGAAGATTCCAGAATGGAAGTGGGAAGAAATCGGAATGGATTTCATTACCGGTTTACCCAAGACTCACTCGGGTTACGATTCGATTTGGGTAATAGTGGATCGTTTGACTAAAGTTGCCCACTTCTTACCAGTCAAAACCACGTATTCAGGAGATCGTCTAGCAGAGCTATATATGTCAAAGATTGTCAGTTTGCATGGCGTGCCCAAGAAGATAGTGTCAGATTGAGGATCTCAATTCACCTCCCGATTTTGGCAGAGTTTGCATGAAGCCTTAGGGACTCACCTGAATTTTAATCTCGCGTATCATCCCCAAGCAGATGGACAGATCGAAAGGGTTAATCGGATATTGGAAGATATCTTTGAGAGCACTCTTGCGCTTAGCAAATGCTACCGTTGGGATAAGAGTTTACCATATGCAGAATTCTCGTACAACAACAGTTATCAAGCCAGTTTGCAAATGTCACCGTTTGAAGCTTTGTATGGTCGTGCTTGCAGAACCCGTTGAAGGCGGTCGTAAACAAGTGAACGTCACGTCTTTGGTCGGATATTATTCAAGAAGCAGAAGAGCAAGTGTCCATGATCAGAGAGAGACTAAAGATAGCTCAGTCGAGGCAAAAGAGTTATGCCGATAATCGTCTTCGTGATCTCAGTTTCGAGCCAGAAGATTTTGTGTATCTCCGAGTTACGCCCCTCTGAGAGGTGTGAAAAGGTTCCATGCCAAAGGGAAGCTTGCCCCTCGGTATGTTGGTCCATTCAAGATTTTGGAACGCCGTGGAGAAGTGGCTTATCGATTAGAGTCGCCACGATCGCTAGCAGAGTTACGATGTCTTTCACGTCTCTTAGTTGAAGAAGTGTCTTAGGGTGCGGAAGAACAAGCACCGTTGGAGTCAATTGAACTAAAAGAAGACCTCACCTACAAAGAACGGCCGGTCAAGATTACGGATGTCATGAGCGTCGGACGAAGCAAGGCGATTCGTTTTGCAAGATGCGATGGAGCCACCACTCGAAGGTGAAGCAACGTGGGAGCGTGAAGAAGAGTTGAAAGCCGAGTTCCCGGCCTTTTCTCCAGTTTAGCTTTGAATCTCGGTCGAGATTCCTTTAAGGGGGAGGTTTGTAACATCCCAATTTTGAGCTTTAAAATCCTTTGAATAGTTGGTAGGAGAAAATTCACCTTTTGGATTTATTTCAATTTAATTCAAAAGCTTAAACTTGGACTTTAGTATCAAAACAATTTAATATGAATATTTCCAACATGAACAATAGTCAAAATTATTTTATTTGGATTCTATGAGCTTGGATATATTTTCTGAATTTTTCCAAGTTCATTTGCTATTTTTCGTTGCTTATTTGAATTTACGCTATTTTCTAAAAAGGAAAAACCTAATTTAAATCTCCAAATAGTGTTTGGGCGATTTCCTCGGCCGATCCTGTTCATCTCGGCCCAATCATTCAGAGCCGTCGATCCGAGTTGGACGGCGATCTCGCCACAGCCACGCCTCGCCTCCCTCTGTCGGTGGGCGCCTCCTGTCTCGGCATAGCGGGCCGCTCTGATGTCGTCGCCGCCGTCTCCAGCGCGTCAAAAGCAACCGCCATGGGCGGTCAGCGCCGAAGCTTCACCGGCGGCGCTAACCGCTCGCGTCCTCGCACATGTGCGCACGACCTCCACGACCACGCCGCCACACCCCACGACCCCGTCGTCCGCGGCGGTTATGCCCACGACGCCTCAACCGCCGCCACGACCTCCACGTCGCCACGCCGCCGGAGCTCCCGCCCCTATAAAGCCACCCCGCCGCCTTTTCCCCTTCAAGAACCCCCAACCCACACCTCCTCCGAACCCCAGCCGCGCAATTTGGGCTTTTAGAGCTTCTCGCCGCCGGTGGAATTTCTTGATCTGCTGCCGCCGTCGCCGCCGCGTCGTTGTCGAGTGCACCGCCGTGTTCGCCATCACCTCCTCTACCTCCTGGACCCCTCCCCGACGCCGATACCTCGCTGGAGCTCCGTCACCGTCGAACCCGAAGCTTGCCGCCGCTCAACCTCGCCCGCCGCCACTGCGTTTTCTCACCGGTGAGCACACCCCTAGGATCGCATTAGCGCCCTCTACGCGGTACCACCCATTCTCGCCGTGAGCCGCTGTTCGCCGGGACCATTGGGTCCAGTCTTGTGCGCCGCTTCGCCTTGACCACGTCACCCTCCACCTCATCGCCATCGCCTCCGGTGGCATGCGCGTGGCGACCACGTGAGCGCCAGCGTCGGCGCCACGCGGTCGGTCGCCACACCGGCCCAATCCCAGCTCGGTGGACTTGGTCCACCGTGAGCCGTCATCACCGACATGTGGGTCCCACATGTCAGTTTTTATTTTAATTCTTTTAATTCTGAAATCCTTCACGCGTCACCTTGCGCAATAATTAGAATTTCCTTTAGAAAAATAATTCGGGAAATTGTTAAACAATGATTTAGGTTTAAATTTGTAAAATTCATAACTTTTGCATCCAAACTCCAAATTGGGTGTTTCAAATTTATAAATTCATATAAAATTAAGATCTAGCTAATCAAACCAAAATTATTTAATTTTGACTTTTGGTTAAATTTAGAAATTCATTTAAAATTTCATGAGATAGGTTAAAACTTGTAAAATTCATATCTTTTGAATCCTAACTCCAAATCCATCCATTCATATTTCTAAATTCGCCTAAAATCCAGATCTATCTATTGGAGCTTTTTATTTATTTTATTGGAGTTATTTGCTTCTGGTTTTTATTTAGTTTGTTTATTTGTGTCGTTTGCGAGTAGACTTCGACGCTGCTGGAAGAGTTGAAGAAGAAGGACCTTTCCAAGACCAAGATCAATTCCTAGATCATTTTCAAGGCAAGCTATGCCCTTGACCATTTTGCTTCCCAGTTTTATAAAAGTATTTTAATTCAAATTTCTGCATCTTAATTCAAGTATTTATTTAAAAGCTTTTGGGTGCAGTAGTTAAATCTAAATTGATATGCCTCCCTTGTGTAATTGTTATGCCTTGATTCCTTGTCACCCTAGTTGATAATTAGTTGGTTAATATTGTAGCACCAACGTGGGTTGGTTAGTACGATTAGACTGCTTAGCCATGCCACGAATCATTTGTCATGTAGGTTGCTATATAAATTTGACTAAGTGAATATGCAACTATGTGATAAAAGTGTGTGTACTATGTGTCTTTGTGGCATGTGTTGCACTTAAAACCAATGGGGTGGTAAAAGGATTTGAACCGAGGCAAGTGGTGGAAGCTGTGTGAAAGGGTGGACTGTGTGAGCTGTGTGGACTATGTGAACTATAATAATCTGTGTGTCTATGTGGTTTGGTTAGCTTGTGGAAGTCTTGCCTTGGTCAATTAAGGACCTCACCATGTGCTCCTTTGAATCGAGCCTGTCACGACCACATGTCTGCTTTTGAGACTGCCTAGCATAGTAAGATAAGGTATTTGAAATGCTTTGTTATGATTAGTGTTAGCTACACTAATTGTATCTTGTGGGTAAAGTGTACAAACTCTGCGAGTGTAACTTAATCTATTGAATAGCAGCGTCATGATCATGGACAATGCTCGGGATTTGACACTAGGGGTAGATTTTCATAAAAGCTGTGTGGGAAGGGAGCTATGTGATTAAATCATCTAGCTATGTGAATAACTTTGTTAGGGTGTGTGTGTCTTTGTGAAATAACTTGTTAAAATTATTATTGTCTATTTGTGTTACTGCTTTTCAATCTATTAATTGTATTCAATTGCAAAAGTTGCATTTATGCAAAAGAGCCACTGAATGCCTTTCCTTTGTAAAAAGCCAACATGTATGTATATATATATATATATATATATATATATATATATATATATTGCATTTACGTGGTGTGGCTTGATAGCACGGTGTGTACTCACGCTTGTTTTAACGAATCAAGCAGAGGAGGAGTCTTCACCAAAGATTCGAGGACGAGTACATCGAAGGTGCCTGATCGTGAGGTCTTGATCCCAGTCGGTTGCCTGTGGTGAATCGATGGGGTGCCACTACCGTTTATGTTTCCGATGCCGTTTATTTCCTATGTTAGCCCTGCGTGGCTCAATAGTTGTAAACTCGACCTTAAGGTCAAAACCATTATTTGTTAATCAAAGTTAATCGTTTATGTTATTATTCGCTTGTATGGATCGATTGCCATCTTTGTTGACACTATGTGCACTAGCATGATCCTGGGCTAGTGCATTAAACACAGAGGGTCCCGAACCGTAGTTTGGGTCCCAACACTTTAATATTGTGATTCTGTTTCTTCCTAATAGTGTATTAATGGGCTCTAATTTTTCATTGTAGGTTGATAAGATAAATGGATGATGCTATGGATGACATGTTCAATGCAAGGTGGAGAATGGTGACATAGGCAGATGATCTTCATTACATTTAGATTACATTCTGTTAGGAAATGATGTTCAAGATCTTCATTACATTTAGATTTCATTCTCTTAGGAAATAATGTTAAAGTAAAATATTTATACCATGTCTTATGTGGATGGTTCTCTGTGTAATGCAACAATTTGTTTATAATATATGAGCATTCTTTTTAACCATGCTATGACCGATAATGATTTTTTTACTTTGACTTCTACACACTTATAATCGGTGCAGCAACCTAATTATATCTATTGCCAAAATAGCAAAACTCATCTGTATGGCAAGTACCAACGCTTCTATGCGTTGTGACAATATAATTATATCCATTGTTAAAATAGTAAAAGTCATCCATGCATGGTAAATACCAACGCATACAAGTGTAGTTACAACATGACTATATCTGTTGCTACTTCGCAACGCCTTTTCATATCTATTACCAACGCTTATTTATCTATTGTAATAGACTCTCGCAACGGCCTCAATGGCAACGCATAGTAAATGCGTTGGTATAGATCGTACCAACACTTATTTGGATTTTTACCAACGCATATATGCAATGGCAAAGGGGTGTTCATCTTGTAGTGGAATCACAATCATAGATCGAAATCACGAATCAAAAATGAAGGAAATTGATATATTCCATGAGAAAGTTGGAAAATGACAACACTTAGAGTACATAGGGCTAGCAGTACTACCATGAATTTAAAATACATGTCCATAAAGTACCTAGAAAGAAACTCGGATCATCTTGTGGTAGGCGTGGCGAGGTGAAATCATGGATGAAGTAAGAAAAAGAATGACAAAGTTGCCGCTTAATTTTTCTCCTTAATTTGTATTCTCCTGTTATTCCTCGTATGTCCTATTCCTCTTCATATCCCCTGAAACAACACAACCAAGTGAAATTTTTTGGAAATATTTCTTTAAAAAGAAGAATAGAAAGTAGGAAATACTAATGAAAGGTATATGGAATGAACAACAGGAACAAAGAAATCAAACTAAAAGGAGTAACCGAAGAAACTAAGATGAAGGACTTGTGTTAATTTACCTCCATATATGGTAGAGCGGCTGATATTTGTCTCCAAGTTGTATGGATCTCTTGTGTACAGCACATACCATTTCCTTGGATTGTCTCCATCATCTGCATATGCCTTGGCTTGCTGGATATGGCTCAACTTGTCCCACTGGGCTAGATTTCCCTTGGCTATGGAAGTGAGCAGCTCTAGGCTGCAGTCCAGCATCAAATGCCTTGGCTTTACATCTCGCATGTACTCGGGAGCGCTTCCATGTCGTAATCCTCTAGCACGAGCCTCTCGAGTGTAGGCACATCCTCTTGTGCCTTCATCTTTGGGCAGAGAATGATGTCAAGCTCTTGCAATCTGGGAGATTAGCAATCCTCACCAGGTCAGGGTTCTCAAACACTTGAACCTCAATAACAGAAGCAAAGTTCTCTAGAGAGTTGAGGTGCTGGACGTTGTATATGAATAATCTTTTCAAAGCTCTTGCATGGGAGGCAAGGCCAGGCGGAACATGCCTCAGTTTGCAGTGGTCGAGCAGAAGCATCTCCAAGACAGGCATGGCTTGCACATTAAGATTTAGTTGCTCAGGCTCCCTCCTCCCATTCCACCATCCCTATTAACCTCAACTTATGCAGCCTTGGAAATGCAAATGCCGCTGAATTCAGGCCCAACATGCTTGATGGACTCGAGCACGGTCGATTTGAAGGATTTGCAAACAGGAGCTGGCACAAGCCATCGGGAGTTGGGTGCAGCAGGCCAGTCTTCCATCATTAGAATCCTCAAGCTCTTGAAGATGGGCACTTCCACTGCTGTTGACATCATCCACCTTGGGAGCCGCCGACCAAAATATCCTCCGATGATGAGATAATCTAAGCTGGGCAGAGGGCGAGCTCATCAAACACCTCCTTAATTCATCATTGCTCTTCCTCACAGATGCCATTTTCCTCTTGACCAGCCCATCATCTCCCGGTCTAGTGGTGCAAAACAAGCGTAGTTCGGTAAGATGCACCTTTGCACCGAGCCCGCCTTTGTGGCGGACGAGGCAGCAGATACATTCTCCAGGAGAAGGGTGTAGTGTAGAAAGCACGGCTTGGACAAGGAGACAGATCATCGTAGCTTAAGTATCTTGCATAGTTTAGCTCTTGGGGCATTTCGGATCTTCGACCATATGGAATCATGCAGAACCTTCTCCCAATCACGCCGCTGTCTCTCCTTTGGCATAAGAGTCCTCCCATTACTTTGATGACAAGTGGCAAACCACCACATTTTGCTATAATTTGCGGTCCAATATCCTTCAAGATATCAACCTTAGGTTCATCCGTCTCACTTGAGACTACTCTGCAAGCGCAGTTTAAACCGATAGATAGAGTTAACACGAAACGTATTGGTAACTCTCGTTAGTTGGTGCACAAGAAAAGTCCGTATGGGCCACCTGTGTAACGTAACGAAGTCATAGCCCGTGCACAAGAAAAGTCCGTTTGGGCCAACCAAACTAGCTAGCTAGCATGTGACTAATAAGCGCACTTTGACAGGATGCTCTTAGAAAAAAAAAAGTATCTATTTTCAAATCAAAACTACCTTGCTAAAATAATTGTACAGATCTGCTATTTCTAAAGATTAAGTCAATTGTTGTGACGATTGGATTTGTGTAGAAATTGATGTGTCATATGATTGGATATTGATCTAATGGATAAAAAAAATATGATTTATGCTTAAGAAAATTTCAGTCACCTTACGAATAGACAATCCCAATAATAGTAATACTACATGTTATTATTTATTTAAAGAAGGCGGTATATTGCACAGCTAGAGGAGTTATGGTTCATGCTTCTAGAGGTAACTCGCTAGTGCTGTTAATAAACAAATAAAATAGATTAGTATTAGTATTAGTATTAGTATTATCTTGATTCAATGTTACTACTACCCTTCATTCTTTTTAAGTGACACCCTATAATCTATGTCGTCAAACTTTCTAATATGTTTAAAAATATTTAGATTGGCTACGAAAGTTATATCATTAGATTTGTCGTTAATTTTTTTATAATATTATAATTTAATTAGTATATAATAAGATAAAGTTATAAAAAGTAACAGTCAAAGTCATGTCTTATAGACTATGAAAAATAAAAAATGTCACTTAAAAAAGAACAACATAGGAGTGGTTAATTCGTACGGACTTGCTTCTTGAGCAAGGACCAGGCATCCTCGGGTCCTAATGTGTTGACATGGTGGTAGGGACTCGCAGCTTTCATCCTTCTAGCAACTCTTTCATCTCTCGTGGTGACGAGGACTTGGCTGCCTGGAGCAGCAGTGTTGTGAAACGACGTTTCAAACACACCCTCCCATGCTCCGTGGCTCCACACGTCATCCATCACCAGCAAGAGCTTCTTTCCCATCAAGGTAGAAGTAAGGGCTGGCCCAAGCAAGGCCATCGCTTTCTCTCCACGGTGGTCTCCCCCGACCTGGGTGATGGCAGTTCGAAGCAGCATAGCCTTGTCGAAGTCCTGGTTGACGCTCAGCCATATCGTCTTGTCGAACTTGTCCTTTATGGTGTCATTGTTGAAGACCTTCTTGGCGAGGGTGGTCTTGCCGATCCCGCCGACGCCCACGATGGCGACCACCATGATGTTGTCGTTGTTGCCCTCCTTTTCTGTCAGCATCTCCACTAGCTTTCTAGTGTCCTCTTCGATCTTCTCCCAGACCATGCCCGTCCGGTCGAGCTCCCTGGACGTCTCGCGGCTAGCAGATAGTCAAGAGGCCTGCACGCTGCCTCTACGGTCCTCATAGGAGCCGAGGTTGGCGAAGCTGAATGGGGCGCTCCGCTCCTTGATGTTGTGCAGTCTCTGGTTGAGCACCTTTATGCGGCTGCCGATGTCGTGGGCGAAGAGGGGATTCCGCAGGCAAAACAACAAGGGGTTGCAACACCCCATGCCCATGGATGGACCACGCTCCATGACCCTGAGCTGGCACAGATCGAGAATGTCGATGGCATCGTACATGGCACCCTTGAGCTCCGTCACCCACACCTGCACGAGTTGCTCCTTGATGCACCTCCTGTCGGCATCGGCGAGCAATTTCTTGAGGTCCCCAAGCTTGGCACCCATCTTGTCGATCTCGCCGGAGACTCCGAGCAGCATCTCGACCTCGTCTTGTGCGGCCTGCTTGAGCAGGTCGGCGACGTAGGACGCAAAAGCATCCAGGACTATGGCCATATCGATCTTCTGTAGCAGCTAGTGTTTCTCTTAATTTTTCTTGTTTTTAGGCAAGCAGGCTGGGTTGAAAGAAAAGAAAGGATTGGCTTATTAGTCTGGCAACAGAGTGCATGTAGTATTTGTGGTGGGTCGATCGATCGCAAGGCTAGATAGCTAGCAAGGCATATATGCCTTGCTTGTGACTGATCGATGATTCCTTTCTTTCCTGAAATTAAAGGCCGTCACAGCAACATGCAGATTGGCATAGGCATATATGTCTTGCTTGTAATTGATCGATGATGCTTTTCTTTCCTGAAATTAAAGGCCGGCACAACAACATGCAGATTGGTATAGGCAGATATATGCCTTGCTTGTTTCCGTGCCACTCTTGGTTTGCCCCTTTTCGCAGGGTTGCAATCGATCCATTCCAGCCGGCCTTCTGTTTGTCTGTACACAGTTTTAATTCCACCAAAGCTTTTGTATGTAGTAAAGAACAAAATAAAGAGAAGCCCACTGTTTAGACACCGACGTGCAGGGCCCATCCCTGAGGTCATCCGTGAGCCGACATGAGCACCCGCCGAGTTGCCGCCGGAGACGTCGCGCTCGCCGCCGATCAGCCTGCGCAACAGTACGTATGCATGCATGAGCTACCTACCTACCTACCTAAAAGAGCAACTTAGCAGTTAAGCACCATGGTCCATACTCCATAGCATAGCAGTAAACAGTGGAACCAACTCTACTAAATAAGATACATACATATGCTGCACGCTCTGATAATTCACTAAGCCCGTGGCCTTCCATTGTAACACCTTCAAATTTGTAATATCAAATGCTGGTGATGCCTATTCCTTAATTCCCTTTCCCAATTCTCCTCTAAGTATCTCTTAAATTAATCCTCGGTTTTCTCCAAATGTCATCCAAATCAGAATATTCAATTAGAATGGAAATAATAGGGAAGAGGAATTGGAGCTGGTTGGGCCGGCCAATCACTTGGCCCAACACACCAAGCGTATATGGGGAAGGAGCAAGGGTAGGGTTTCCATGTTCCGTGCACTACCTTATCGAGGTGCTAATGTCAAATAATCCTGTTATCGTTATAATGTCTCGTTGAATTCTCATTAACAAATCCCTGTTCCGTATTTTTTTTTCATATTATTCCACTGTCTCCCTATCTAGAGGTGCAAACGGAGCGGATAATTCCCGACCGACCGACCAACCGAAAGCTTGCGGAGCGAATACGGAAGATCCGACACTATCCGTGTCCAACTCTGATTTCGAGAAAAAAATACGGAATAGGATACGGGATGAGTGATATCCATTAGTATATCCGTATATCAGGTGCTACGAGGAAAGCCTGTTGTCACTTCACTTAGAAACATGATAACAGACGGGTGAGCGGATAGGGGACACTTGATATTTTTCCTTCGATATCTCAGCGATTAGTTTCTCCGTATTCGCTCTGATTGCAACCCTACTATCTAATGTCGTGTGTAGGGGTGCAAAATAAGTGGAAAATATATGTTCGACCGACCGACTGACCGAAGGCTCACGAAACGAATACGGGATGAAGAAATAGGTATCTGACACTATCCGTGTCCGACTCCGAGAAAAAAATACAGAATAGAATACAAGATGAGTGATATTCGACCGTATCCGCTCCGATTGCACCCCTATCTGTCTCATCCCATACATGGGAAGTAGCACCTTTCAAGTTCCATCCAACAATGTATGCATGACGTACAACTTCGCTGCTGGGAGATTAACACCCAGTTGTTCCTATCACCAATTTTATGATTCACCATAAATTACCACAGTTGCATTACTAATTTCATTTCCGTTTCAGTTGTTAGTTACCATCAAACCCATTCGTTCCATTTACACAATCTTGTCATCACATATAGGGGTAATAACACTACCTGCCCAAGAACGTACGGGGGCCATACATTCTCGTTGTTGGGAAGATAACACCCCGTCGCAGGTATACAGTCGAGGTAGGTGCCTGACTAGTCCCGTATGACCTAGTAAATGATTTGTCGAAAATAGGTACACAGATCGCAGCTATACAGTCGAGGTGGGTGCTTACTAGTCACGTATGACTGGTATGTGATTCGTCCGAAATCGGTACCGTAATTATCTACCTTTACAATCACAGGATGACTTCTCCTTGTTACCTCTATATGACATTCCCTATTTCCGTTACAATCTATCGCTTGTTACCCAATATGTCATATCCCTTTTGTTACTTTCGTAGCCTCTATTGTTTGGGGCTACCTAGAACCCTTGTTTTACCTCACATTTATTTGTTGCTATTACTATTGGGTGTCATTTGCTGAGATATTTTATCTCACCCTTGTTTTTCTTGTGTTCCAGGAACCAAGTCAGCGTAGTTGTTTCATGTGGCATTGGGTCATGGGAGCACTGTTTTTACACCCCCGTGTTGTTTCTACATTTTCAAATAAATTACATATTATTTATTCTTCCACTGTCTTTTGAATTAAATGTAGTTTTCCGATAGATCAAGAACTAGCACGAGCGAGGCGAGGATAGGGTGAGAGAGAGGGGAATGTCCGCGGAAAGGTCGGCCCGGTGCTTCGTTTCGCCGGCGAGTGCGTCGGTCCTAGAGGCCGTGAAGCAGGCTGGGCCTGGAGGTGAAGCGCGAGGCGCTACTTTCAGCCCACGTCCGCTAGGGTTTGGAGCCGCAGATCCACAAGAATGCAGAGACGACATTACGATTGTGAGCGAGACGACATTTGCTGGGCGCAATCTTCGAGAAGAGGCTTCAAGAAACAACGGGGTCGTGGGTTCGCAAGGTTCGCTGGATTTCTCGCGTGGAGTTGGATCATCGACATCTGGCGCCCTCAAGGACGCCAAGATTCAAGTCGGGAGGTTCACCGTCCGGCACTCACATCGCAGATTTGTTCGCTCACTCTTGGCGTCCGATACCTTCGCTAAGTGGCGATGGATCCCTAAGCACGCGTGTGTGGGAGATCTGGGTTTTCTCGCAAGAGAGAGCGAGGTGAGGTGATTTGGAGGGAGATCGCGAGTTGCGCGAAGGGTTCGTGATCCGCCGCCTCTCAATCGCTCGTTTGTTGAGGTGGTGAAGGAAGGGGTGATGGATCACGGGCGCGGCCGATATCCTCGGCGATTTGGACGGGGTGATGCGCGCCACTGGAGCGGAGGGAAGCGAAATGTTCCAGATGATTGGATGGAGGAAGACGACCTCCTTTCTGAAGAAGCTCTCCGTGCCAAACTCCGAAGAGATCAGGACCATCAGCAGAGGAGAGATCAGGGAACGTCTAGATCTGGTATGTTTCATCATAGTTCTGCGATTCTAGATCTTGTGGGGATTCGTGGCATTGGGGGTGATGGATCGATTCCTTTGATTGAACAAGGGAAGGTTTGATGGTTATCATGATAACAAAAATTTTCGTCATGATGGGGGTGGATCTAGAGGGGTGCAGTTCAGAGGTGATTCTAGAGGAGGTTTTGGGGGTAGAGGAGGTATGATGCATTCTGATAATGATAGATCCTCTGTGAAATGGGATGATGCGGTTCAGGCGGGTAAAGGGGAAGCCCGGTAAAGCGATTGGGGGACATTGGTCCTATCTTTGGGGTTTTCGCGTCTTTGAAGACAAAGGGACTTGCTATAGATGTTTACAAACTGGTCACCATCAGGCGAGATGCACAAATATTCCTGCTTGTTGCAAATGTAAGAAAACAGGCCATACTGGGTCAAACTGCCCTGATGATTATAAACAACATGGTCTGAAGCTTTTTGGTTTTGGAGTTCCTAGAAAGGGGTTTTATAGGGTGCAGGTTCCTGGGATGCAGTCTGAACAACAGTCAGCTATGGGTATTATTCATATTAAAGAAGGGGTGGCCTCTATTTCTAAGATCGAAGCTGAACTGAAACATTTGATCCAAGATAATTGGGAATGGAAAGTTAGAAGATTATCAAATTCTGCTTATGCTGTTGTCTTTCCTTCTCAAACCATCCTTGATACTTGGTCCAAGGTTCAGGGTGTGGAATTTGCTTTACATTCTATTAAGGCTACGGTGGAGAAATCTAAAATGGATCCTGATGCTACATCCATGCTTGTTCCAGTATGGGTCAAAAATTTTGGTACCCCTAAGGTGGCGAAGCTTACAGAAGTGGTTAAAGACTTGGTTAGTACTATTGGGGAACCAGTTGAGGTGGATGAACCCAGTCTCATGCAAGATGATCTTGTCAGGGTGAAAATAAATTGCAGAGATCCTGATAGTATTGATTGTTTTGTCGAAATCTTCTTCAATACTGTTGGCTATGATATCAGGTTCGAAGCTGAAGGGGTGGGAGGGAAGAAAAGGAGGGGAACGAACAAACATAGAGTTGTCAAGCACTATGATGACAAGAAAGATGATGATAATGGGGATGAAGCCGAGAACTCTAGTGGTAGTTCACATAATGTTGAATGGAAGAATTTGGTTGATAAGTTTGGGGTGAGTCCTTGATCTCATGAAGATAAGTATGGGGGAGATTCTCAGAAACATAAAACTAAGCAACAGGGATGTGTTGTCTCAGCTTCTGAAGGTTCTCTTTAGGGGAAAGAGTTTGTAAAATTTGTTGAATTATTTGGAGGAGACTGCATGCGATCGAGCATAAGGATGGTGAAGCTTCACACAAAATCAAAAACAAGAGTCAGGGGGAGATTGATCTGGTTGATTCAGTTCTAGGGAAGGAGATAGTGGCATTTCTAGATAACAAGCAAATGAGTCCTGCGGCTCCTATAGCTTTTAATTTTCTGGCCGAGATTGTTGTTAATTCTCTAGAAGTCGATAAAAAGGGTTTTGAAGAGGATGGTGATATTTCTATCAGCTCGGATTATGGGGTGGTCTTACCTGAGATAGAGATCTCTGAAACCTGTGCTAAAGAGATAGTAGTTCACACGAGTGTTGGTCCAAAAGTGATGGATGCATCCTTATGGCCTTGTTTGCAGGTGTCTGATTGTAATATTTCAGGAGATAAGTCTTCAGAGAATAAGCCTATGAAGGGTTCTCAATTGTTCAAAAAGAGGGGTTTGTCAACAGGAGTTCAGTTGGAGGTGGACAGAAACTTGGAGGGGGAGGGTAACCAGGTTGGTGCTGAGGGGGGTGTGGCAATCCGTAAGGATAACTAGGAGA
Organism: Phyllostachys edulis; assembly: GCA_036346405.1. NCBI lineage: Eukaryota > Viridiplantae > Streptophyta > Magnoliopsida > Poales > Poaceae > Phyllostachys > Phyllostachys edulis. The sequence continues at coordinate 61,680,516 of CM070566.1, forward strand.
TTGGAGATGGTATTTTTGGTGCAGATAAAATTAATTCGGAGGAGTGGGTGCTGGCTAATAAGAAGGGAGGCAAAAGCCGGACTAAAGAGCCTCCATCCCAACAAGGAAGAGCTCTCAGATCCAAGATCAAGGAGTACCTATGCAAGAAAAAGCGGCTAAACTGAAATCCATCCACAATTTGGAAACTCCAGGTATTTCTGAACATAATCCTTTTAATATTCTTAATAATTCTTCTTTTCTTTCTTTAGAGAAAGTTGTTGTTTCCTGTGGTATTTCGTTGGGGAATCATAAAGAGAGTGCTCAAGAAGTCATCTCTGCAATGAAGGCTCAGGAAATAGCTAGGTTTGCAATTGCTCAAGCCGAGAGGGTGAAGCAGTCTAAATGTGAGTAGTCTGGGAACTTTACTCACAACTCTGCTGGGGGAGAGGATGTGAATCAGTTGCCCAAGGGGGATCAGGTTATTAGGGGTGACCCCAACTTATAGGGGAGTAAACCAGTTGCTCTAAAGAATAAGAAGGTTAAGGGGTGTGGTAAGAATTCAGTGACATGAAGTTTTTATTTTGGAACATCCGAGGTCTGGGTAAACCCGCTAGACGGAAACAACTTAGAGATCTTATCAATAAGGAGAATATTGAGGTGTTTGGGGTGCAGGAAACCATCAAGCAAGATTTTTCTGAGAGAGAGCTCAGAGATCTTGTAGGTAATAAGTCCTTTTCTTGGCACTGGGTCTCAGCCATTGGCCACTCTGGTGGCATCTTAATGGGGGTGAACACTGATAGTTTAGAGTTTGAAGGGGGTGACCAAGGGAGATTCTTCGTTAGTATGACTTTGAGAGATCAAAAGAGCAATTTCAGGTGGGAAGTGACCACTGTTTATGGTCCAGCTCATCATGATGCAAGCCTTGACTTTTTAAAGGAGTTGGAGGTCAAATGCCACTCTTCTGTTCTTCCTATGGTGTTAGGCGGTGATTTTAACCTGATCAGAAAAGGTTCAGACAAAAATTCTGGTATTGCTAATGTCAAGTTAATGGAAAGCTTCAATGATTTTATCAATGATAATGAGCTGATGGAGGTTAAAAGGGGTGGTTCTAGATATACTTGGACGAATAAACAGGTTTGCCCTGTTCTTGTTGAATTGGATAGAATCTTGGTCTCTACTGGTTGGGAAGCCAAATTTCCTCCGTGCTACGCTTGTAGTTTAACTAGGATAGGGTCAGACCATTGCTCTTTAGTGTTGAACTCTGGTGACAAAGCTATCAGGTCCCCTAAGAGGTTTTTCTTTGAGAAAGGCCGGTTTGATCAGGATCACTTCAAAGAGAAAGTTTCAGAGAAGTGGTCTGTCATTATCAACAAGATGCCTGATCAGATTTGTTCCATGGACAGGTGGAACAGTGGTTTAGCTGCTCTTAGACAATTTCTTAAAGGTTGGGGTGCAAATATTAGTGGTGAGTTGAACTTCAAGAAGAGATACTACTTAGATTGTATCCGCAGGCTTGATTTGAAGGCAGAAAGTTTTGATGTCACTGCTGAGGAGTGGAAGGAGAGATACAAGGTTGAAAGTGAGATGGAACGAATTTTGGAGCTGGAGGATCAATACTGGAGACAAAGGGGTGCTATTAAATGGACCACACATGGGGATGCTAACACCAGTTTTTTTCATAGTTGTGCGAATGGGAGAAAAAGGAAAAACCTTATTACAGGTCTTGAAACTGAACATGGGTTCTCCACTGATGAAGAGATTATCAGAAAACACGTCTATGATTTTTACAAACAGTTATTTGGTTTTGATGGTGAGACCTCTGTCCAAGTTAGCTAAGGGTTTTGGAAAGAGGATAAGTTGATTCTTGATCGGGATAAATTCTTTCTTAATTCATAAATTCTCTCAAGCGAGAGGTGGAAAAGGTCATAAAGGATCCGAGTAATGATTACGCTCACGGGCCTAATGGGTTCCCTACCTATTTTTATAAAAAATTTGGGGGTCTATTAAACATCCTTTCTTGACCTTAACACAGGATTTCTTTGAGGAGAAATTGGACTTGAAGAGACTTAATTTTGGGGTGATAACTTTGATCCCTAAAGCTAGTGATGCTAACACCATTAAGCGATTCATGCCAATTTGCTTGTTAAATGTCACTATAAAATCATTACTAAGCTTCGGCGAGAGGTTGGGAGAGTGGCACACAACATTATTAGTGATTGTCGATGGCCTTCATCAAGGGTAGGCATATTTTGGATGGTGTGGTCACTTTACATGAAATCTTACATGATTTAAGGATTCATAAGAATAAAGGGTGATTCTTAAGTTGGATTTGAAAAAGCCTATGACAAGGTTAATTGGGATTTCTGGAAAGGGTAATGGTTGTGAGGCTTCTCACTAGGTGGATTGGTTGGGTGATGCAATCAATTAGAGGAGGTAAAGTGTGTATTAATATTAATGGATCTTTAGGCCCTTATTTTGCCACACATAGAGGTTTAAGGCAAGGAGATCCTCTTTCTCCGCTCCTTTTCAATATTATTGCGATGTTTTAGCTTCTCGATGGAGAGAGCTCAACAACAAGGGTTTATTAAAGGGTGATCTCTAATCTGTTCTTGGAGGGTTTCTATCTTACAATATCGATGATAATCTTGTTCGATGTTGGAATTGAAGGAGGATTACATCCTTCATATGAAATTTCTTTTGTCTTGCTTTTGAATGGATGTCGGGGTTGAAAATTAACTATCATAAAAGTGAAGTTTTTGTGGTTGGGGTCAACCAGACGAGGCGAACGATGGCTAAGAAGCTGGATTGTAACTGGGAAATTCCTTTGACATATCTTGGAATTGCTATTGGAGATAAAGACTTAAAGGGAAAGCCTCTGTTAACATGCTCGAGAAGCTTGAGAGCGGTGAGTAATTGGAAAGGCAGATTATTGTCTTACGGAGGTCGCTTGGTCTTGGTTAATGATTGTTTAAGCATTATTCCTACTTACGATGGGCTTTACAAACTTAGTGAGGAGACGCACAAAAGGATGGATTCTATTAGGGCTAGGTTCTTCTGGAGAGGGGTTAGTAACAATTTTAAGTACCATATGGTGAATTGGAGAGCGGTCTGTCATCCTAAAGATTATGGTGGGCTAGGGGTGATCGATACTAGACTGTTCAATGTCTGCCTTCTTTGTAAATGGCACTGGAGGATGAGACAAGCCAAGAATGAGCTTTGGTTTCGGATTCTTTTTTTTTCAAGGAAACGACAAGAGTGCCGCTATTGCATTAAAGAGAGGAAAGTGTAACAAAAAGGATTACAAAAACAAAAGGACAAAAAGAACAAAAAGAAGCCAAGACAAGTAAGACAAAAAACCCCTAAGCCGGTCACCACCAGGATTAAACCTCATGTATAGGCTGGATCACATCCCCCTCCGGCAAACAAGCTTGGAGCTTGGTCGCCCCACTGACTGCCCATGCCCGGGCTTCCTCCTTAATAATGGCCAGTAAACCAATTGGAGACTGTCTGAGATGCTGAAAAATACGTCTATTTCTTTCCTTCCAAATGTGCCACAACGTGAGAAGAATAAGGGAGGCTTGGCCTTTCCTGCCATTACGTACGCCCGAGTGAAAGATGTCAATCCACCAATCCACTATCCGCACTCGCGTTGTCCATTGTGATGGCAAAAGATTTTGCCGCCCGATCCAAGTAGCCACTAGCGTCCAAACTTGTCTGTTATACAGACAGTCTACAAAAAGGTGCATAGCTGTCTCAATGTTATTTGTGCATAGAGGACACCAATGGTCATTTTGCATATGACGAGCTGTTAGAACATCGGTTGTCGGTAGACGATGCTGAGCGAGAATCCATGCAAAGATTTTACACTTTTGCGGTGCCCAAATGCGCTAGAAAAGTTTTGGAAAAGGGGGCTCCGTTGTCCGAAGAATTGCATCTCATATGCTGATTTGGTTGAAAAGTTTCCTGATGCTGTCCATTTCCAAACTATATCATCTGGTATGCCATGGGTTAGCGGGGCTTGATTAACCATGGTATAGATCTTTACGAAGTCAAGAATGAGGTCTATGTTGATTTTTTTACATAGATCCATTATCCATTTTCCTTCGCGGGTTGCGTCCTGCACCGTGCGATTTTTACGTGCTGCAATCTGAAAAAGCTCCGGTGCCAACTCTTGCAGAGACCTCGGCCCAAGCCACCTATCCTTCCAGAAGTTTGCCTTGTCGCCCTCTCCAATACTTATCGAAGTGGATGCACGGAAGAAATGGTGGTCTTTCTCAGTTGTCGGAAGCGGCATTCCATTCCATTGTTTTTCTGGCGTTTTCCATTGGTGCCAGAGCCATCGAAGGCAGAGAGCACGACTGAACCGCTCCAGGCACAGGACCCCTAGACCGCCAAACTTTTTCGGGCGACACACTGTGCGCCAGCTCACCCAACACTTTCCATCGAAGCAGATGTCGTCACCGGTCCAGAACCAAGCTCGGCGCCTTTTGTCTATTTGTTTTATTATCCAGACAGGCATCTCGGTAGCAGTTAGGTGGTATGTTGGTAAAGCTGTGATAACCGCATTTAGCACCACTAACCTTCCTGCCCGGGATAACATGTTTCTCTTGTACCCGCTCAGCCTAGCGTGAATTTTGTCGAGCAGAGGCTGAAACAACACCTTCCCAGCCTTGCGGTGGGTGAGCGGCAGCCCAAGATAGGTACAAGGCAGTTGCAGACGAGTCGCTGGGAAATTTTCCAGAATCTCATCCAATTGCAGTGATTGACATTGGATAGGTATGACAACACTTTTTGAAATGTTTATGACCGATCTGTTACCTCTCAAGACCAAGGATCTCCTTGAGATTATCAACGCCCTCCTTATTTGGCGCTAAGAAAATCATTGCATCATCGGCATAGACAGATAATCTTGCCTTCATGAATCTTCCACCTAGAGGCATGAGCCACCCGTGTTGGTCTGCTAGGTCCAGGATACAATGTAAGGCATCAATTGCCAGGATGAAGAGGAAGGGTGAGAGGTAGTCCCTGTCGAACCCCACACCGATGTCTTATGTGTGGTCCTCGCACACCATTCAAGATAATCCGAGAAGTTGACGTACTAAGCAAACATAGCAATCCAGGCTCTCCATCGGTCTCCAAACCCCCTGTGATGTAGCATGTCTAAAATATAAGGCCAAGCAATGGAGTCAAAAGCCTTGGCGATATCAAGTTTCAGCAGTAACATAAGGACTTTGGATCGGTGGTAACTTCTCGCGATGTTTTGCACGTACAGGAAATTGTCCTGTGTAGTCCGTTTTTTGATAAAAGCACTCTGACTTTTAAGAATCAAAGCATCCATATATTTTGAAAGCCTAAGGGAGAGTAGCTTGGACAGAATCTTAACGATGCTGTGGAGCAAACTGATTGGACGGAAATCTGAGATTTTGGATGCTTGATCCTTTTTCGGCAATAGTATTATGTTTGCTGTATTGATTTTCTGGAAGTGCCAGTTGTTCAAGGTATATACTTTCTGGAAGACTGCTAGGATAGTCTCTTTAATCGTCTCCCAGCTTGCTTTGAAGAAGATACCAGTGAATCAATCTGGCCCGGGAGCCTTGTCCGCTGAAAGTTCATCAATGGCCGACTTAATTTCCTGTTCAGTGAAGGGCTGTTCAAGATCAGCCGCGGCGCTAGCTGGCAGGAGCTTTAGCCCAAGTGGTTTCAGATTCTTAAAGCTAAATATTTTGATATTGGTCATCGTAATGGCGATAATAAAATCGGTTCTCAATTCTGGAGGAACTTGCAGGGAGTCAAAAGTTTTTTTAATAGGGGTGTGGTTCACTCGGTTAATGATGGTAAGTCGACTTATTTCTGGAATGATATTTGGAGAGATTCCTGTCCCCTCAAAATCAGGTTTGACAAGTTGTACAAGATCTGCAGTAATGCTGATATTAAGGTCTCTCAGTGTTGGTCTCGGAACAACTGGCATGTTGATTTTGTCAGGACTTTTGGGGTGGAAGAGGCTCAGCAATGGGTGGTTTTGAAACGGATTCTTGACGATCTTTATCTCAACGAGGACAATGATATTATCAGGTGGGATCTGGAGAAATATGGTGCTTTTTCGGTCAAATCTTTGTACATGTTTTTGATTTTTGGGGGTGTTTCTAGTCTGAAACTTAAAAATCTGTGGAAGAGTAAGGTCCCTCTTAGAGTTAAAATTTTTCTTTGGCTTGCCTTCCAAGATAGGATTCAAACCGCTGATCAGCTCAAGAGGAGGGGATGGTTAGGTGATGTGAATTGTGTTCTCTGTGGGGTTAAAGAGGATACGGATCATGTTTTTTTTAATTGTGTTTTAGCGAAATTTGTTTGGTGCTGCATTAAAGAAATTCTCTTCTGGGATCGGGTGCCTATTTCTTTTGAAGATCTTCATTTGAACTGGTTAGGGAGGAGGGGTGCTAACAATAACCATGTTGATTTATTTAGTTTTGCAGCGATCGCTTGGACCCTTTGGAATGTCAGGAACAAAGGGGCTATGGAGAGAGTTTTTCCTAAACATCCTTCTGCAATCATTTTCAAACTCATGTCTTGTTTGCAGCGCTGGCAAATTCTCCTCAAAAACCCTGATAGAAGAATTCTTAACCATTTCCTGGAGAGAGCGGGAGTTTGGCTACAAAACTTCATTTGTCAAGTTTGATATGTCTGGAGACAGCTTCCCCGGACTTATTTCTACTTATTAGTCTTCTTTCTGCTGTCCGGTCTGGAATTAGTGGTGCTCTGAGCAGTTGTTGGATGATAGATAACTGGTATCCCCAGTGTGCTTTTGGTTTTTTGCTTTTGTGTTCTGGATGCTGTAAGATTTGCTATTAGCTTTCTATAAAAGCTGGGATCCTTTCCCTTTTTTAAAAAAAATGTAGTTTTCCTTTTCTTTTTTCCTTTTATTTATTCATTAAAGCCTTGGCCAAGCTAGATTTAATGTTTTTATTCTGTTCCATTTTGCAATGACCGTTGAATGTAGGGTTCCATTTTAAAAAATTCCCCATTGGAGCGACCGAATGATTCACTTTTGAATGATTATGTGCCTTTTGTCCGAAAGGCTATCAATCGAGATGTTTTCCATATTACCTTTGATTTGTTGGGTTAGTTGTGAATAGTGAATTAGTGATGGAGATATGATTTGTTTTGATGAGCTAGTCACCAATCCGTGAGTTGTCTGCAATAGACAACATCTTAGCTTTACGTAGTATTCAAGTGATCTATCTGATGTCATGCTTGGTTTGAAATTGGTATGGTTTGCGTTGCTAAGCTACATTGCAATTTGTTACTTTGTTTGTATTTGTATGCCGCCGCTTGAGTGATCCAGCTACTATCTACAATTCTAGATCGTGTGTTGTTTTGTTTATCCTTCAATTTCATCGTGGATTCGAAGATTTAATTTTCAGAAGTTAATGTGTAAACTGAATTGATGTTTTGATGTTGCTGGTCTACTACTAGCTGCCGCTGGTGGCTGGTGCCTGGGGCTCAGCTGGGGATGGTGCAATGGTGGTGCGACCGTGCAATGCAAGTGCAGCCGTGCAGTGCAGCGGCTATCAAGTGCAGAAATTTATGACTGTAAGGGTCTATTTAAAACAGCTTTGGCTTTTCGCTCGAAAAAGCCGAAAGCTGTTCCAAACATACTTGTCAATACTGTATCAGAGGTCATACTAGTTTGGTTCTTGAAATGGTACGTTCTGGTACCGGTTTATACCGGCGTACTGTTTCGGATTTAATATAATAACACGAGCATATATATTTATAAGTATATTTTTTTTTAATTATATGCACACCAAATATCACTTGTAGTATTATTCCAAATTCATAGTAGTACTATAAAATATAACGTATAGTTCAATAGACAGTATTATCAATTCCACCGGTATCGAGCCGGTAAAACCGGTATTGAGACCGGTACAGTACGTAGGGCTACTTTGTACTGGTTTAGATGATGATATGGTATTTACAGGCCAGTACCGGTACGGTATTGATAACTCTGGTTCCAAACGCCTAGCTTTTCTTCTCTGCTTTTCCAAGGCGCTGCGTTACAACCTACTAATTTGAAAGCCAAAAGCCACCAAGGAGTTCTTCTCGGCTTCCCACAAACCCTATTCGCATTTACCCTCAAAGTTAGGGTAATTACCGTCGTTTGCTTATGAATTAAAGCCCACAAGAAAGCGGAATACGAATGAGAAGAGAAATTCCCCACGAGGCCCTGAATTCACATAAGAATACCAGTTTTGCATGTTCATTTTCTCGAATCCAAGGATGGTATTACAGTTCTGCCGTTGCTCATCGTCGCTCATTTGTACTGCAGTGAGCTCCTGCGAATATGCGTAAGAGCCTCTTCATGTTCTCGAGCAGCGAGGATCACGCTCCCGACCACCAACTTCATGCACGATTACATGGTGACCAAGCAGACCCAGGGGAGTACGCCCGATGGATGTCCAAGCTAAAGGATTTCGTCCGCAATGAGAAAATGGCCGAGTGATCTCGCGACATTTTTTGGTAGCTTAGCCTTAGTATGCGTAACATGAATACTAAGAATTATGCAAAGCTCTACTGTATCTGTATCAGCAGCCACGGTGAGTTCAATTATGTTTACTGGAGCTATAGTTTTTGTCATCAATTGCGTTGTCGACTTATCGTTAATTACCGTCAATTATCATCAATTGCGTTAATTGCCGTTAAACGACATCAAACAAGTTATTACTGTCTTTGGGGGCATTTCAGACGTTTTCTATCTCAGAAACTGTAGTCAGCCTATCTAAAAGCTAGACAGTCAAACACCAAATCTCTTTAGCTCAGCCGTTCAGCCCTGCCGGAAGCCGCTTTTCAGGAAAGCTGCAACCATACCAAACAGGCCCTAAGTTGCCGACTCGCCGTTCGTAGTTCATATTTTACACCGAAATAAATTGGGATTTACTGATACCGAATTATATTTAAAAAATACTGTAATGATCAAACTAACGATACCATATTTACCTTATATACCGAACTGTATTTACCGACCGAATGAACAGCTCTAGTTCCATTCATTTGCTAACATGGGGTGCTACATCCATTCCAGAATCCAATCAAAAATGACAGCCTACTAAGCGTCTAAGCCCATGGGGCCGTCGCTTGCTCCCTCGTCTCCTCCTTCCCGTCTCCGCCGCCGCTCCCGCTCCTCGACCTCTTTCCTGCCTCCCTCCCGGCGGAACGCAACCGCCACGAATGCGCCAGTGGACATGTGGCGCCGGCAGCAGGCCCTCCTGCGCCGCATCTCTCCGGTGAAGATGGCGGCGCAGTACCCGGCAGCGTGGGCGTACGGCTCTGCACCGGAGGGGAGGAAGGGAAAGGCGGCGCCTTTGCAGGTCAGGCCCCCTTTTCTTCTCAGTAGGTTCGGCTTTGGCTTGCTTCTTTTTCTGCATAGAAACAAAGGCCTGGCTTGCAATTTCATCTGTACCTCAAATTTACATTCATACCATGCCAAGTCTAGTCCCGAACCAGCGCACGGTGTGTGTTGTACATTTACATTTGTGTCAAGGTTGAGATTCTTTTGCTACAAAGGATCGACATTAAACTTACTGAGGTATGCTATGTATTGTGTCTGCCATTGGTTGGTGCAGGCACAAGGCATGGTGGACAGGTTCCGTCTGCGTGCCAAGGGTGGTGACGGGGGCAACGGCTGCATCAGCCTCAGGCGTTCGAGGTCCGACCGCCGAGGCAAGCCTGATGGTGAGAACTGCCCTGTTGCACTGCCCGTGCAGTCACATATCATGAAACCAGCATGTGGTAAACTGGTAATAGTTATAGTTTAGGCTGTATTGGCTTGTTTGCTTTTTAGTTACTTTGCCGATCAACCAAGCTCCCTCAGTCTGACTCTTGATACATTCTCGATACAAATATTTTGGTCCTGTTCAATTCAACCGTCCAACTATTTGTTAGCAGAACTGCAGAAGCGTATAACATCTGGTAATGTTGATTGATCTTCTGATTTTGTCGGTTCATGCAATTTCTGTTTGACGAGCGCTCCACATGCTGAGGTGGTGTGAAATGAGAGGTTTATAATGTGCCGTTTGCATTACTACAAAATGTTTTTAGTGCTTCCCCTGTTTAAGTTGGTCAAAGTTAGTTCCTGCTACTTAGTTTAATTTAACAGACGTCGGTATTTGTATTATTCACAATCAGAAGCAATGGATCCTGATCAGGTGTTCCTTGCTTACAAACATGCAGGTGGCAATGGAGGAAGAGGTGGTGATGTCATTCTCGAGTGCTCAAGGTCTATCTGGGATTTCAGTAGCTTGCAACACCACATGGTATGTTTTGAGGACATCATATTGTGTGTTTTGCCAGAGATAAATACATTTACTGCACTGATTGCTGTGCCAGGTGTAGGATCCATGTCCATAAAAAAATTGTGTTCTAGTGGACAAACTGAGACTGAATACTGTTGAATTAGAAAAGGCTATCCCTGACTTCATTAAGGAACCTAAAGTGTCTTATCACAGTGCAGCTTAGTATGATATGTAGCCTTTCCCTTGAGGAAGACAACTCTGAAGAATGGATGCTTACCTGACTTTAAGCCCTGTGTACTTCACGTTTTTCAGAAAGCAGGCCGAGGAGGGCATGGAGTTTCTAAGAATCAGATAGGAACAACTGGTTCTGACAAGGTCACCACAAGCATATGAATATAGATGTGCTTCTCTAGCTTACTAAGTTTATTGTTTGAAACAAAACTGACAGTGACATATCTCTCTTCTTCTGTCTAACAGATCACGCAAGTACCAGTAGGCACAGTGATTCATCTAATCCGAGGGGAGCAACCTTCCCTTGCCATAAATAAACCAACCAGAGCTCTAAATCCCTGGGATATCCCAGATGCTGCAGACCACTTGCCAGTCAGTTCCAGACGGATGAATAGCAAGATGATGAAAGATTTGGATGGCATCTTATCCAGTCAGCAGGTTGCCTCCAATGATAGCACTGATGGAAATGAAGCTGAAAGAGGAAACAACAATCAGTGGGAGAAGCAAACATACTTTAATACGTGCTCCAAGACTGGATTTTCAAGCACTAAAGATTGTGACGTAAGTAGCTATCCACATCAGGTGGAGAATGGTGAAAAGGAGCAGTTTAAGAACGAGGATGAAGAATTTTGGGAGGATGAAGACGAGTTCGACATGGAGGATGAGGAGGAGGAGGCAGAGGAGGAGAGGGTAGAGCAAGAGGTACAATACTCTGTTGTTGAAATGACAAAACCCGGGCAACGGTTAATCATAGCATGAGGAGGGGAAGGCGGGCTAGGGAATGCTTGTATCAGCAAGGGTGTGCGGCTGTGCAAAGCAAATAGATGAGGAGATGGGTCGTTTGAGTACTGGACAGCTGGGAACTCAGACCTCTCTTATCTTGGAGCTGAAGAGCATTGCTGATGTTGGCCTTGTTGGTCTGCCTAATGCCGGCAAGAGCACATTGCTGACCGCTCTCTCGAGGGCTCGTCCAGAGATAGCTGACTATGCATTCACCACACTGAGGCCTAATATTGGTAGCCTAACCTACGAGGACTACTTCTCAGTGAAAGTGGCTGATATACCTGGTCTGATCAAAGGCGCCCATGAGAACCGTGGCCTGGGCCATGCTTTCTTGAGGCACATAGAGCGCACCAAAGTTCTGGCTTATGTCCTCGACCTGGCAGCCACGCTCAACGGTAGGAAGGGTGTCCCACCATGGGAGCAACTGTGGGATTTGGTCATGGAGCTGGAGCATTACCAAGAGGGCTTGACAAAGCGCCCGTCATTGATTGTTGCGAACAAAACAGATGAAGAGGGAGCTGACGCTATGTACAAAGAACTGAAGAGGAGAGTGCAGGGTGTTCCAATATTTCCAGTATGTGCCATCTTGCAAGAGGGGGTACCAGATTTGAGAGTTGGTCTAAGAGACCTTATGGATGCCTCAGATCCAGAGGGCATTGATTTGAGCAAAATTATTGTCGACTGAGGTTGCATTTTTCCTTGAGACACTGACGCAGTGGAGAACTGTTTTGCAAAAATTTCCCCTCAGCACAACATGCTTAGATGCAATGGAGAGCTGTGTTGCAAATGGAGATATGCGGCCAATACCTTTTTTCTGTCAACATTTGGCCCTACCTTTCGTTTCCGTACTGGCGTCCTCGATGTGATATTTCTGAAAAAGAACGCCAAACTGTGAACAAATTCCCTTGATGCCGGTCAAGCACTGAAACTGGTACAGCAAACATTTTTAGTTTGAAATTTAGGCATGAAAGCTATCTCATGGACGCTGCATAATGAGCCAGTAACTCAGTTGTTAAATGATGAAGCCAATAATTCCAACGTATTAGTTGAACCCTGTCGGTATAAAATATGCTGCTTTCTTTTTCACTGTAGTCTGATATGATCCGACCCCTAGTTTTTGCAAAAAAATTTAGGAAACGGCAAAAGTGCCATTATTGCATTAAAAGAGGATTGTACAAAATACAAATAACAGTTTGCCTAGCGCTGCCAGGCGATAGCAAAAAAAAAACACTACAGGAGTGCCTTTTGGTTCCGTGCAGAAGGAAAGTAATTAGAAGAGTCAATAGTTTGCAGCTAACTTCAGAAAGCCTTTTCGTGTTCGTAATCAGATATGTTCTGGCAGCTCTGCTATGGAGCTTTTCTACTTCCCAATCCTCATTAGTTTTGCACACATAGGACTAGTAAGTAGCTAAGAATTTGACATGATCTTTGTTAATACATTGTGATAACGTTTTCTATGCTCAGCATCAAAACAAACAAATAAATCTCCTTCTAGATTCTTGACGTGCTGGATGTGATGTTTTTATTGTTGTCTCAGTCAGAACAACTAAAACAGACAAGTTGGCAATCTAGCGTCACGCCTATTGATTAATGTTTCAAGAAAGGTTCCTTGTATACAGTAGTGTTGATAATTACCCTTTGTTGGTAATTCTTAACATTGTGATTCATATGTGCTCTCTGCTTGAAGCAAGCATTATGCCTTGGGATGGAAATAATAATTGCTCGGCAGTACAAATATACAATGATAGATACGAGAGTTCAGAAGTTGACATGAATAACGAGCATTTTATTATCGTTATGAATAATCAAGAGTACGTAAACAAACATTGTACATTCATTCTTTCTGTATTTCCATTGTCATTGGCCTTATCAATTACAGCTCATACTTACAAAATGACAAGCATGGCATGTAGAAGGTTACAGAGGAGGCTAAGAAAATACAAAGAAAGTACATTGTCTTCATCACACTTTCTTGCTACCGCAACATACAAATGTCTCTATGTTTCCTTATGCCATTGGTGCAGATCACTTGCTTTGAGGCAAAAGACATGAAAAGGAGGAGCAAAGAAGGCCCATATCTTGCCGGCTGGCAGTTTCGAAAGTCATAAACATAAAATAGTGTTATCTTATTAGGTCTTGTATCTTAACTTCTTAATTAACTTGGTTGGTGTAATCAGATGAGGGAAGAGAAGTCAACCATGCATTGTTACTTTAGCAGAAAGCAACCACATTTTAGCACAGTACCCTTTACACGGAAGCAAGCAAATGACTTCTATAGTTGTCTGTGCTAAGATCAGATTATCGATTTTTTGGCGCATCAGAATACCGTGTTGGATATACACAGAGACGTACAGAACTCTATTCAGGAAATTCGTCAAGTAAAGGAGTTGCATAGATTGGATTTGTTGCCGTGGTAATCTATTGTTACGTTAGTAGTATTAGGCAGCCACTGTGTTTAAGGTTTATTTTGAGTCGTTCCTTTTGAGCTTTACTGAGAACCTTTTGGTTTATTTATCTTTTGCCGTTGTTTACTTTTTTTAAGCCTATTGGGTCGTTATGTAAGTACTTAGCCCTAAGGCTAATTTCTGACTGTTTATGTATTATTGGGTACTCTTTTACTTTAACGTGTGTAGGGATGAGATATTTATCGATATTATACTATGTGAGCTAACTACTGATCATAAGACTAGCTTGTATACACAGAGGGTCTAAAGCTTCGGCTATAAAATCAGTATTGCAACCACACGTTTGTTGCCATAGTAATGGTGTTAGGTCTCCGTCGTTGTCTCTCTTGACCGACGAGTCATCCATTAGTTGTAAAACTTGCACTCACCATCATTGGGGATTCAGTAACATCGATGTGGCCGATGATAACATTATCAAATAGAAAGCTTAATTTATAGAAGCTTTCGCCCTCAAAAGTTAATTAACCATCAGAAATGGCCATTGATTGGAAGAGCGATAACTCCCAAAGACTAATTCCAGACAGCCTATAGCACCGTACGTGACACGCGACAACGTCGTCTTGTACACTTTGCCTTAATTCAGTCCGATAAATAGTGGTTCAGGAGTCGAGTCTTTGCGTTGTGCTCATCGTCTCAAAGCTCTTCTTCTCCCTTCATCTTGAGCAGTTTGAGCTTACAGAGAGGCAGGCATGTCTTGCAGTTGTGGATCAGACTGCAGCTGCGGCTCAAGCTGCAAGTGCGGGTATGCATATATGCTTATTGATTTGTTTCAGTAGTAGTAAGTAGTGAAGGATTTCTTGCGCTAATGAATTAAATTGATTTTCCGGTTGCAGAAAGATATACCCTGACTTGGAAGAGAAGAGCAGCACCACCCAGGCCACCATCGTCGTCGGCGTCGTGCCGGAGAAGGCGCAGTTCGAGAAGGCTGCCGAGTCCGGCGAGACCGCCCATGGCTGCAGCTGCGGCTCCAACTGCAAGTGCAACCCTTGCAACTGCTAAGAAGCTTGGGGGAAGGCACATCTATGATGTATGAGTGAATAATAAGTATGGCTCGATCATGCATGCAGCATGTACCCGTGTAGTACGGTATTGTTCTTGAGCTGCTATGTATCTCTCTGTCTTTTGTGTGTCCCTGTGATGATCAATCTGGAGTGAATATACAAGACTGGTTTGGTTTGACCAGGCACAGTTGTTGATAAATGTTTGGACTTGATCGAAGAAGCAGAAATGTAAACAAGAGATCCTTGCATCTAGCATGCGATCCCTCACTAGTTGCAGGCAGAAGAAAATTCATCTGAATTAATATCTGCAACATTTATTTAATCTCCGAATCTGATTTCCCGTCTTAATTGCATCGATGAAGCGAGTAGTAGTGAATTATTTAAGGAAGAATGCATCGATCTCGAGGAACAAACACTAGTAGTACTGCTATCTACTAATCTAGTGTCCATGGAGCTCCTTGTTCCGTTCGTGCTCGCCTCACTTATTGTAGCCCTCATTCACCCCACCGCCGCGGCCGCGCACCAAGATGCCCCACACAACGGCGACAGCTTCCTGCACCTGAACCGGCGTCATTCAATTGTTGGAATTTCCTTGTCTTTTGCTCTGTTACGTTGCTTCGTTCCAGGAACAGAAATCTCTCAGTCCTTGCGACGTCGCAGTTTCGTCCAGGGATTACCCGGCTTTGGCCGTGGGCCGTGGGACCCACTGTCCCTGTCCCTTCCTCGACGTGACTCGCTGATAGCAACGAAGAAACAATGCGATGTGAAGCAGCTACTCTGTAGTCTTCACGTGACCGGCCTCCTGTTGCTTCGATGTGACTTCAGGTGACCCTTGCTCTTCTTTCCTGTTTCCACGTGGAACTTCCTCTACTACGTGAAGCTTCTGCCTTGGCGAAGAAAACCAGAGACAATAAAAAACGTCACCTACTGCCAAGCAGCCATATCTCGACTGAATCGCGAGATTTTGGGCCAGAGCTGTAAAAGGGGGACGTATCTCGACTGAATCGCGCTGCAGCTGCTGCTTGCTGTGGGCAGGAGAGAAAGGCTGCTTTCTTGTTACACAAAGTCTCACTGAGGCAAAGAAGCGTATAGAGCTCTCGTTAATCCAAGAGTAGAGATAGAGGCAAAGCACTAGTTATTGATTGACTTTGAAAAGTAAGTAAAAAATCATTTCTTTACTCGAAGAAGTAATTTGTACTTCAATTAATAACATTTTATGTCCTATATAATTTGACCCTAACTTGGCATGGATCAATGAATAGCAACACATGTAGAAGTTCATCAGTACGGTTTGCCTCGTCTACTCTGTTCCATGCATCACATGAGACATAACTAGTGGGTCTGCGGCGCGCGTTTGCGTGCCGTGAGCGTGACTGACGCCCCAGTGGAGCCCGCACCATGAAGAAACGCGAAGAAACGCGCGGGCGAGCGACCTTCGCGCGTGGAAAGGCTGGCACGTCGTGCGTGGGGCCCGCGTGTGGAGAGGCTGCGCGTTCAGCCCACGCGAAGGAAAAAATCAGCGCTCGATCGAACGGTGTCCAAACGAAGTAAACGACGATCGGACGGCTCAAACAAAATGATTGTGTGGCATGTCTCATTGCGCGTGAAACTTCCCTCCATTTATATCCGGAGGATTTTATAATGGCTTGTGCACTTCTACATATTTGCCCCCAGCCTAGAGTAGCTAGCTAAGTAGTACCCTGTATCGGTTCGAGAGAGAGAGAGAGTAGTACCCTGCGTTATCTCACCTGGACGCAGCTCATTTGCATTTGCGTGCTCCATCTTATTATTTACTACTCCCGAACAAACTCGAATTTGTTTCCATAAGACATCTAGATCTTTATATTTTGAGTGTATATTTGTATTAGTTCTACAACTCTTAGTACCTATCTGTATCACTTAAATCTGCACCGTTATAATCTAGAGCTACCAAAATTGATGGTCAAGATCTTTCTCATTTTTTACTGATTATCGTAGTAATTTCTAGTCCTTGAAAACAAACGCGATAACTTCTTTTTCTATTTCTTTAATAATGTAAGGACGGAACTAGCGCTCAGACGTACGATGGGAAACCTCCAAGAAAATATATGTGCAACAAAATGCGCAAATGATAAATACAATGCTAACAAAAAAAATATAGGAAAATAGCAAATTCTCATCGAAAATGCATGAAACCATCAGTATAGAACATGACTGTACTTTTAAAAAGTAGTTCAAATATCTCTAAACAAACAAATTTTGATGTTACAACATTACAACATTTGAAAATAATAGTGGAAACATCTGAAAATAATTGTTGCAACATTTTAACTTACTTATGAAACATTTTGATTTCATGTGTGCAACAATCGGCAACAATAGTTGCAACAAAATCATTTTCCTAAAAAAATTCAGCGACGAGCGCGGGCGCCGCTGCTTGGTCTCCTCCGATGGAGGCGGCTGCGGTAGGCAGATTCATGTCGTCGGTGGGGAGGCGGATTCATGCCACTGCGGTGAGAGAGACGAGAGGAGGAGGCGAAGGCAGCAATGGGAGGCGGGTGCCGGGTGGGGATCGTGAGGAGAGGGGAGGCGGAGTGGGAGGTGGTTGTGGGCGCAGCAACGCGATTCTTGGTCTGACGCAGAGAAGCTGGACTGTTGGTGCTTCCCGATCCAACGGATGTCAAGTAAGTTAGGAGGACGGGCGACCGCCACCAACTCGTATTTTTAAGTTGTGTGTGTGTGTGTATAAAATAGTGATCTCTCTGATTATTCATTTAGTTCAACTGGTCTAGATAGTCAAATGCAGTCGTTTTATCATAGCCATCATTCATTGTATAGTTGTTAAATACGATAGTGGCATCAAATTTTTGAAGAATCGCACACTAGATCTTGCTTGTGAACGTACTCGCGTGTGTGCTTGTGTATGTGTGTGTCAATTGTTGTAATCTAAAAAAAATTATTGAGACTTACGTGTCTATTTATTTTAATCTCAGGGATATTATAGTAATAAAGAGTTATTAGAACATAATTTGCTTGGCAATCTACAACTGCAACCTTATATAAACATACGACATGCATGAATATTTAAATATACTACACAATCAAAAACAATTTTTTGCAAACCTCCCCATCTGCTCATCAAGGCATCTGACCTCGAGCCAAACAATTCGATACCATGTAGAATTTTGAGAATAATTGTGTATTCCTTAGAACACCCAACACCTTTTATTTATAGTGACAAAGATTACAATGCGACTCTAACACAACTCTCTGACTTGCACACGACTTACTCTTATTAAACTCTAGTACTAGCTCTTCAACAATAAGTCACAAATTAAGCAACCAAATGAATGTCTGTACAATATCAGAACCCAATAGCAATCACACAAGTGTCTACAGAATTAGGCACCACCATTCACAAGCGGTCTGGTATTAAAAACAAGTAGGGAAAATCTTGAAAACACAAGTAATTGGGGTTTCAAGGACTAGTTAATTGGCTTCCTTTATTCTCAAATGAAACAGAAAACTGCAAGCCTTAAGAAACAGCTGCGGCACGTGTACTAATTAAAATGTCTTCCTCCAGACGCACTCATCGGGCGCTTTGAGCAACTAATTGAAGAGGATGATGCTCCATGTATCCTCTAAAACATTTCTCTCGCCAAGAAGACATGAAGATGCTAAAGCATCATGTGTTGCTAAGGTGCTAAGAACTAGTACTCGAATAGTAGCCGCCAGTTGAGGCACTTACATCTCCGAGCAACAAAGAACGATCGCTAGCCTCGGAGAGAATGCCACCACCGCAAACCTCGAATTCTAGAGCAATCGCACAATAACACTAGGAACTCGGGGTGATTTTAAAGCTTAGATATTGAGAGACATGAGGAACTCAATGCCAGGTGGGACCTCCGTCATGTTGTCGAGGTTGACTAGTGTTAATCTTTCCAGTGTCGCCATGGCACCTTCTTGTATCTCTAGTCGCTTCAGATCAGGCATGTCTCTTAACCAGAGTATCTTGAGATTGGGGAACCACCGGAGAGAAACACCATTGCTCTCATTGCAGATGCTCGTTAATCGTAGGTCTGACAAATTAGACAACCGAGAAAGGGGTGGCAGGGGGTCCTGTCTCGATCGGGACCAATATAGACGCAATTCATACAGATTTTGCCCAGTCGCATGCTGGAAGAGAGGAGACTCCGCCAACGTGCCTTCCGCTAACCGTCCTCTCAAGAACAGCCTTTGAAGGTTAAGAGGCAGGGGGTTCAAATCATTCAGCTTGAGAGCCTCGTCTTCATCGCTTGCCACAATGTACAAGTTGGACAGAAATTGCAACTGAAGTAGAGACTTGCATAGGCGTCTGCAGTACATTCCCTTCACATTCCATATCCTGATGCTTCTCAGTTGCCACAGCTCCCCCAGATGCCTGACAGACTCATCCTGCGCTTCCAGTCCTTGAAGCGTCTGCAGGCTTGTCAGGTTCCCGAGACCCTTGGGGATGCGTACACCAGTACAGCAACGAAAATCTCTCCAGGATGCATCATGTAGTTTCTCAGCAAACAAGTGCCTAAGCTTCTTCAGCTTGACGATCCCTCTTGGCAGCTCCCATATGTCAGATCCACAAAGGTCCAGTGTCAATAGATTAGACAGCTTTTCAATAGAATTGGGGAGGAGTTTCACCTTTGAGCCACGCAAACCCAAATGGCGCAGATTGAACAGATTACCAATAGCACTTGGAACCATCTCAATGGGTAGTCCACTTAACTCTAGGACCGACAGATACCAGAGTTCTCTATAATCAAGATAGAAGGATAGTGGACGATGGGATACTCATACTCTTGTCCAACGCAATGATAGAACGAAGGCGATACACACCTAAAACTGACTGACGAAGATCCTCATGGAATTTGTGTATGACCACCCGACGTTCATCATTCTCCTCGAGGGATCTCCCATGTTTACCGTCCTCATACGCAACACCAAAGCATTCTCTCCGACACAAATCGACTGCCAACTCACGTACGATGTCATGCATTCTAAATGATTTTATCCTACCAAATGAGTTCCTTCCAACAAGTTGCAAAGATGTTCTGTGGACCAATTCTTTTAGATAGCCTTCGCCACTTCCTCCAAGTGTGCTTTCACCCTTCTTCACGATGAACCCTCTCGCTATCCACAACCGTACAAGTTTTTTTCTTTTAAGAGGATAGTCCTCTCGGGAACAAGCTGCGAGATAGGAAACAACTTTTCGTGCACGTCGGAAGGTATATGAAGCTCAAGAGCGAATATTTCGACATGATCCGACCTTGGATTGTTGATTATCTCCGCCTAAGCTGGTCATTGTTTCGTCTCCATTCTTGCACAGTTTTCTCACGCACAAACAAGAGGCTACCAACAGAGACAATAGCAAGAGGCAGACCTTTACACTTGCCAACTATTTCCTCGGACAGATCCTTCAACTCCGCAGACATCCATGGTCTCAGATCTCTGAAAGGCCTTTTTACAAATCAGTTCCATGACTTGCCTCTTGGTAAAGTTTTCAATGTTAGGACATGTCCCTTGGAAGCAAGCTTGGCAACATCACCTTCCCGTGTTGTGATTACTGACCTACTTCCCTTGTCATTATGAACAAGTGGCACATACAAGTCACTAAATACTTACGAGTCCAAACGTCATCCAATATGATCAAGTACTTCTTACGCTCTAGAAAACTCTTGATGTCTCTTCAAGACCTGTGGCACCCATGGTGGCAATGTCATTGGAACATCCACTTTATCTTTGAAAAGCTCCTCAATTAAGTTTCTCGAACATCTTCTCTAAAATAAGTTTGAGAGATGGAGACCCAGCGTGGCATTCAAACTTTCCTCTCGCCTTCTTGTAGACATTTGCGACTAGAGTCGTTTTACCAAGCCCGCCCATCCCATGTAGCGCTATCATCGAGCGTTCCAACCCACCATCTTCCGACCACTACATCAAGATTCCCTATCATCATCTACCCCCACAAGATCCTCGTCGTGATGGAACGTGAAATGCTTGCCATATCTTTGGGACCTCTCAACAATGTAACTTGAGTTGTCTTTGCTACTCCCACCACTCAACATCGAAACCCATCGGTCTTTGGCACAAACAGTGCACAAGATTGACCTCTGCTTCCTTAACCGATGCACTATCGTGTTTAGAGAGAGCGAACATTCGGTCGCTTGAATCCTTTCTTGAGATAGGTACCCCATCCGATGTATTGTTTCGACCAACAAGATGCGAATACTCATCCACAATGTCTTGATCCCATGTACAAGCATTCGCACCTCTTGCACCCATATTTCATATGCCCGGTTGTTGCGCTACGTACATCCATTCGACAAAGAAATTCATGCATCAACCGGAGCTCCTCTCCGGTGCGCCCATGCTACCTTGAAGCTCATTAGGCTGTGTAATGAAATTTTGAAGCTGCGAACTAGCTCGGTTGATTGCTTCATTCGAGAGCAATGCCAATCTTTTTCACGGCTAAAAGAATCACAAGATCGACCATTTGTCGTGAGTTTGCCGCATGACTAGGTTGCACATGCCAGGTAGCTGGGTATGTGTTTCTCAATATCCTCTATAGCACAACCTAAAAAAAAGGTGAATTGTGATAAGAGTATTGTACTCATGGTCGGTCCTAAGAAATACTACCATATTTTGCAAGGAGATGTACAAAGTATGAGCTAAAAAATATCGTGAAACAAAAGGTGGTTTTGATTCCAAATATTTTGCGTGTCTAAAAGGACAAAGAATGAATGTATAAAACTATCTATCTTTTTCTCGAGAAAAAAAGAGACCCTACTCGAACAAAAACGGATCTGCACCAATAGGAGATAATCGAAACTAGACATAGCAAAGATCTTGAGATTCAGATAAAGGATTGCTGCATCAGACACACTAATTGCCGGTCTATTGTATCACACATCCGGTTAAATTGTGTAACATCCCGTTTTTGGATGTCGATTAGTATCTTTCCATTTGTCTTCTTGGTTTTCAAAACCTATTTCAAATTATTGTGTAATTGCAAAATTCTCTAGTTTCTGCCTCATTTCTAATTTTGGGTTTCGAGTTTCAGCTTGCATCTTGGATTCAATTCAAATCCTCTCTGTTGGGCCTGGTCCATTTCTTTTTCTGGGGTCAATGCCGAGCCGCCCTGGCACGCTCGTGCCTGCTCTGCTGCACCCCCGTGCGCTCACTTGCTCCCCTGCCTGCTCTGTCCCGTCGCCCACCCACCACCCGCCTAGGGACCGCGCGCCTCCGAGTCTCTCAGCGACTCTCTCCTCCTCTCCTCTAGGCTATAAAAGAGCCTGAGTAGCCCCCTCCTTCATCTCTTTCCTCCACCCAACTCTCCATCTCTCATTTTTGTTACTGTGGTTGCCCAAAGCCCCAAGCTTCGAGTTCAAGCCGCCGCACACCTCCTCTCGGTATTTTCTTGCCAAGACCAAGACCAGCTCTTCTACAGCGTCATTTTGTGTCCCATAGCTCCTTGAAGCAATTCCCTCACTCTATTTCAGTTTTGTTTCATAGGAGCCACCGCATTTCCTCTTATCTTTCAGTCCTAGCTGACCCCTTCACCGCCGTCCTCCTTTGACTTCGACTGCGAGCTTCCCCACCGTCGTTCGCTGTCCGCCGACCCCCTCTGGCCTCTCTCTCGGCCCTGGTATGCTCCCCGTGCCCTGTTCTCTCTCTTGTTCTTTCGACCACGTCGAGCAATTGAATAATTCTTTCGACCGCGTCGAGTAGTCGAATCCTTTCTTTCAACTGCGTCGAGCAGTCGAGTGTTTCCTTTGACCGCGTCGAACAGTCGAGTCCTTCTTTCGACTGCATCAAGCAGTCAAGTCTTTCCTTTGACCTAATAGTCGAAACCTTCTTTTGACCAGGTAGTCGAATCCTTCCTTTGACCAGGTAGTCAAATCCTTCCTTCGACCTGATAGTCGAAACCTTCTTTTGACTTGAGTAGTCGAATCTTTCCTTTGACCACGTTGAGTATTTGAATCCTTCCTTAGACCACGTTGAGTAGTCGAGTCCTTTCTACGACCACGCTGAGTAGTCGAATCCTTCCTTCGACCACGTGAATAGTTGAATCCTTCTTTCGACCACGTCTAGAGCTGGTATCAGAGCATACGACTGTAGGAGCTTTAGTTAGACTGGTCGTAGCCTTAGGACTTTAGTCTTATTTTAAAAAATTGAAAAAAACTTTGACAAAAATATAGAGTACTTATTGCTTCTACTCATCTCTCTTAGTCTCCTTACTTACCTTTACTTCACTTGAGTTTCACTCCATGGCTTACCCTTCTTTTGCTTCAAAATTTTAGATGGCCACACCATCGTCCGATGGCCCGTGGGCATTCTCCGCTCCAGCTCCAGCTCCACCAGCCATCGCCTCCAGCAACGAACGCTGGATCGACCACTCCGCCCCAGAGCATGCGACGCCGCAGTCAGCCGCCCTTCATCGACCTTGGAGTAGTCAGGCTAGTCTTGGTTAGCTAGCAGTGCTTGCGAGGTAGTCTTTTGGTCACAAGCCCTTCCTGTTTCCTTCTTTTGTAGACGTCGTGTTTGTATCTTGTGTCGTGGCTTAGCATCGCGTATACGCTGTGTTCCAGAAGCCATGTAACACTTAACCCTTAATATAATGCAGCCATCTTGGGCTTTGTATTGTATTTGATCATTTTCTTAGTTTGGTTTGAGTTTTTCTAATGTGCTCTAGAGGGCTAGTAAACCCTCATATACTTCCCCCTAGTTTTAAGCCTCGGTGTTTCTTCAGTTGGCAACTAAGACATCTGTCGCCCCAAGTCATGGTGCTTTTGCAGCAAGCCGTGGTTGTGGTCGTGGCAATGGCAGTGGTGGTGGTCGTGGACATGATCTACCTCCCCCGCCACCAGCAAACTTGTGAGGACCTCGAAATTGATCCCGTCTCAAGTCAAGTGATTGCGCCAAAGACGCAACTCTTAACAGGAAACAAAATTGATTTCGAGTACCCAGATATATATCTCATGTCAGCTCCTAGGATCAACTGCTAACATGTACATATCCAAACAACATTATATCACTTGTATACACAATTCGAATATAACAATAAAAATTAGCAGCAAAATACATTCAATAAATAAAAATAGAAGGTCAAGTAATTGAAAACAATCATCCTAATGGTGCGCCACAACCCAAGGGCAACTGACTAGCATTAAAGTCGATGTACAAACCGTTATTTCCTCTACTTGTTGCGGTAACTACCGCGGTGTTGTATGACGTTCTTACCTGCAACATATACAAGCCAACTGAGTACAAAAATGTACTCGCAAGACTTACGAATAGTAAATTTAAGTAAATGCACTTGGTGTCAAAGGAAGGCTAGAATGGTTTATTTTCAACGTAAAGCAAACGATTATTTGACAAGGTAACAAATATAGATTTAAATTGTCGTTTGACAAACATTTAGAAATATGATATAACAGTAGGTGCTCCAATTCATGATCAATGTTTACAGAATTTTACCATCAAGCAATTATACCCAAAGTGGCTATCCCACTCAGGTAAACTAACCATCAACACATGAACTTCCTGTTCGTGATGACATTTCATTCCCAAACAAGCTCATTTCCTATTCCCAACATCTAACTGTGTATGGTTTCCCACAAGTAATGTCCATGACCGGGGACACAGCTATTCGAATAGATTTATGACTCTACAGAGTTTGTGCAGCTTTACCCACATGATATGAATATCTCTCAATGTCGGCCAATGCACTCTTCCGTAGGAGTGTGACTGAGATATCATAACGAGGCCGTTACAATGTCATGTGTCAACTATTAAACCACCCATGGATACACACCATGGCAGATTGTCGGTCGCCTGAACCACGGTTACACCTCGTTGTGTAAGTAAGTCCTTCGAAGCTTCTCGCAAATACAAGTGACCTTTAAGGGCAAGTAAGACAAAACTTATCATGCCCCCACTAGATTGACAATACAACAGTAACAATAATAAAAACAACAATTGTCAATCTATTTGTGGTTTGATAGCAAACACACTCCAAATTAATAAGCCAAGTCTTCGCCATTAACCCAGTATGTGGTTGCACGTGTGTCTTGGTTCAACACCACACAGATCGGTCCTTAATCACCCAGACAGGGCTGCATAATTCCATAACAATCTCTCATCATAACCCTACACCCGTCCAAGTTAAATTATAAAGAACCCAATGTCCAACATTTCCTAATGACCAGAAAAACCAGATTCAAAGATCTGATTATAATGAAACTGTTTCTACATTCTATGCCCATGCTTATTTCATTTTGTTGTTGATTGTTCATTGCAATTATGCTTCATAGAACCACAAACCGCTGGCTCAAACCCTAACTGGGCAATCAAAATGGGCTACACCCAAAAAAAATTTGGGCTAACCTAAAATAAGTTGGGCCTACAAAATGGAATCAAAATGGGCCTTGTAGAAATTATGACGAAAATTTACATGGGCCTAACTCACATTATGACGGTAGACATCGTCACAAACCAACAGCCACATCAGATCCTGTGTGGCCCAACCAGACTACCAATGACAATAAGAATCTAACGTGGCAGCGTCATAAAATTCGAGTCTGTGACGATTTCACTATTTCATCACAGAAACCAATCAGTGACGCACTATAGGTGACGATTCAATTTTTCATCATGGGAGCGTCACAGATCCCATACCGTGACAAAAAAACACAGATCCATGACGAATTCTGATTGTCACCATTCAGCAGATTTCTTGTAGTGTCAATGGAATACATCTTCTAACAACCAAAAAATAAATTTTGATCTAAGCGCATAGGAAATACGCTTCTCGTAAGTGAAAACGTATTCCAAAACATGCACTTTCACTTAACCATCTAAATGGGCCCACACGACATAGGCTTAAAGACTTAACTGAGTTTTTCTTAAACTTCTAATCCGGTTTATTACTGTGGGGCCTACACGTCATATATACATTAAGAACACAATTAATAATTTATGACGGTCATTACCCTAATTCTATCGGCGGTTAACCGGGCTCCAGTGCACGGTGGCACGGCGAGGAAAGCGAACCACCGAAGGATGGGCGCTCTGGGCTCGGGGTCAATTCGTACAGGTACGGGCGACCTTGTGAACATGTCTATAGTGGCGCGGGGACCGGAAGTTGACGACGGTGAGCTGGTGACGATTGGAGGCGGAGCCAAAGAACGGCGCTCGAGGGCTAGCTGCTACGGACACCAAGAAAACTCGGGGAGGAGCGCATCGTGATCACCTCGGTACCAGGAACTCGATGCCCCCGAGAATGACAACGATGGTGATTGAGGATGGCCAAATGGTTGGCTGCAGCGATTCACCGTTGTCGGAGAAGAATGGCTCGTGCTCCCTCAACGATGCTCCAAACATAAATTAAACTCGTATGAAGACTCAATACACTATTGCAGTTTCGAAGAACAAGATAATGTTGATCGAGGCTCACCGGAACGCCCACGAACTTCGCGACCAAGACCACTGACCACAAGGACGAAGATGATGCGCTAGACGATTCGGTGTACGGGAGAGGCTCGGAATGGCCAAAACAAGTGCGGTGTGGTGAGTGGAGTCCAACAGTGGGGTTGCGGACTTGCAGGAGACAACCCAACGGCGGTGCTCCCTTTGTCCTCTACCTCGGTCCGAACAAGAAAGAGGTCGGGGATGGAGACAAAATACAAGAAGAAGGGAAAAGATTGGCTTGGGAGCTTCGCGATGTATAGACGACTCTTCGTAAGCGGTTAGGAAGCATGAGGTGGCGATTGGCGAGCATTGGTGGCGAGCGCGCAAGGTGCCAACACCGTACGGAGGCATCGCGAGGAGGATGAAGCGGTGCTGACAACTAGGTCCCACCGATCAGCTACTGAGGTTAAGTGGTGCATCTAGGTGGATCGAGCCAGAGTCCGATTCGGTCTGATGAGCTGGTGCGTTCGAGTCAACTCGACTCAGACGATCTGAACAGAACAGCGGTGCGGTGCGATTGGACCAACACGACTCGGACGGTCCGATCGGAATAGCTAGTGTTAGGGTTTGGATTTGATTTTGACTGAAATACAAAATGTTTGACCGAGCGATTAAAAATAGAAGATAAATTCTAAAAATTCTGATTTTTTTTAGTGTTATGAGAATCAAATAGGACTTAGGAAAAATGGTTGGAAGTACTATTCATACTCAAATTGTTAGAATTAAAAATCATTTTCAAATGCATTAGAGAAATGGTTTGGATTTTGATGAAATCAAAATAACTTCTAAAATTTTGTGAAAAGTTATATTAATTCATGTTAAATAATCTAGTATTTAAATACATTATTTCCAACAACTTTTATACATACATTTTTTGGATTCATATAAAAGATTGAAATCAAGCTAAAATTTTGAAATTTCGGCACAAACTTTATTACAACAACAAAATTTTTACATTGATCCATAATTTACACACATAAACATGATATGCTTAGCTAATCCATCTTAAGGATTTTAGAGGACGTTACAAAACCCAACAATGGCACAAGTTATGTTCCAATAGACGTAGATTCTCCAAGCCTTGCTTGCCAGTCAGCAGTCAGGACCAGCAGGCCACCACTTGAAGTTGGCAGACTTCCATAGGACAAGACCCGTCACCTTCACTGCAGTTGATGAACCCCTGGAAGCTGAAGATTGGCTCAGAGACACTAAGAAGAAGCTTTGTCTCGCTCGATGCTCAGAGGACGATAAGGTGGACTTTGCCGCCCATCAGCTGAAAGGAGCCACCACTGCTTGGTGGGAGAACTACCTCGCTGCCCGAGGTGGTGAAAGTCCAGTGGCCGATGAAGAATCAGAAGAAGAAGAAGAAGAAGAAGAAGAAGAAGAAGAAGAAGAAGAAGAAGAAGAAGAAGAAGCGCCTGAGGCAATAGCTAAAGTTCAGTTAGATGAGATGGAACCTGCATGGCAGTCAATCGCCTAGACTGAATTCAAGGCTGCTTTCAAAACCAACTTTGTGCCCACTGGTACGATGAGATTGAAGAAGAATCAATTCAGAGCTCTCAAGTAGGGTCACATGTCAGTCAACGAGTACCTGACAAAATTCAACTAGCTTGCCCGCTACGCTTCCAACGACGTAGCTGATGAAGAGGAGAAGATCGACCGCTTTGTGGAAGGAATACGTGAAGACATGAGAGTCCAGCTTATCCTCCATGTCTTCCCCAGCTTCCATCACCTAGTCAACAAGGCCCTAGTGCTTGAAAATGAGAAAAAGGCTGTGGAGGTCAGCCGCAAGAGAAATATGGCATTCCAGAAGCCACAGAGTAGCTACCCCCAGAAGTCAACATTCCATGGAAGCTCGTCTTTTCGACCACCAGTAGCCTCATCTCAGAGAGCTCAATCTCCAGCCCTATGTCCCAATGGGAATGGTTTTCACACTCTTCGCCCCACCGTCCAGCCTGCAGCAGTCCACCCAGCAACTCACCTTCACTGCTTCAACTGCAGGGGAAAAGGACACTTTGCCAACAAGTGCCCTCAACGCTAGAACACCACCGCGAAGTTTAACTCAGGAAGCACACCAGCTCAAGGCCAGGCATCAAATCAAAACAAGAGTCCTCAAACTTCACAAGCCCTGAGGTCCCTGTGCCCTATTCTCTCTCTTGTTCTTTCGACCGCGTCGAGCAGTTGACTCCTTCTTTTGACAGCATCGAGTAGTTGAATTCTTCTTTCAATCGCTTCGAGTAGTCGAATCATTCTTTCAACCACGTCAAGCAGTCGAATCCTTCTTTCGACTGCGTCGAGCAGTCGACTCCTTCTTTCGACTGCTTCAAGAAGTTGAGTCCTTCTTTCAACCGCGTTGAGCAGTCAAGTCCTTCCTTCGATCGTGTCGAGCAGTTGAGTCCTTCTTTCGACTGCGTCGAGCAGTCGAGTCCTTCCTTTGATCGCACTAAGCAATTGAGTCCTTATTTCGACCGCATCGAGCAATCGGGTCTTTCCTTCGACCTGATAGTCAAAACCTTCTTTCGACCAGGTAGTCGAATCCTTCCTTTGACCTGATAGTCAAAACCTTCTTTCGACCAGGTAGTCGAATCCTTCCTTCGACTTGATAGTCAAAACCTTCTTTTGACCAGGTAGTTGAATCTTTCCTTCAACCTGATAGTCGAAACCTTCTTTCGACCAGGTAGTCGAATCCCTCCTTCGACCACGTTGAGCAGTCGAGTCCTTCCTTCGACCACGTTGAGCCGTCGAATCCTTCCTTCAACCACGTGAGTAGTCGAATCCTTCTTTCGACCACGTCTAGGTGGTCAAACCTCTTTTCAACCACGTCATGTAGTCAAACCTCTTTTCGACCACATCCTGTAGTCGAACCCCTTCTGACCACTCATGTAGTCGAACCTCCTTCCGATGGCCGAACCTCCCACTGACCTCGTGAAGTCGGATGATCAGTACTCAAAACCAAAACTTCGAGGACTCCGTTCTCCTCTGTTATAACTTTGATTTCAATGATTTCTGTTTCCAAAATTTTCTAAGTTCAAGATCTTGCTTTTGGCTCTGGTCTTATTTAATTTGGAGTTCATTTATTATTTCTTGTGTATTTATTTTGTTCTCTTTGCTTGTTTGATCTTTTTCGGTACGTTCGTCCTAGTAGAGTTTGAAGAGGCAGGAGATCTCCATTTTGATCAAGCACAAGACTTCCAAGACTCTCTTACCTTTAACTCAGGTGAGTCAATACTTTGATCATTTTGAGCCTATTTTATGCAAATTATATTCCTTTAAATTACCAAAATTGTATGTTTTAATTCTTTAAGCAAATGTGTGTTAACTCTTAAGGTAGTTAAATGCCCACTTGTTGGTTACTTAATTATTATCCCATCCTTTGACAATTGATTTCATTATTTCATGTCACCCTAGTGACTATGTGGTAAATTACTAGCTATAGGTTGTACTTAAGCGACATGCTAGTCTTGCTTAAGTACCGAGGAATTAAAATATCCCAACCATCATCTCTTAAATCATAAAATGGTTTTGGACAGTTATCGGAGGTACATGACTGAAGTAATTGAGATAAATTGGTTTTCCCCCCTCAAAACCCTATTAAACTGCTAATATCACATCTGGGCAGATGGTATGATGGTGGGTGCTGATGTAGCACGAGAATGTGTGGAAAGTGGTTTGTACCGCCCAGATGACATTAAGGACTTAATCTGGTGATGACCTCCCATCGTAAAACATGTGCAACCACAAGTCTGCAAAGTGCAACTTGGCTTAGTAAAGTTATCGAATACTGAAAGTCATCTCACTATAGAGGATCGAGGTAGTACAAGTGACGGATACATTCCGGCTTGAAAGGGACACCGTGGTAAGGTGAAGTTGCCAGCTGCGCTAGTCGTTGTGGTTGGGACCAGCTACGCTAGTCATTGTGGTGAATATCCCGCACAACGTATGGGTGCAACCCCATATGGGTGAGATGACGGAAGGGGCGAGATGATTTAAAAAGTTACTGTGATGGTCTCTCGACCACATGACTAAGGAATCGTGTTGGGCTACGAGTTGATTATCTCTTGTGGGTACAGTGTACAAACCTCTACATAATATAAACTGTTTAAATAGCCGTGCCTACAGTTAAAGGCAGACATGGGAACTTACTAGAGTTAGTTCTATTTTAAAAACCTTTGTGGATGAGATAAAAACTTATCGGGCTGATGTAAACCAGCATTTGGATTTTTCCTAGGTGGTCATACCCAGTGCTGTTAAGTGGCAGATGTAACCACAATCAAAATAAGCATAGGTAGATGTAGCATCTGCTGTTATTTAATATTGCACAATTATTCTCTTTACAAAATGTAATTTGATTAAAATGCTAAGTGATAGGACTTTACTAATATTGATAGTTGAAAACATTGCTTTAGCAAATAAAAGAACCTGAGCCACCATTGTTAAGCTTTGCATGTATATTATTGCATCTTGTGTGTTGGCTTGCGAGCACGGAAATTGTGCTCATTCTCGCACTTTTCCCAAACCCTTAGAGCCTGCCGACCATGGAGACTACGACTACTACGAGGACTTCGAAGTCGATGGACAAGGCAACGGTGAAGAGTAGTCTTAGTCGTCTAGGTCTCGCCTCAATCTAGCTGACTCCGTTGGTGCTTGCGTGCATCCAATATTATCCAAGTCCTTGGTTAATATCGGGTGCACACAGATAACCCCAGTCGCTTGCCAGTGGAGATATATGCTCTCACGCCTTTTGTTTCTGTTGTCGTTTCCGCTACTTTTCTAATGTAATCCTTTTGGCTATTCGGCCCTTGTTGTAAAACTCATTGACCCAACGAGGTCTATGTCACTCTGATGTTTGTAATATATCGAATGGTCTACTTCAAGCCTTGTATGAAATGATTTAGCAATGTGTCTGCGAGTGCTATCTATTGATCCAGGGAATAGCATAGTGTTTTTACCGAGGATCGGGATTGGGAAATCTGGGTCCGACAAATTGCCATCGCTGCAGGTTTGGTTCTTGCTGTTACAAAGTTAAAGCAAACACCATCTCCATCATTACTAGTTTCTACTGAATATACTTTAACATCCATTTTCAATTGTAATATATTTGTAAAATCTATTAAATGATAATATTATGTAAGTATTTCTCGAGAAAATATACGTACTCATCAAATTCATATAGTCAATCTAGATATTCATGAAGACATATATTGTTGCTAAAAGTGCACAAACTTTTTTTTGCACGCATTCTGATACTTAATTTTTTTTGGCTGCATATTAACACGGCTCCTAAAACATAAATTCCGCCTATAATTTCTATTGTAATGTATGCTACGAGAGAATTGTTGATACAAATATACCCATATCACTGTGATATGGCCGATCTAAACATTCATAAAGATATGGATGATCAAAGTTAAAAATACTTGGACTCTTATTTTTAACTAAATGGATTAGCCAGCAAGGTAAAATTAGACAACTCAAACGTGAATACCACGAAGATGTTGCACGAAAGTGGAGGGAAATAAGTAACAAAATAGACATATGCTAGCAATATAGTCATACGAAGGCTGTCAATATTTATGGGTCCAAGATTTGTAACAGAGAGAGAGAGGGGGGGAGGAAGGGGCATATCATCAACTCACCTCAACTAGCAGAGGCCAAGTCCTTGCTGTCTCTGGACTGTTGAAAGTTGACACTAGAGGCCAGCTGGGACGAACTCCTGCACAGATTATCAACTAGCAGAGGCCAATATGGTTATAGGAAGGCTGTCAATATTTATGGGTCCAAGATTTGTAACATTTGTAACATATATAGAGAGAGAGAGAGAGGGGGAAAAAAGAGGGAGGAAGGGACATATTATCAACTCACCTCAACTAGCAGGGGCCAAGTCTTGAGGCTTGGGCTCTTTGCTCTGGAGTGAGCTGCGGCGGAGGGCGAGACGAGCAGCGGAATAAGCGAGGTGGAATTATTTCACGTAGAGCTTACTTTTTTCTTTGCCCGATGGGTAAGGCCCTTTGTCAATTCTGGAATGCTGAAACACCCTGTGTTCATACGTAAGCCTGAAAGGGGGTATGCCGGAATGTGTTAAGAGAATGGATATGCTAGCTTTGTTTGGCTCAAAGATGACGATGCGATGGAGGTGGTTATATATCAAATCAATGTATGCTAACTGGACTACTATTTTCCACTTAGGAGCATCTTCCATAGTTAGAGAGAACTTTAACTCTAACATTTTTTTTTAGAAAGGAAGTAACAACTTCCGGTCTCTGCACCAACTAAGGTTGCACACAGCCAAATAGACACCCAAATTCGCCTAGAAGAGGACTAAAACCTGCGTAGTGGGGGTGTACATCCACACCTTCTCACCAACTGAGCTAAGCTCAGTTCCTTATCTCTAACATATGCTACGTCATCTTTAAAGACAACATCCCTAATAGATAGTCTCTAGCACACTCTCTAACATTTGTATTTTATAATTTCTTTTTGAAACGGTCCTACGTGTCAACTAGAGTGGATTAATGTATCATGTCTTATTTCACGTGCACGACCGTCTCTTCAGGAAAAGACGACATGTGCTCTCTCCTCTCTCTCTCTCTCTTCCACGTAGAATTTTGTTGACGTGGTATAGCTAAGAGACGATAATAAATACACTATTGGAGATGCCCTTAGAGTCACTATCAACGTCATAGCCAAACTGATGCCATCACTGGGACCTCGCTAGCTTTTTGTTTCTACGTAAGCTCTCGCTGAGCTGCGATTAAGCTAATCCTCGATAGCGCAGGAAATGCTAATTTTCTGCACAAATAATTGAGCAAGTCCCATCGATCCTATTGATGGTTGAAAGTGATGACCCAATCAGGCCTCTAAACTCTGGCAATCTGAGTCCAGAGAGTTACTTGGCTCTGTACTGGTTAAACTAATATGTGCTGAA
Source organism: Phyllostachys edulis (assembly GCA_036346405.1). Lineage (NCBI taxonomy): Eukaryota > Viridiplantae > Streptophyta > Magnoliopsida > Poales > Poaceae > Phyllostachys > Phyllostachys edulis. The sequence goes on from CM070566.1 coordinate 61,713,667, forward strand.
GTCCTGCTCTTTGATTCTCTGCTCATCAAACCACCCATTATTTCTTCTTGGCTTCGAAGCAGTTTCCATAGGCTGTTTCAAAGTGATATATCTTGGAGATGGCCTTGTTTGAATAACGCCAAGTCCTGGTCATTCACGAGTTGGTCTAGAAAAACAAAGACTCGGGAGGTTATTTGAGTGAATCACGGCAAGGGAAGGTCATATTTTGTACTGACAATCGATCCTCGTCTGAATAATTGGCTACATTGTTGTCCTATTCTAATATCAGTCTGCTAGGAAACACCAATGCTTAACATCCAATCCAGGGGCTACTGCACAACACAGAGTATCAGAGTATAATAAAACCTGTTAGTATCACTTTGTGGTAAAAAGAAATCCATATGTGGGTATGAAAAGAGAAGACTTGGAGGAGTATTTGAGTCGAGCAAGGCAAGAAGATAGCAACTTTTACCAACCGTGTCGAACACTTGAACCCCTAGTTTAACAAGCCATTTCGCCCCAAGCAAGTGTTGGTTAAGAAACACCCATATGTTATTGTCATTGAGTCGGACAAGTGAACAAGTTCAAATCATCTCCCATAATTAATCCTGATAAATGATGCTTCGGTGCGGCAATTAATCATTTGATGTGATGCAAATGGTTGACATAGACTAGGCAACACCCTTATGTTATTGTCATTGAGTCGATCACAAGTTCAAATCATCTCCAATAATTAATCCTGGGATTTTTTAAAAATAATATTATTTTAAAAAGAATTACATATATAAACCGTCAATTTTTTTACAAAAATAGGCTACTCAAATGGCGGAGGGCCAATCACCATTTGAAATGGCGATAGTATCATGCTTTGTTATGAATATTGTATGTATATTGAAGAGACCCAATGAGCAATATATATAGGGTACAAAGGGACACAAGTCTAAACCCTAGAACAATAGGAAATACCATAAATACCATTATATCCTTAACACCTCCATCAAATACAAGGCGTATGCAATAGCATTGCATTTGGAAAGGGTTGATACTAAAATAGAGAAAATCCGAAGTCCAAGTCTTGATAATGTTGTCGTAGCATGCAGCTCTTGGAAAATATGTCGACAAAAGATCTCCTCTCATCCGATGTCGTGCGACAGCCCAAAATGCACAAGGTGCAGGAGCAAAGTCGACCGCGGCAACATGACGAAACCGACAAAAATAGAGAAAACTGTCAGATCAAGCTGAATAGGAATAGATAGAAGCATGACGGCGCAAATCAAAGCCTAAGACGATGGCGGCGTAGTGTACAAGAAGCGCAACAGATGCGCAGTGCACAAGAAGCACAGTGGCCTTAAAAGCTTGGGGCGGCGGCTAAGAGAGAGCGACGGCATCATAACGACGATCTGCAGCAGCTCGAAGAAAAGAGCGACGGCTGCTGTCATGCAAAAAAGAATTCCTATGCTTCTATGACTAACAATAAATTTATGGACTCGCATGGCTTAGACGAAATCAAAGATAAAGTGGTACGGATTTGGATGGACGCAACGGAAGAAAAAGACACAAAGAATAGCTAACAGTAGCGAGCACCAGGCAGGCCAAACATCAGCACCATGACCTATATGTGCGGGCCAATCGAATGCAAGTCATGGCCCATGACCATGCCACCAAGAGCCCAACCATCAAAGATAACTAGCAACATAGCCACCTCACCTAGAACAGCAGCATATGCACTCGTGCTATCCCCATCCACACAGTCACAAGTCGGCAACAACCAGTGAGGGAAAGCGAGTTAAGATCTCACAGCAAGCAGGACCGAGCATCTTTGCTACCCGCGCCACCCACTTCCCGGCCGAGCCGAAAGATTTCATCAAAACCAATAGAAACCGAGCGACCAATAGAAACCAATAGGCAACAAGTCGGCGATGGCCACGGTGGCGATGGACCGATGAGATCCGAGAGCCTGGCGATGGTGGCAGCGAGCCATCGATGGGCACAACGGCCAAAGGAGACGACATCCACAAATCCGACTCGGACGGCGTGGGTAGGAGCTGTATCCAGTGTGAGCAGCCATGGGAGGAGGTCGAGCGCCGGGCGATGATCCAGTCGGGCTCGGGCGGAGTAGGCCGAGCAGGGGTGTACATCGGCATCGGATCCGAGCGGAGACGACAAGAGCTCCTTCGGGGAGAGGATCGGGTGGCACCGTTTTTGAGCCCCTCCACCCTAGCGGCAAAACGAGGTAGAGGCTGCGCCAGATGGATCCAGATCTGACGCAGCGTCCTTGAGGACGCTGCCACAGGCGGCGACCGCGAGGTGCATCGGGTGATGGGAGTCAAAGAAGAGCTAGGCGACGGTAGTCGAAGAAGAGCACCAATAGCAGGGGCGAAGCAGAGCACCCGGGTGTAGAGGACCCAGTCGGTGACTACCCCAGATGGAAGAGGTCAGCATCGCCTCAAAAAGGCTGGCAGATCCGACGCTGGGTGAAGAAGACACCGACGCTCGATACGGCAGCAGCTCGACGGGAGAGCACGGGCGGCGACGAGAGGCCGCCCCTAGGAGCGAAGATCAGTCCTCCCGGGGGCAGCGCGCAGAGGCTAGAAGCCGGCGGCGGTGGCTACAGTAACCCTAACCCTAACCTTGGCTCTGATACCATGTTATGTATATTGTATGTATATTGAAGAGGCCCAATGGGCAATATATATATGGTATAAATGGACACAAGTCTAGACCCTAGAACAATAGGAAATACCACAAATACCCTTATATCCTTAACATCGCCCACCTAACAGGCAGTAAATGCCCCTATTGTCGTTCCAAATGCCGATTGGCCATTTGGAATGGCGACAGGGGACACTTCTATAAATACCAAAAAAATTCGGCCGAAAGTCACTTTTATTGAAGAAAAGGAAAGAGGGGAGAAGGAGAGGATGGGAGTGGAGGAGTGACCTAGCGAAGCACTGCCAGTTCGAAGCGGAGGAGGAAAGAGAGGGAGGAGTAGATCCGGTCGCCCACTTTGCAGGTAAATGTTCTTGCAACTATGTATCTAAATTCGAAACCCTAGTAGATTAGCAAATAAAACTAGTGACATATAATTGAATTGATTAGATAATTTTAGATGTATTGATATGTAGTGTAGTTTGTTGTAGTACATCATTTTAGCTGTTTATAGTTTAGTTTATCGTATAGATATTATTTATGGTCTAGCACATGAATGGTTTTGGAAGTTCTAGATGCATTGTCAATAATCATGCAGAATTATTTTGGGGGAAGTAATTGGATTAATTAGATAGTTCTAGATGGAATGTATTGCTATGTGGTGCAGTATCATGTAGTACTTCATTTTAGGTGTGTGTAGTTAAGTTCCAGATATGTTGATAATAGTGTTTTTTTTTGTTGCAATAATTGAATTAATTAGATAGTTTTAGATGGAATGTATTGTTATGTAGTGTAGTGCCGTGTAGTACATCATTTTAGTTGTGTGTAGTTCAGTTCTGGGTATGTCAATAGTTTTAGATGGACGTATTGCACGACGCTGTGACGACTGACACATACCCCACCCAGTCAGACTCAGCATTCCATCGCGCGGTACATATTGAACGGTCCATACTTCTTATTTACTTCTCATGTCTTCGGTTTCTAACTTGTTATTTATGTGTACAGAATGATCTAAACTGGGAGATGTACACATTGGCGAGCTCGGTGCATAGCATGACGATCAGGGAGCACGTCATCATGGCGGGGCATGACCTCAGAGACGTCATGGACTACATCATGGAGAAGACGAGGCGGTGCATCGAACTTACATCGTGCCGGCGGCCGAGGGACGTGCATGACCCACCAGTGCGTGGATGGGGGATGAGCCATAGTGCGTCACACCCCACGACTCCTCGCCTGGACATGTCGAGCGGGTCCTCGTGGCACCGTACCGGGAGTACCCCAACACAGTTCGCACGTACACCTGAAATACTCACGTCTGCTTGTTTATTTCGAACTTCACTATTTACTAACAGCAATTTCTTCTGACAGGTCCTCAATTCCACCTGTACATGGGATGGGACTAGGCAGAGCCATCCGCTATGATGCAGCGACTAGGTATGTCCATCTTGTTTACATACATAACGTACTATTTCAACATTTCTATCTTGTTTACATGCATAACGCATTGTTCCACAGGTCATACACCCATTTAGGACGAGGAGTTCATGTTGCACGAGGGAGCATAGACCTCGGACTATGACATCAACGACAGGTTCACAGTTCCACCCGTTTAGGATGAGGAGTTGGTCGTAAAAAAAGTCGGCTAAAATTATCTTCCGTAGAATTGAAATAAAAATAGTGTTCCAAGGCCTATGTGATGCTAAGGGTTCAACTAGTTTGTCTATCTCATGCCTGCCTAAGCCCTACACATGTTTAGTGAGTTATGCAACCTAGTTCAAGTCCTACACTAGCATGGCAATTCTAGGAATTTAAATTGCAGAAGTTACATGCGAGAATATAAAGGTGCAAGAGAATGCAAACATAGGTTGATACACGATTTCCCACTTAAATCTATTCTACAACTAGCATAATTACCCGCGCAATTGCGTGGCTAGATATTAAGATACTATTGTCTTTGCTGTACAACTCCAATTCCTATGAAACTACAATTGTATTTGTTATACAAATCTAATATCTATGTATGAATAATCTGCACCGTTATAATTTGGCACCACCAAAATAACCGGTCTAAATCCTTCTCTTTTTCTCGATTAATGAGATAATTTCTAGAATTATTCTTTTTAATGATTATTGTGGTATTTTCTTGCCATCAAAATGAAGAAGATGTCTTAGAATATCACCAGTGTTTGTATTTATATAGATACCATGACCAAACCCATCTCCTTGCCATGGCAAGCTCGAAGAGTCCTTAGTCTTGCATTAACATCGTAGCCGGTTACCATTTTCCACGAGTCACTATCAACGCCCATAACCAAACTGATGCCATCACCGGGACCTCGCTTTCTCATTATCTCAAATAATGATTAAGTTATCATTAATCACTAAAACTCAAATTAAGGACCCAGATGCTTACAAAGTTTGCTAGCTCATTTTACTAGCAATATTATGACTTGCTTAGCTAGCTTTTTGTTTCTACGTAAGCTCTCGCTGAGATCCTCGATAGCGCAGGAAATGCTAATTTACTACACAAATAATTGAGCAAGTCCCATTGATCCTATTGATGGTTGAAAGCTAGCCTAGTTAGCTGCTACATTTTCTCTTTGCTGGTGTGGCAAATATGCCAATCCCCCATTCTAAATTCTGGAGTGTGATAGGGTGGGTAGATAGGCACCTGAATTGCGAAATAAATCTCCATCTCACAGCTTAAGAATTTGGATGGATGCCTAGTTGGTTTCAGAGGTTTCGATCAAACGTGAAATCAAGGAGATGATCAAGGCATACAAATTAGAAATGACGACTTCCTACCTACCTATGTCGACGACGATGTCTCCAAGCCGCGTGCCGACCAGCCACTGTGGCGTGGCAGCGGTGCGATCTAGTCCTCCAGCCCCGGCCGGAGCCAGATGTGTAACGGCGGCACGACGGTCGTACCCACCGGTCGGCGACGGGTGGAGTCCGCATCTGCGTGTTGGCTACTGTACGTATTTGTCGCGGTGGAGCAGCCGGCTGGTGAAGCCGGTGCGGCGTTGGATGGTGACTGGCTGGATGATTTCAATCTGCTCGCTCGTCGACGGAGGCAGCCGGTTGGTTGGTCGACGGCGTACGGGTACAGCGCCTCCCAAAACTCTCCTGAATGGGCCGTGGGAAACGGCCTGGTTCAGTAGCTTTGTTTCGTATCCTAGCCTTGGCACCATACATATATTTTTACGCTTGGTTGTTCGGCCCAAGTAATATCCTAATCGTTGGACGCAGGTGAAGTATCTCGACAAGAATCAAAATACAGCTCTCTATCTGCATATGGAATAGTTGGCATTTGTAACTGCATTTCACTCATAGGACAACATGTTCGATAGAAACAAATGAAAAGTACGAAACGAAGAGAGCCTCCTTTCTGCCTTTTGTTCTCTATTTCATTTCCAAATAGAATGGAACAATAAGTTTAAAGTACCATCAGCATACTACTACACAACAAAAAAAAAATTAACACGGCCAAATGCATACTAGAACTGGGATACACCATTTTAATTTACTCCCTCTGAGCTAAGGGATAATGATAAACTTACTAGCTAAGAAAGAAGCATGGCTGTTAGACAAGAGTAGAGAACAATGTGGCGCAAGCCCGGCAGTATCAACAACCCTCCAGCGCTCGAGCCTGGAGGTGGACTGGAGGCTGGCGCCCCCGCACTGCCGTGACTTGCTGCGTCCCGTCAGGAGACGTACTTGCAGCCCCCGTAGCCTGCAACACAAGCACCACAACAATGCCATGATCAGCTAGTTTCAATAGAAAATGACGCAGTGCCGGGTTCAAAAGCATCCAAGAAAGATGCAATTGTTATTCGAAAAGTGTAGGAATTTGTAGTGTTGTGCTGACGGGCGAAGACCAGGAAAAATATACAAGTGCTATGAACTTACTTGGATCGTTGGAGGTGACCACGCCAGTGCCCTTGAAGTCACAGTCATAGTCGTGGTGGCCACTGGCCTGGTAGAGGGCGTTCATCACATACGCAGCATGGGACTGCACGTTGTTCGGGTCAAAGCACACGCCACCGCTTTGTATCGGCTTACAGTCCACAGGCGTAGTTGATGTTGTTCTGCAGGTCAGTCGCGCTAGCACCAGCCTTGGCGACACACCACTTGCCTCCACCAGATGGTGAAGGGTTAGGACTCAGGTTGGGTGATGGATTTGGCGAAGGGTTTGGAGCTTTAGATTGCAATGCAAACAACATAATACACCAAATAAGTCAGATGATACAAGGATGAATTTAAGCATCAACTTGCCAGAATAAATAAACAGGTAACTGCACCGAGCTATAGACTAAGGTATACACCATTGTAAATCCACTCTACAACAACCAGCATTTCTCCAATCAAAAAATTTACCTTGTATCAGTATGTGACTCGGAATTGAGTTACGCATATTACCCGATTGTTCGACGGAAAACTTCAACTGTCAAGAGCCGTACAGGGCGACTGTACAAATTACTGGTGCATTTGACAACAAACACATGTTCCATGGCAATCAAGTTGCTTATTTTATTTTATTTTTTATTCCGAATTTCAGTTTTATTTTATTTGACATGGACTATTTCGTTTAAATTATACCGTTATAATCTGGATCCATCACGATCGATGGTGTAGACATTTATCCTTTTCCATCGATTAATGTGGGAATTTCTATCCCCTAAGAGCGAACGTGGTGGCTTCTTTTGACTCTACTTTAATAAGATAATAAATAGATATATATTTTAGTTTAGCATTCCTGACTGTAAGGTACTGTATTAGTTTTAAAATAGACGAATAGTAATGCAAGTGTGATATATTTGGGTAAGAAGACGTATGAACCCCACAAGAATTAGAATCCCAAATTAAAGAATCATTCTGTAGGACCGATATGGCAACAAAGGGGGGTGAATGGTGCCTTCAAATTTCCCCCCAAGTATTCACCTACTCTTTACTCCAATAGCTATGAGAAGCTACGAACACCAAAAATCAAAAAATCAAATTGCTACAGTATTTTTGGTCGTGAACAGTAAAACAGCACTGTTTCAAAACCGAAAATCTATGTAACTTTTGATTCGTAGATCCAAAAGACTTGAAACTTGAACCATGGCTAGATCATGATCTTATGAACCTATCCCAACAGAAAAATCTGAAAGAACTTGAGAGAATTTGGATCTTTTGGTTTGTGAAGCTCTGCTGCACCAAAATCGGGTTAAAACCAAAAATTGAGCTAACTCTCAAACCAAAGCTTCAAAAGACTTGAAATTTGGTATGCACCCTCTCTAGGATGTCAGGAACCTATTCCAATCAAAGATCGCAGAGATCCATGCCAAAGTTCCTATCTTTTTCAGTTTGAACGAAGTGTGCTCCAAAACCGAGTCAAAATCGAAATATGATCTAGAGACTTGCTCGTGGGTGATTGATGATCAAGATGATCCTAGATAGGTTCCCACATGTCACAGCAAGTAAGATCAAGAGAAGAAACCAAACAAAAACTCGTGGATCAAAGAAAGACTCAAAATGACCAAATAGAGAGGAAGAACACAAGAAAACTCATCTTTGAGAAATCATGCATAGATTGATTTGAGATTGAGAGGGTTTACAGCCACTCCATCCATGGAGGACAAGAGCTCAATCCATGAGCATAAACTCAACTCAACTCTCTAGAACCCTAAGCCTATCCTTTCTTCTCTAAGTCCCTAAAACCAAAACAAGGGTTTGCAAATGAAGAGCTTGGGTGCTGTATCACAGTAGCCACTCCTATTTATATGGAGGCCTAGCTTCTAGAGAGTTAACCCTAATGGGCTCCCATTAAGGCCCAACACAAACGGGTCACACACGCACGCATTTTAAAGCATTGTCTTCACTTGTCTTGACCTAATCCGCTTCTCCAACGCACCATCTTGCGCCGCGGGTTTGCAAAAGGTCACCAAGGCGGTATTTTGTAAAATTACCAAAATACCCCGTCTTGATCTTTTTCGAAGGCCAAGTCCGAACTGCACGAAGCACTCCCATGCTTCGCCACGTGTAGGTTGATCCAGCGACTCATCATGTCAGCAAGTCTCTCCCATCCGGCTCCCACCGGACCACCATGGCACTTGCACCGACCCCGAGCCGCAGATCCAACGGCCGCCTGCCTCGATTCGGTCACCTTTGTCCATTCGCACCACGCTTGACTCCATTGACTCCAACCGCATCCCGATCATTCGGACCTCAGCTCTCCAAGCTTAGTCCCGATCATCCTCGCCGTTGACCGTCATTGACCTCCAAGCAACCTGCACAACAATAGACAAAGAAATCGATTCCGGGAACAAGTTCTTCACAACTTGACCCACGTTAGTGAAAATATGCATCATGCAACACATATGCATTATAGCCTATGAACTCAACCTATCCAAATTTTTTTAGAATTGGCAATAAGACCAAAAGAATGCAATTTGAAAACTCCCCCTCACTATGATCCTTATTTTTTCAGAAGAACTCAAAATCTCCAAGATTTCTTCTCCCCCTACATCCAAGAAGCTCTTATCATTTTTGCTATTTCTTCTCCCCCTTTGACAGTGGAGTCATCAAGGAATCACATCTTCCTCTCGTCCAGAGATAACAAATGCAGAATTTGAGAAAGAAGCATAAGAAAGAGCATGCATGAAATGCAATGGAGTGGCTTCATTTTTTAAGCACAAGAAGTTTTGGAGATTACCCAAAAGAACAAGCTAGTATTTTTCATATTGCACAACAACATATCAAGCCTAAAAATGCTAGCAAGATCATGTTAAGACATATATAACAAAGCTAAACTAGAAAGCTCAATGTAAAGCAATGAATTGTAACAATTTAAGAAAAGTGTCAAAATTAGCAAGTTCATCAACAGTGATCCTAAAATGATAATGGCTATGTCAAAATGTCATTGTGAGATCAAAAAGCTAATAAAGACCACTTTAAGAGGCAAACACGTCCTGGATTGAATCATTTTGCTCAGTTTAGCTCAAACGCCCATTTTTCAACAGATTTTTTATTTGCAATGAAGTTTGAAGTTGATTATTGGTCTATCTTAGTGAAGAAGATCCTGGACTAGGAGCCATCCACAAACTCTTCCTAAGCTTCGACCAAAAGGTATATCTTAGTGAAGAAGATCACGGACTAGGAGCCATCCACAATCTCTTCCTAAGCTTCTACAGGCGACAAATCTTGAGGTTCATGTCAATTTTGACAAGCAGTCCCCATGAGATTATGCGGATCATCAAACTATCTCCAAGTTCATGTCTTGGACATGCGGTCTCGTGAGAGTAGTTTGGCACATGTTATCAAGGACAATCTTGAATTCGATTTTTCTTTTTAGACAAGAGCAGTTATACATTCTCAGCAGAACAAGAAGCTCAAGTAATGATCAAAACTAGATTTAGGAGCTAACAAAGCAATTTTGACAGGGCCAATGTCACAAAAGGAGCACTAATTGCGCAACTAGCTAAAAGATCCACAAATTGCAGTTTTGAGTTCAAGTTGTTTTAATGTTCTAGCTCATTTAGCAAAGACTTAGCTATACATGATGGATAGCAACACATTTGATAAGTGGTGTTGTTGGTCGTGTTGCTATAAGGTAGGTCTACCGCAACACAAATTAGGTGTTGTTATACAAAAGAAAATGTGTTGCAAAGTTGCAACACAATTTTTTCTTTGTAACAACACATGTTTTCGAAACATAGCTAACACCTGTTAGCAACATATAATTGTTATATTGCAACACAAATTAGTATACAGGAAAAATACGATTCATTTGTGTGCTACGTACGTAGAAATTATAATTGCTACAAAAAAATTATTTGCTAATTAAGCATGTCATATTGCAGAATATATAACATGTATAACTCAACATGATCAATGTTCAAAAAGTAGATTGCATTGCATTAAGGAAATAAATATAGGTATTGTTAACATCATTCCACATTACAAAAACAACTAATTTGTTGTCAACACAATAGCTTTGAACAAGAGTAAAATTTGAGTTCTAAAATATAAAATCTAACTACTACTTTCTTTTCTTCAATGAAGTTCCTCGATTCTTGATCCGTCGATCAAAGAGATAAACATCCAAATATAGTAATTCAACTGTTGACCTTTTCAACCTGTAGGGATAACAATAAATTGCAAGGATGTAAATATGATGTAGGACAAATGAATCTGACATAAATTGAATCTAGCTAAAATTAACATATACAAATTGAAGGCCAGACAATCGTTTTTCCTTTGGTTTGACCAATTGTCTTGTAGTTCTCCCATGGCCTTACCAGCACCTCATGTTCTTCAATAGGATAATTAACACGCACTTTCCAAAATTGGTTACCAAGTTTGAAACCACCAACTTGTGCATCTGGATCACTACTCAAGAAAGTGAGATCATATTATAATCGGATACATGTAAAAGCATTGTCTGTATATAGCATACCACAAGATCATCTCCATGTTTGCTCCTCTTTGTGTGTAGCTATGTAAACCTTCGCTCTATATGGCTGTTTTTTTCAGGATCTTTTTGTCTCTATAAACAATAGGAGTTACAAAAATATTTTAAAAAATAGATTAGAGTATAAAACAAAATAAGACGACTCACCAAATCCTCAGCCCAACAAGCATAACTCATTGCCCCTGCCGTATGCTTCGTCTTCCTCATTGCACGACTTCTTTTGTTTCTCTCACTAAGTACCTTTTATGAAACAAAGTACCAGTTATGTAATTACAACATGCATTCTTCAGCATTGGCATATTTTTACTAATATAGATGAAGCAACATTATATACAAAGTAGCACTTTTATTACCTTCCCTTTTCTTGACTTCCAATGCTTGACAAGTGCGACCCATTGATCCTCATCCACATCTTCTGAGCACCTCCTGTACAACACAGATCTTTTCTTCTTCACATTAAATAGAGATTTCTTTAGTGTTGCCTTACATTGCCTCCAATCTCGGCCAATTGATTTAAGTATCCATTTCTCGCATGAACGAGGGTATAAGAACTTTGTCTGAAATCAAATGTAATAATGGGTAAGATGTAGAAGAATATCAATACATTGATATGAAAATAAGAGCTAACTATGTACTATATATATCTTGCTATAGTTGCCGGACCTATACAAATTGAAGTATTGTTTTGTCTCCACCTTTCTTTCTTATTAATCTCCAGTCATTCATGCTAAGTGGACAATAACCTCCATTTCTTACAAGTGTGCCCAAAAACTGGCCTAACACTCCACCTTCTCTCCCAATGGGTTGTCCGAGCTTGTTGCATTGTACTACTATGTGTTTCCCCTCTTGAAGATTCCAAACATATGGTAACAACGTCTCCCTACGTTTCTTTACTCCATCTTCTTCACCTATATAGAAACGTACGGATCAAATTTACAATCATCGTAAATACATTTGATTTCGTCAACTAGTTTTTGCTAATATCTCATTACAATTGTACCTGACAAGTTAAAGTCATCATCATCTTGCTACTCAACTTGGATCTCATCAACTCCTAATGCTTGAGCTTGAAGCACCGGCTCACATTATGGTAAAACTTGTTCACTGCTATTGTGGCTTCCATGGCATAAGGTTCACTGCTTTGTACTACAGTCAACCGTTTGCTTCTACGGTTTGTTTCTACAAATTAAATTGTTGTTACCATCACTTAGCTAGTTGAGATACAAATTTTGATAGCTATCCTCTCACTTAGCTAGTTGAATTCCAAATATCACAAGAATGTACATCCAACATGTATACGTGCACAAATAAGTCAAAGAACATATAGTCGAAAGAGCTTCACCTAGCTAATAACACAACATATTTAAATCCAACTGAAGCCTGTGCTTAATCTTCATATATATTACTTTCAATTTTTTCAAGTAATATGAGATTCACGAGCTTTTTTTATTTTTTAATCCTTTTTAAAAAAATATTTTAAAGATAGATTCTTCTTAACTTTATTTTCAATTTTGACCCCTTTGGTCACGCCATGACCTGTGTCGTGACTAAAGCGTTTCATCACGCCACCAACCGCGCTTGACCAAAGCTGTCTTTATTCGTCACCAACCTCTTTGGACGCGTCCGTTTTTGAGCTAAATCTGTCACGCCAAAAAGAGTGGCATGACAGAACAGTTTGGTCACGCCATGGTCGGTGACGTGACAACACAGTTTGGTCGTGCCACGGGCATGGGGTGACTAAAGGAGTCAGAATTGGAAATAAAGTTAAGAAGATGTTATCTTTAAAATAACTTAAAAAAAGATTATATAATAAAAAGAATTTGAGATTCAACAATAGAACTCTAACTTCTTGAGGACTGAAAGGTATGAACAAACTAAAAGAACAAGGACCTGCTAATTGAAGCAATTAGTATGCCTATTGTGGTTCTCTATATCATCCAAAGGAGGAACCAAATCATCGCCCTGAAATCAGAAAAAAATAAAACTTTATTCTACTTACCTACTCATTTAAATATTTCAATATAACAGAGAAAAATAAATTTGGTACTTGGCAGCTCACATCATACATCAAGATAAATTGCGCAAATCACAGTAATTTAGAATATTAGAACCTTGTCTTGCAAGACCCAAAGCTATGGCTGGCAATTCATCAAACAAGTGGAGTGCATCCTCAAGAACAAGGCTTTGTGACTAAAATTAGAATCTGGTTTGCTTCGAACAGAAGAACGTGTCAAGGTCTGAACCTAACTCCAAACAAACAAAAAGGTAGTTACGAATAAGGCATATGCTAAATTTAAAATGTTGCAATGAAAATATACATAGATCACTGCATGCTTCTCCTACAGAGACTCAAAGAACTGACAAATATGTAAGGGTTCTGAAGAAATGTTCTCAGCTCCTGAAGTCTGCAAATAAATTCAAAACTCACGCACGATATCACTAACACCTGCATCACCAAACAAAAAACAACCCAATACTATTTCCTGCTCCCAGAACAAAATAGGGGAAATTGGCTACAGGACACTGCAGATTCGCGTCATTTGCCAATGGACATCCAAAAAAGTGCTTTCGCCAGAACACACTGCAAAAACATGTAATTTTCCCATAGGACATTGAGGCGACTATTTTATTATTTCCGGGTCAGATAGGAGAGAGAAAGCATGTGAATTGTCGATTTTGCCCTCTCCTCTTCTTCTTCTATCCTCTTCTATGCTGCAAAGACGTCTGCTTCCCGCCCGTCAACGGCAGCGAGTGCTTCGACGCCGACTTCCTCGCCGCCTTCGAGGCCACCATCCATGACGGCGTGCACATCATCTCGGCGTCTGTGGGTGGCGACCCGAACGACTACCTCGAGGACGTCGCCGTGAGCACAATGGACGAGGCGTTCCGGCCTCGCCGTCTTCAACCACACGAGGCGGAAAGGTGTGCACATCAACTACGTGGCGGCGAACGCTGGCGGCGGCGGCGGCGGCGGCGGGCACCAGCGGTGGGGCGGCGCAAGAACTGGGAGCTTAGGACTTCATTTTTCGTATGAATCTTTCGTCAAGAATTTGATGTCGTACATGGTGAATATAAAATCCTTCCCTGGATTTGTAGCCGGACGTCACAGCACCGGAGGTGAGCATGATTGCGGCGTGGAGCGGCCCGGTGGCGCCCACGGACCGCCCGTTCGATCGACGCCGCGTCCATGTCGTGCTCGCACGTCTTTGGCCTCGCCGGCCTCATCAATCTGTGAGCTCGGAGTAAGCGGCGGCGCGAGGTGGCGTTCAAGGCGGGGCGTGTCGTGGCAGCGCGCCGTCCGGAGATGGCGAGGTCGGGAGGAGGAAGGAGGCGGCGAGGATCCATTGGGGCGGCTAATACCTCTCGGTCGAACCATGCGGGCACACCGGCCTGTGAGGGCGAGCGGGACATGGCGCGGCGGCGAAGCCTTGGCGGTGGCGGTAGGCGAGGCGCCGGTTGTGGGGCGGCGCAAGGCTGGGAGCTTGGCGAGAACAGCGGAGGAAAGAAGGAATAGAAAAAGAAAGAGGGAGAGAAGAAGAATAGGGAATGAGAATGCCAGGGGCAAAATAAACAATTCAGTGTTTTCTCTCTCCCATCTGACCCGGAAATGATAAAATAATCGTCTCATTGTCCTACGGCAAAATTACATGTTTTTGCAGTGTGCTCTGGTGAAAGCACGTTTTTTAGATGTCCATTGGCAAATGACACGAATGTGCAGTGCCCTGTAGTCAATTTCCACGACAAAATAATACCGACGAAACCTCTCTTTTGCAAGAAAGGACAAATGTAAGCGATAGATAGAACTAGACTATTACGCTGGTTAGCCAAAAACACAAACACGTTGTGGGTAGCTTTCCAATTACTGAAAACACATGTCGAATCAGAAAAGCAAGGACAAAAATTAGTGAGACTCAAAACAGATGACAGATTTGGGGAGAAGGGTAGAAAATTAAGACCTGAGTTTCGAGGAGACTCCTTAGGAGAAGATGAGAATCATCTGGCCATGGTGGCTCCGACAAATTGCAAGCAACTATTAAAAATCAAGAATCCAAATTCAGTAAGCCACAAATACATTGGCACTAGGTAGTATTGCACTAGGCAGTAGTAATATATGTGTGTGTTGATTTGGGAGAAGTGGAACTCACCCTCTTGAGCCACCAAGGGGCAATAGGCCGCCGTCAAGGGAAGGACGACAGAGTGGGGGCGCGGTCGAGCGAGTTGAGAAGCACATGGTGGAACGGAGTAAGGAGCGCGTCGGCCATCGGCATGGCAGATGCGGGGAGGGAGGGAGCCTGCGCTGGTGTTGCCCATCCAGCGTGCCAAAGGGAGGGACAGGGGAAACTCGGGAATAGGGTAAGGAGGACATCCGCCATCTCGCCAGATGCGGGGAGGATGGGGCGGCGTGGCTGCGGGGGGATGTGGGCGACGGTGGAAGGAATGGGATATTCGAGAGGAGGGAGGCGGATCAGGACTTGGTAGGGGTGGCTAGGGCAAAGGAGGGATCTGAGGAAGAGAGGAGGTGTTGGAGGATAACGGCGGCGGAGCTGTGGTGGTGAAGGAAGTGGTGTGCCGATGAGCTCGCCTAGCTTCGTCGACAGCTAGAGGTGGAGGAGAGGAGAGAAGGGAGTCGGCGGTTAAAGGAGATGCTGGGGTCAAACTGTACATGGTTGGCGGCTAGGGCCTTTGAGGCTAGGGGAGAATTTTGGAAAATGTGCACTTTAGTCCTTGTAATTGGAAACGATGACCGCGGGAGATACCAGCGGAGGAAGGACGGTGGCAGACGACTGCTAGGCTGGAGCGCCGCCAGGAATTTGTTGAACCCTTCCGGTGAAACGGAGCGCACGTTAACGATTGAGGCCCAACAAGCCCGAATCATCGAAGGGATAAGATTTTGTTGTCGGTGGCTCTATTTCAGTTCTTAAAATATGATATACTTTGTACATCATAAATTCATAATTCAGCAGTAGCTCGGTTGGTACTTGGTTCTGGACTTGGTTACCAAAGAACATGTCTTGGGTTTGAGTATTTCTCCCACAATCTATTTTTCTCTGCTTTTCTTTTAATTTTTAAAGTACATTACAGAGTATCTGGCAATGGTAAATGGATGACAATTTTTTTTATGTTCACCTACCAACACATCTATCATGTGTAGCAACATGACAAGTAAGTGTTGTAGGGTAGTTAGACTAACTATGCTTTCATGGATTGGGCCAAGACTCCTACGCATGGGTGCTAGCAACATGTACTATGTGTTGTAGTTGAGTTTTCCTACAACGCAAGCTATATATGTTGCAAAGTATATGTAACAACAGATTGGTCTTGTTGTAGAAGCACATTGATGTGAGATATCACTTTATTCGAGGTGTTATTGCTCAAGGTGATGTCAAGGTGTGCAAGATAAGTAGTCATGATAATCCAGTTGATATGATGACAAAGCCAGTTCTTGTTACTAAGTTTGAGCTTTGCTCAAGCTTAGTTGGTGTTACAGTTTAGTCCTAGAGACTAGTTGGCGCACGGTGATTTTTATCTTATTGGGGAATTATTTAGTGATTGATGATTCTTTATTATGCTATAAGAGGGAATTCGTCTCAAGGTGGAGATTGTTGATTTGTGATCCATATGTGATCCGAATTTCCTAATATGGAAGTATCTGGAATATGCCATATTAGCGGATTAGTTTCCTACTTGGACTCTAAGTCCTTTTACCCCTTTATTTACCTCTTGTAAGCTGCTCAGGGAGAGTTGACACCTCATTGTAATCTCTTGCGTTTTGTAAACACTCCTCATATAGTGATCATCGCTGGTTAGCACTCGTGGTTTTTTTCCCGAAAGGATTTTCCACGTAAAAATTCGTGTCTCCTTTGTCTCTATTTTTCTAACATGTATCATCAACGAGCCGACCACTACCGCTATTGCTTATTGTCTTGACAAGAAGGCTAGCAGCGTTGGTGAGAAGAATGTTCTCATCTTTGACCTCGGAGGCGATACCTTTGAAGTCTCCCTTCTCACCACTGAGGAGGGTATCCTTGAGGTCAAGGCCACAGCTGGGGACACTCACGGACTCACCTTGGTGGTGAGGACTTTGACAACTGGATGGTCAACCACTTTGTCCAGGAGTTCAAGAGAAAGAACAAGAAAGATATCAGCGGCAACCCAGGGCTCTTCGGAAGCTGAGGATAGCTTGCGAGAGGGTGAAGAGGACCCTCTTCTCCACTGCCCAGACCACCATTGAGATTGACTCGTTGTACGAGGGCATTGACTTCTACTCAACCATCACCCGTGCCAGGTTCGAGGAGCTCAACATGGATCTCTTCAGGAAGTGTATGGAGCCTGTGGAGAAGTGCCTCAGGGATGCCTAGATGGACAAGAGCTCTGTTCATGATGTTGTCCTTGTTGGTGGCTCCACTAGGATTCCAAGGGTGTAGCAGCTTCTCCAGGACTTGTTCAACGGGAAGGAGCTTTGCAAGAACATCAACCCAGATGAGGCTGTTGCCTACGGAGCTGTAGTGCATGCTGCCATCTTGAGTGGAGAGGGCAATGAGAAGGTCCAGGACCTCCTACTGTTGGATGTCACCCCTCTCTCTCTTGGTTTGGAGACTACCAGAGGTGTCATGACTGTCTTAATCCCGAGGAACACCACCATCCCCACCAAGAAGGAGTAGGTGTTCTCTACCTACTCCGACAACCAGCCTGGTGTCCTCGTCCAAGTCTATGAGGGTGAGAGGACCAGGACCCGTGACAACAACCTGCTGGGCAAGTTTGAGCTCTCCGGCATCCCCCTGCCCCAAGGGTGTTCCTTAGATCAGAGTTTGCTTCGACATTGACGTGAACGGTATCCTGAACGTGTCTGCCGAGGACAAGACCACCAGGCAGAAGAGCAAGTTCACCATTACCAATGACAAGGGCAGGCTGAGCAAGGATGAGATCGAGAAGATGGTCCAGGACGCGGAGAAGTACAAGTCAGAAGATGGTCCAGGACACCGGGCACAAGAAGAAGGTGGAAGCGAAGAACGCCCTGGAGAACTACTCCTACAACATAAGCAACACCATCATGTGTTTGAATTTTTCTTGATCCTTTGCTCTGTTACTGCTCCATCTAGGAAAAACCGCTCGGAACTGCTTTGTCCAGGGAAAAAAAGCCACTCGGTCCTTTCATCGTGAAACCCGCTGCTCCGACATTGCTTGACGGCTTGACGCAGCGGTCCCTGTCCCTCCCCGACGTGACTTGCCTTGCTTGGAGGCAGCGTCTTCGCTTGAGGAGAAGATGAAGGAGCTCGAGGGCATTTGCAACCCCATCATCGCCAAGATGTACCAGGGCACTGGCACCGACATGGCCGGTGGCATGGACGAGGATGAGGCGCCAACGGCAGCAGCGTTGGCCCCAAGATTGAGGAGGTCGACTAAGCGCATAAGTACGCGCTTAATATGTTTTAGATAATGGAAGAGAAAAACTCTCCCGACCTCTGCATCAAGGATGCACACAGCCCATTTTATTAATGAGTTTAAAGCACCGAAGTAACCAAAGCTGTCAAAAGTGGCTTGAAGCCTTACAAGCAAATAATGACAAAAAATTAACCTTAATCATTACAAATCTTGTGACTAAATTGCCACCCATGAATGCTTAAAATTTGCTTCGCCACTACTTCCAGCCTGTCGCTTCCGGCCAACATGGACTCTTTCTGGGCCAGTTTTTGCAAATTTGCCCAAGCTCTCAGTCAGTGCCTATTCAAAAAGATAACCTGTAAGGGATTAGTGACAATCTTTTTGTCAAAAATTACCTCATTCCGACATAATCAGATAGACCAACATAAAGCACTAACTCCCACTAGGAGTTGTGACTTTAAAATTTTTGGAATACCGGCTAACCAATTCCCAAACATGTTTACTATACTCACAGGAGGAGATAAATTAAATGCACATTGAACAGCCCACCATGCAATACGTGCAAAGGGACATCCAATAAAAATATGTTGAATTGTTTCCTCGTTAATACAGAAAAAACACTTTTTGTCTCCCCTCCAATTTCTTTTGAGCAGATTATCTTTAGTTAGAACTATCCCTCTTTTGAGATACCATAGGAATATTTTCACTTTTAATGGAATTTTAATTAACCAAAAAAGTTCCTAATGGGGACTAGAGAACTGCCAATTAGTGCCTCATAGAAAGACTGTACTGGAAAAAGTCCAGACTTATTCAAATTCCACTTGAAAACATCTTTTTGAGAGATCAGGTGTAAATTAACAATTCTCAAAATTAACTCATTCCACGCATGTAGCTTAGGCCCAGCAATAGGTCTTCGAAAAGAAATATTTAAAGGTGCCATTCTCAGAATATTCGCCACTGTATCATCCTTTCGCCTTACCACATTATAAAGGAGTGGATATTGACTTTTCAGTGGAGAGTCTCCTAACCAAATATCTGCCTAAAACCTAGTTTGCATTCCATTTTTAATCTCGAATGAACCAAAACGAAAAAACTGACCTTTGATTTTCATTAGACCTGACAAAAAATGGGAAGTTCTAGGATTATTAACCATCTGCGAAAGACACTTCCCACCCAAATATTTTCTTTTTAACATAGATTGCCATACTCCTTCATTAAGTAATTTAGACAACCATTTTCCCAGTAGACTTTTATTTTTTGTGTTTAAGTTCTGAATACCTAGACCGCCTTGCTCTTTTGGTGAACACATTAAACTCCACTTAGCAAACCTATACTTTCGTTTATGACTGTCGCTCTGCCAGTAAAATCGAGAGCAATAAAAATCTAATCTTTTGAGAACCTCCCTAAGAACCTCAAAAAAGGATAACATAAACATAGACAGACTTCTAAGCACCGAATTAATAAGCACTAATCGTCCACCAACAGACATATTTTTTTCCTTTCTAACAGCTAAGCTTGTTTTCAACTCTATCCTCAACCCCTTTCCAATCACAATTCCTTCATTTTCTGAAGTGAATCGAAATACCTAAATACCTGAAAGGAAAGGCACCTACTTCATAACCAAATAACTAAGTATACTGTGATTCAACATTTTTGGTAGTACCAAAACAAAAAAATCTCACTCTTGTGGAAATTAATCCTTAAACCTGATAATTGTTCAAAGACACATAGAATAAGTTTGAGATTTTTTGCTTGTTCTAAATCATTATTCAGGAAGAGGATAGTGCCATCAGCATACTGTAAAATGGACAACCCATCATCAATCAAGTGGAGAACTACTCCTGATAAAAGACCACCTTCTTTAGCTAGAGATAAAGATGACAAGCATGTCCACAACAAGATTAAAAAGAATTGGGGACATAGGATCACCTTGCCTCGGAGCCACGCACTTAACATTTATCCTGCATTATCTATCGCTTTTGTCATGCATTTCTAGTGGTTCATTTCTTGAATCCACGTATTGTATTACTCGAGACCTTGGATTTCTGTAGTCTATGTGAACTGCACTGGAAGTTGGGAACAGTATGTTGTCTGTCTGATGAAAATGTTCTTTTTACGCATGCTTTTGTCGTCTGCAATTTAGTTCCTCCTGTTGCTACTTTTATCTTGCATGTTATTTGATTACATCTGATATACGTCTAGTGTCTTGTGGTGTATGTTGCTGTCTACTTGTGTATGGTTGGTCATTCTCCTGCATGAAAAAACTTGCTAGGAAGGTAAGGTACACAAGGAAAATACATGTACAAAACAAACTGTATCTCATATTCACTTCATTCACAAAAGAAAGCCGTTTTTTATATCAACACGGTTTCCAAAATGTAACTTTAACCACTCATTTTATTGTAATATATTTACTAAACATATTAAAATTATAATATATTAAAATACTTTTTAAAACAAATCTACTGTATCATTTTCATACATTCATTCTAAATATTCAAAAAGTTATTGTTTGCCAAAGTTTAGAATATTTGACCGTATGTTACCAAAACGATTTTCTTTTGTAACTACCACCAAAGTTTAGCCATCTTTATTGGTTAGCGACTTAGCATGCCAATCAAGACCAGAGCATGGCGCTTGGGAAGCACGGTGGGAAGCTCAAGCGAAAACTGACCAAGAAGAAGGCGGTGGCACCGGCGTCGGCGGTGAGCACAAGGGAGGAAGAGAGCCAAGAAGGAGGCAGACGCACCAACGATGGTGGAGGACGGCGATGCTGTGGTGAGCGACGGGAAGCGTGTTGTCGTTGCGGCTTGGTGAGTGCGTGTGTGCGGGTGATTTCGTTTTGGGATTTTGGATGATATTAAGGTGATTCTTAGTAAAAGGTTTTGGGTTTTGGGTGAGATTAAGGTGATTCTTAGTTTAAGATCAACTTAGTGGGGTTATGAGTCAGATTAATGGGTGAAAAGGGTGGAGTTTTTAGGTTATTTTGTGGTCTAGATGGGGTAAAAAGGTGGAACTTTGGGGCAACTGATTTTTGGGGAGAAATCTGAAGGGCTACGGGTAGGCTACGCTAGCGCAAATTAATAAAAATTCTACCCGTAAACCAAGATCACTGCAGTTATAGATCACGGAATTACCACTAGACAGCGAGTGCGGAATTGATGCAACTGCGTCAGGCGAGTAGTCGTACTACGTTGATGTAGCACGTCGGGGCAGAGTAGTCGTACTACTTCCTCGTCCTCGTCGCGGCGTCAACGTCTGACTCCTCTCTTGCGGTTCGTCCAAGCGCTTCTGATCTGGCGCCTCACGGTATCCACGTGCGGGAGAAGCGGCGCCGCCGGACTACTAGATCGCGGCGACAGGCGTGGGAGGGTGGCGGCGAGGGTTTGAGGATGTCACGAAAAACTCATCATGAAACACATGCGCCCTTGCCCTCCTTTTATAGACGTCCTTACAATGGGCTTCTACCAATAGAGGCCCATTAGGACTCAATGCTTGATCTAATTCGGATCCAATCCGAATTAGGCTTCAACCATAAGTGTGTGACCCTATAGGTTCACGTGCGTTTAGACATGTGCAGTACACATACTTGGTCAATAGTTGGTAGCGGCCTCTAGCAAGGCGTGCCAACTCCTAAGCGTACACAAAGATCATATCAGACGAACCATCACAACGTTATGTACATGCCAATCCCTTTGCCTCACGATATTCGATTCGAGCTCCAAGTGACCACTCTTTCTCGATCCTGTGATCCAGAATCCCTTACTAGGTTAACTCTTAACCTTAAGTAGCATGGCCATGCATTTGGATCCGATCACTCGAGGGCCAGAGATATCTCTCTCATGTAGAGAGGGCAAATCCCATCTCGTGACCATGCCTCGCATGACATGCTTCATGACAAACCAAAGCTACCTTTATAACTACCCGATTCACGGAGTAGCGTTTGATAGCCCCTAAGTAGGTCGATTCACATCTCAAGTACATGCGACAATCTCGGGTCTAAGGACAAAGGCGTACACATTGTGTAGAGAACCATAAGTATAATCGTTATGTCTCATGTTGGGTCGGTCCAACCCCATGTTCTAAACATGTGTCCACATTATTGGTTTGACATCTCCATGTCTATGACACGTGAAACATGGTCATCAACGATACATGTGCTAATCCATCATTCATGTATGTCCTCACATGAACTCCGACTAGGGACAACTTTAGAATAACCATATAAGTAAAGAGTTTCACAAACAAGTCACATACTTGTTAATCAACACAAAGGCAATATTCAAGGAACATTTATTAAATCATGGATACAACGAAATATCATCATCTCTATGATTGCCTCTAGGGCATATTTCCATGATCTCCCACTTGCACTAGAGTCAATCTAGAAGATATCTAATACCCATAGCTCTTGTGTGTGCCTCATGCTTAGGCGTGGGAGAGGCTTAAATCAAAGGATCTGAAATATTCAAATCCGTGTGTATTTTGCATATCTTTAAATCTCCTCGATTGAGGATCTCTCGAATGAGATGAAACCGCCGTAGTATGTGTTTGTTCCTTTGGTGATTCCTCGGCTCCTTGGCTTGCATAATGGCCCCACTGTTATCACGATAAAGATCTAGAGGATCGCACGCACTAGGAACCACACCTAGTTCAGTTATGAACTTCCTTATCCAAACACCTTCCTTCTTTGCTTGAAGCGCAATGTACTAAACCTCCGTTGTAGAGTCGACAAGCGATCTCTGCTTGGAACTCTTCCAATGACCGCACCACCGTTCAAAATGAACACAAAACCGATTGCGATTTGTAATCGTCTTTGTCGGTTTGGAAGCTTGCATCGGTGTAACCATTTACAACGAGCTCTTCCTCACCTCCGTAGACTAGGAACACATCCTTAGTTCTTCTCAAATACTTGAGGATGTTTTTAACATTGTCGATGACTCTCACCGGGATCGACTGGTATCTCTTTCGTAACACTTAGAGCATAGGAAACATCTGGCGAGTACATATCATAGCATACATGATAGATCCAATGGCCGAAGCATATGGAATCTTACTCATGCGATCTCGCTCATCAGTTGTCGAAGGACACTGAGTCTTGCCAAGATTTATGCCATGAGACATGGGCAAGAACCCTTTCTTTGCCTCCTCCATGTTGAACCGTTTCAACACTTTGTCAATGTAAGTACTCGGCTTAATCCTATTAGCCTTTTGATCTATCTCTATAGATCTTAATACCCAAAATATATGCCGCTTCCCTAAGTCCTTCATTGAAAAACTATTTTTCGGTGAGGTCTTAACGGACTCGAGCATAGGAATATCATTTCAATCGGTAATATGTCATCTACATATAAGATTAGAAATCTGACGAGCTCCACTTGCCTTCTTGTAGCGCAAGATTCTTCTTCGTTTTGATGAAGCCAAACCCTTTGACCACTTCATCAAAGCGAATGTTCCAACTCGAGATGCTTGCTTCAATCCATAAATGGATTTTTGAAGTTTGCATACTTTTCTAGCATTGATTGGATCGACAAAACCCTCGGGTTGTATCATATACCGTCCTCGGTTAAATTTCCATTAAGGAAAGCCATTTTGACATCCATCGCCATATCTCATAGTCGAAATATGCAAACAATAGCTAGAATGATCCGTATAGATTTAAGCATCGCTTCTGATGAGAAGGTCTCATCGTAGTCAACTCCTTGAACTTGCCGAAAACCTTTTGTGACAAGTCGAGCTTTATGGATATGAACATTTCCATCCATATCAATCTTCTTTTTATAGATCCATTTGCACTCTATGGTTTTAACACCATCAGGCGGGTCAACCAAGTTCCAAACTTGATTGTCTCCCATGGATGCTATCTCGGATCTCATGGCACTATGCCATTTCTCAGAGTCTGGGTCCATCATTGCTTCCGCATAGGTCGTAGGCTCATCATTGTCTAACAATAACATATCTCGCGTATTGCGGAGCCTTTCCGACCTTCGTGGTGGTGGTGCTTCCTTTGCCATGGGTTCCTCAACTTGTTCTGCCACGTGGGCATCATTCGTCGAGTCTTCCCCGATTGGCTCATCTTGAACCTCTTCAAGCTGCACCGTTCTTCCACTTGTCTCCCTGTTGAGAAACTCTTTCTCTAGGAAAACACCACTTCGAGCGACAAACACTTTGCCCTCTAGTCGGTTGTAGAAGTAATATCCAAAGGTTTCCTTCGGATATCCCACGAAAATGCATTTATCCGATTTGGGTGTGAGCTTGTCCATTTGTAGTAAACTTGACAAACGCCTCACATCCCCAAATCTTTAGAAAAGACAAGCGTGACTCTTCGGTCCATATCTCATATGGTGTCTTAACTACTGATTTAGGCGGTACCCTATTAAGTGTGAAAGCTGCCGTTTCTAGGCGTAACCCCAAAATGATAATGGTAGATCTGTGGCTCATCATCGATCGAACCATGTCCAACAAGGTCCGATTCGCGCTCGGATACCCGTTTCTTTGAGGCGTTCAGGCGGTGTTAGGCTGTGGAACAATTCCGCAACTCTTGAGATGATTGCTAAATTCATGACTCAAATACTCGCCACCACGATCGGATCGCGAGCCTTAATTTTCTTGGCACGTTGATTTTCAACTTCATTCGGAACTCTTTGAACTTTTCAAAAGTTTCAGGACTTATCTTCATTAAGTAGACATAGCCATATCTACTATAATCATCGATGAAAGTTATGAAGTAATGAAATCCACCTCTAGCGATCGTGCTCATTGGTCCACATACATCAGTATGTATGATTTCCAACAAGTCTGAGGCCCTCTCAAAAGAACCTTTGAAAGGTGACTTGGTCATCTTACCAAGCAAACAAGCTTCACATGTCTCGTATGATTCAAAATCAAACGAAGTTAGAAGACCATCATCATGGAGCTTCTTCATGCGCTTTTCACTTATGTGACCCAAACGACAATGCCAAACATAGGTGGGATTCAAATCATTAGGCCGAAGTCTTTTAGCATTTATGTTAAAGATGGGCGCATCATCAAGATTTAAAATAAATAACCCATTCACAATGGGCGCAAAAGCCATAAACATTCCATTTTTAGAGATCAAACAACCATTGTCTTTGCTTGCAAATGAATAACCATCTCTCATCAAACATGAGGGGGATAAAATGTTTCGACTCATACTAGGAACATAATAACAATTATTCAATTCCATAATAAATCTTGAAGGAAGCTGAAGTTGCATGGTGCCGACGGTCACGCATGACAACCCTTGCTTTATTTCCGGCGAAAATCAACTTCACCTCTTGTGACTCCTCTACTTCTTATTAGCCCTCGCATCGAGTTGCAAATGTGAGCAACTGATCCGGTATCAAATACCCAAGAGTTAATAGGAGAATCAGCAAGAAAAATGTCTAAAACATTTATGACAAGTGTACCATGGGTGGAAGTCTTACTTCCAGCCTTCTTCTTGCATTCCTCGGAATCCATGTACTTCTTGCAGTTTCTCTTCCAGTGGCCAGTTTCTTTACAATAGAAGCATACTGTCTCAGCTCCAGGTCCAGCATTGGGCTTAGGCGTTGGTTTCGAGATCATATCTTTAACCTTGCCCTTATTCTTTGCCCATGGCTTCTTACCCTTTTCTTGAAGCTAGACTTGTTACTTGACCATCACATGGCTAGGCCCTGCACACTTCTTAATGTCACTCTCTGCTTTGTTTTGAGCATCCCACAAAGCTCATTAAGGCCCTTTTCCACCCCATGCATATGGTAGTTGAAATGAAATGTCCATAGCTAGGTGGAAGAGACGTAAAATGAAATCGATTGCCAACTCTTGGCCAATTGGAAAACCAAGTTTATCCAAAGTCATTGTAACCAACCATTTTGATCACATGTGGGCCTCACGGGTGCACCTACATTAACTTGCATTCGGAAAAGCCTTAGAGACATTGAACCGTTCGATCTGGCTTTGTATGCGAACATGTCCTAAGCGCCATGATCATATCATACGCTTCGATCCTCAAACCGCTTTTGAAGGTCGGGTTCCATGCATGCAAGCATAAGACAGCTAACCTCAAGAGAATCATCACATGCTTTCTTGTGGCGGTTTTAACGGCCAATTGCGCATTATTAGCGAGCTCTTACGGGATTGGGGTGTCGAGCGTTTTCCTTTTATCGCGCCGAGAACAATTCTCGAGTTACGGACCATCCGAATAGTTTGTTCCATTTAATTTTTCTTTCTCAAGAATCGATCGCAAAGCAAAAAGGGTGTCTTGTGGTTGCTAGATGCCATTGATCTACAATAGGAAATGCAAAATACTAAGACAAATAAAACCATGATAGAGTAAACTGTATTAAACAAATTTAATAGAATGTACTCCCACTAAAATCAACATCCCTCTATTGATTCTTAGCGATTCAAGATCCGCAATTAACAAGTCTACTAGTGAGCTTTTGCATCACCGCTAGGAGACAAGTTAATTCGGTAAGCAACACCTTACTAATCATATCTCTATATGACTCTTGTTGTTGGGTGACATCTCTATGCCCCGGCGCCCAACCTTTATGCCCCAAGGCCCATAACCTTTATGATAACCTTGTTAAGTTCACCAACCCTTATGCATGTATGTATCCGATACAAACCCATCTAGTCAAGGAAAGTCGATGGTGCCCTAATTTTATAGACCCACCATCAATTTACAAGACATGGGATGGTGCAGAGTTTAGTTGGGAGGGCATATGTTTAACTTAACATTTTGTGAGGATCGCTTTACTTCTACCATTCAAACATGCATAGGAGTAAAACAAGCAGAATAGCATTCACCGGTTGTGACTCGGTATGGCCCATTTTCTCATGGTGATCTCCATCGCCATAGAATCATCCACCATGATGATCTCCATCTCCATGGTTAAAGTGTGCCATCCCTCCAAGTGATGTGTCCTCAGAGTACTAATATAAGCTATTACTCATAACACTAGTAATAAAATACATGGATGCAAGGAATCATCACAAGTCGGCACCTTGAGCCGTTAATACAATACTTTGACAACACAATGGCTCGGTAGTGTTGCGAACCCACACACGAGTCATGAAAATATTACAAAGATGCATCACATACACATTAGGCCATACTGGTCACATGCATCCTGCAAAAACAAGTTATGCATAGAATCGCAATCTCTGGGATAAGGGGTCGGGGTTTCCCCATGGGTTCGAAGGGCGCGCCCATCAGGGTTCGAAGGGCGGCGCCCTCAGGACTCGGGCGTCTGGGACATTTGTAAAAAACAGAGATCCAATCTATGCAATTTTTACTTAGGATTTTGATCGGCAAATCATATTTACCACAAATCGACCATTGTTCCGATTCGACCAATTTGTATTGATCTTTGCGTGCAGCAACCGGTTTTACGTGTCACTGTCTACCCCGATGGCGAATCCGACCGGTAGGGGTATGTTGTTTCACGACCTTAGCAGCATGATCACAGAACATCGATTATCAATCTAGGTTCCGATTCGACCAATCATATTGATCTTCGCATTCCGCAACCGGTTTTACGTGTCACTGTCTACCCCGATGGCGAATCCGACCGGTAGGGGTATGTTGTTTCACGACCTTAGCAGCATGATCACGGAAACCAGATCAGATCAATCCATTACCAGAACTATACAATCGATCACATCGATCATACCGACTTACATATCGCCATATGCAAATCACCCGAACCTATAACATGACAGCAACCGCTCTGATACCACTGAAGGGCTACGGGTAGGCTACGCTAGCGCAAATTAATAAAAATTCTACCCGTAAACCAAGATCACTGCAGTTATAGATCACGGAATTACCACTAGACGCGCAGGTGCGGAATTGATGCAGCACGTCGGGGCAGAGTAGTCGTACTACGTTGATGCAGCACGTCGGGGCAGAGTAGTCGTACTACTTCCTCGTCCTCGTCGCGGCGTCAACGTCTGACTCCTCTCTTGCGGTTCGTCCAAGCGCTACTGATCTGGCGCCTCCACGGTATCCACACGTGCAGGAAGCGGCGCCGCCGGACTACTAGATCGCGCGGCGACGAGGCGTGGGAGGGTGGCGGCGAGGTTTGAGGATGTCACGAAAAACTCATCATGAAACACATGCGCCTTGCCCTCCTTTTATAGGCGTCCTTACAATGGGCTTCTACCAATAGAGGCCCATTAGGACTCAATGCCCGATCTAATTCGGATCCAATCGAATTAGGCTTCAACCCATAAGTGTGTGACCCTATAGGTTCACGTGCGTTTAGACATGACGAGTACACATACTTGGTCAATAGTTGGTAGCGGCCTCTAGCAAGGCGTGCCAACTCCTAAGCGTACACAAAGATCATATCGGACGAACCATCACAGCGTTATGTACATGCCAATCCCTTTGCCTCACGATATTGATTCGAGCTCCAAGCTGACCACTCTTTCTCGATCCTGTGATCCAGAATCCCTTACTAGGTTAACTCTTAACCTTAAGTAGCATGGCCATGCATTTCTGGATCCGATCACTCGAGGGGCCCAGAGATATCTCTCTCATGTAGAGAGGGCAAATCCCATCTCGTGACCATGCCTCATGACATGCTTCATGACAAACCCGAAAGCTACCTTTATAACTACCCAAGTTACGGAGTAGCGTTTGATAGCCCCTAAGTAGGTCGATTCACATCTCAAGTACATGCGACAATCTCAGGTCTAAGGACAAGGCGTACACATTGTGTAGAGAGAACCATAAGTATAATCGTTATGTCTCATGTTGGGTCGGTCCAACCCCATGTTCTAAACATGTGTCCACATTATTGGTTTGACATCTCCATGTCTATGACCTGTGAAACATGGTCATCAACCGATACATGTGCTAATCCATCATTCATGTATGTCCTCACATGAACTCCGACTAGGGACAACTTTAGAATAACCATATAAGTAAAGAGTTTCACAAACAAGTCACATACTTGTTAATCAACACAAAGGCAATATTCAAGGAACATTTATTAAATCATGGATACAACGAAATATCATCATCTCTATGATTGCCTCTAGGGCATATTTCCAACAAAATCAACCAAATCATATTTACTTATTTAGCAAATATCTTCTTTTCCTTTTGTGTTTGCTTGCACTCGCGGATTGTTTGGCACAAAAAACTAATAAATATATTTCATCTCTTGGCGTTTAATTGCTTCTGTAAGCCACGAGAGGAAACTGTTTTGTTCATGTTAAATTTAATTACCTTTTCAATCTGTAGTTAAGTGTGACATAAAGGAAACTGAAAGCAGGATAAGGAAGGTGGAGGAAACAAGCGGGCCTTCTGTTTTATAAGTGTGTGATCCATGAATCATGATCATTTGAAGTTGGAACATACCATGAAATCCAAATTTTAAAGAAGTTATAGGAGTCACAAGTTAAAATATATGAAGTTACTCTTCTAGAAAAAAAAATAGAAGTGTCCAAACTTCTGTCAGATCGCTGTCTGTATTGTAGCCTAGATGTTCATTAAGCTGGCTTGGAGAATCAACTGTCTTCTCAAGACTTTCAACTATTCGAATAGTTAGTTCCTAAAGGAGAGTGGGCCATTTCCTTCTCGGGTTCTAAAAATTGCTGTCCTTGGAGTGCTGATCGTTCAGGAGTTTTTGTAGGTTGTCTTTTATGCAAGCAAACCCCCAATTTTCAATAGAACATAGATTCTTTTGGGGGAACAAGGGAGGTAGAGAACCTCATTTCTATTTCTTATTTCCGTTTTTATAATTCAACAAAAGGGAAATACAAGCAGGATATGTTCTTTATTGTTTCTCAGATCAATGGTCTGCTTGGGATTGCACTGGAGTATATTGGAGAGTCTCATTTTCTTACGATCCCTAATGAAGGATACTAGGAGTTTTTAGTTAGGTGGATGCAACTATTGTTTATGACTACAGGTAAAACTCGAACTGTTTTTTGATGGGAAAGGGTGTAGGAGTTTTCAAGCTTCTTGCTTTCTGCCTTGTGTAGAGTAATATAGTAATGCCTGCATTGACATAGGACAAAGCAAACAGTTCTTTTAACATCAGCCCAACCTGTTTGTATTCACTATGCTCAACTAATATTATTTTTTACTGTAATGAAGTGTTCGTTTTGCCTTGTGGTTCATGGAATTAGTTGGGAAAATTATTTATAACAGGTGATGAAAATAAAGGATTGCATTAGCATTGAATCCAATAACAAGGTCACAAGTTGCATGAAATCACTACGAAATGAAACATTCTTCAGTCCACGTGTCAGAACAAAGAACTATTTGTATTCTCAGTCATGTAAGCTTTTTTTTAGAGACAACACTGAAGATTGATTATGTTTTGTAATAAATCTATTTCCAACAAACTTATTTTGACATTGCACATCGAAAAGAATACTCTCTAATCTCCTTGTTTGGTTGAATGCTTCTGCATGTCTTGTCCAGTCTTCCGTACTCTTAATATGTCATGCTAGTCTTTGTATTGTATTGAATAACTCTTTCTGCAATTCTGCTTATAGTTTCTTCTTATCACTTGCTTCTTTATCCAATTCTTCAGCACCCAGTGCATACAGTTTAAGATCAGAGCTTTGAAGGTGAAGGAGGATCTGGAAAGTGCTATCCCTGGGGTTGTGATAATCAACCCCCGAAAAGTTATCTCCACTGTTAAAATTTCATAATCATCATGAACTTCACCACACTGGGTTTCTGTGATAATCAACCCTAAAAAAGGTTTCTTTCTTTCCTTTGCCTTTCTTGATTGGGTCTAATTCTCAGCCACGCCGTGGGTGCCTTGAGATATGTGAGGAAGGTGCTGAATTGTTCCATTCGCTGCTGGTAATGTAGTTAACTATCTCTGTATTTCTGAATCATATAGTACTCTCAATTAGCTATAACCTTCTTTTCCTTTGAAAGCTAGCCATAATCCCAAAACTTGGCTTTTTGCAATTCTGTTTGATGGTTTCATACTAGCGACCTATTCAACTACATCAATTACATTATTTCTTTGTGATGCCATTCTAATTGATTTTTACTGCATTAGTTAAGAAGCACCATGATTTTGTTTTGTATCTAAGTAACACACTCTAATTGACATGCAGAACATGTCGCGCCCCTTCACAGCAATGAAGAAGCTCGGCATGGATGAAGTCATCAAGGTCATTGTGAAGAAAATCTACTGAATCTGATCGGCCATTCATGGATGCATGGCTCCATTTTGTGATGGTAAGCTTCGAGCTAGCTTGTAAGCCACCAAGTGTACTATTGTGTAGGAACTTGATATTGCACTGGCCATGCACCATAGTGTGGAATCACAGGTCTGTTCCGAGTCCAGTGCAGTCAAGACATGTCGAATTAATTGCAATGGCAATGAATCATAGGTCCGTTCGCAAGGCTTTCCCAAATTTGTCTTGGTAGAATACCTAATTGTTAACCACAATTTTGACATGTTTAACCATTTCGATGTTAATAAACCAAATATTGAAGTGAGGCTTAAGGAAACATATTTTCTGTTTTAAGCATGCATAGTATAGATACTTATTTGTCCAAATCATGGCACTGAATGAACCTGTAATTTCCAATAGAAAAGGGAGAGAAATGAACATGAGTTGGGGCACCTTCATTACAAGTTGAATATCGAACCTACCCCTCAATGCAACTTCATACTAGTATCTTGGATGCGTTTCATCCAAGGGCATCACTTTTAGTAAGGTTTTCCTTAGCTCATAAGTAACAGTTATCGACACTATGTCTTTTGACAATATTAACATTTTTTGTCCTTCATTTATCTAGATCAAAATCACGAATCACAAATGAAGGAAACTGATATATTCCATGAGAAAGTTGGAAAATGACAACACTTATAGGACATAGGGTTAGCAGTACTATGACGAATTTAAAATACATGTTCGTAAAGTACCTAGGAAGAAACTCTGGATCATCTTGTTGTAGACATGGTAGGTGAAGTCATGGACTGAAGTAAGAAAAAGAATGACAAAGTTGCTACTTAATTTTTCTCCGTAATTTGTATTCAATTGTTATTCCTCGTATGTCCTATTCCTCTTCATCCCCTGAAACAACACAACCAAGCGATTTTTTTTGAAATATTTATTTAAAAAAGAAGAATAAAAGGTAGGAAATACTAATGAAAGGTATATGGAATGAACAAGAGGAACAAAGAAATCAAACTAAAAGGAGTAACCGAAGAAACTAAGATGAGGACTTGTGTTAATTTACCTCCAGATATGGTAGAGCGGATGATATTTGTCTCCAAGTTGTATGGATCTCTTGTGTACAGCACATACCATTTCCTTCGATTATATCCATCGTTTGCATATGCCTTGACTTGTTGGATATGGCTCAACTTGTCCCACTCTGGGCTAGATTTTCCCTTGGCTATGGAAGTGAGCAGTGCTAGGCTGCAGTCCAGCAACAAATGCCTTGGGTCTACATCTCTCATGTATTTCGGGAGCACTTCCATGTCGTAATCTTCCAGGCCGAGCCTTTGGAGTGCGGGCACACCCTCCAGTGCCTTCATCTTCAGGCATAAGACGATATCAAGCTTTTGCAATCTGGGGAGATTAGCGATCCTCTCCAGGTCGGGATTCTCACATACTTGAAGCTCAACAATAGAAGAAAAGTTCTCCAGAGAGTTGAGGTGCAGGACGCTGGGTACATCTAAAATTCTCAAAGCCCTTGCATGGTAGGAAAGACCAGGCGGAACACGCCTCAGTTTGCAGCGCTGGAGCGTAAGCAGCTCCAAGACAGGCATGGCTTGCACATTTAGATTTAGTTGCTCAGGCTCCCACTCCCACTCCTCCCATTCCACCATCCCTTCCAACCTCATCTTGCGTAGCCTCGGAAATGCAGCCGCCACCTGGGACGAAGGATGGTAGAGCTGCTGCAGGAATTCAGAGCCAACACGCTTGATGGACGGAGCGCGACGGATCTGAAAGAACTCCAAATAGGGGAGCTGGCACAAGCCATCGAGGAGTTGGGTGCAGCGAGCCAGGTCATCCATCATTAGAATCCTCAAGCTCTTGAAGAGGGGTTTTCGTATTCTTTGTCAACATCATCCACCTTGGGAGCCGCCGACCGAAATATCCTTTGATGGCGAGATTATCTAAGCACAGCGGAGGGCAAAGCTCATCAAACACCTCCTCAATTCGTCGATGCTCTTCCTCATAGATTCCATTTTCCTCTTCGACCAGCCCATCATCTCCCAGTCTAGTGGTGCAGCACAAGAACAGATAGCTAAGATACACCTTTGCACCAAGCCTAGCCTTTGTGGCAGATGATGCAGCAGATACATTCTCTAGATCCTCTAATCCAAGAATCCTAAGCCGGGAAAGAGGACCCAGCTCTTCCAAACTACACCAATCACCATCCACGTGGGCTTGAAACCCAATTAGTGTCCTCAATTCTGTTAGACCACGGAACCCCCTAGGTATAACATGTATGCTTGTGCCATCAAGGCCAAGATACCTCAGCTGCCCTAGCTTTACAATGCCATCAGGAAGTTTCACCAAACTTTCACAACCAACAAGGCTAATGTACTGCAAGAATTTCATCTTGCTGATGCTCTCTGGTAGTCTAGATATATCGGTGTTTGTTAGGGACAAATACCTTAGGTGCTTGAGTTGATACAAAGATCCAACCAGTGTAGCAAAGTTTGCAGATTCTATATGTAGAGTCCGTAGGCTTGATAAAGTACTCACCGAATCACGAGGCTTCATCTTTATATGGCCAATTGATATTAGTGTTCTCAGTGATTTACGTGCATGTAAAAACTCGATCTAACCCATCGGACTCCAATCCTCTGCTTTGTGCAGACAATCGAAGAATCTTTTGTGAACTAAGTGTAGTGACAATATCGGTTTCACCATTATGAGCTACTAGTGATTAGATCTCGCGGCATATCTTGAGCAAATGAGCGAACAACATCATGCATGCTACAAACCCATTGGCCGTACCTTGTATCGGCTCTATAAGGTTCCTCAATATTAACTCCTTATAGCACTCTCTTCCTAATTCTTCTAATTACTTTGAGTTCCCATGAAGAAATCCTTCACTAATCCACATGTTAACAATTGTATAATCAAAGAACACTGTATTTTTAGGGAGAAGGAGTAGTGCGAAGCTCTT
This sequence comes from Phyllostachys edulis, assembly GCA_036346405.1. Lineage (NCBI taxonomy): Eukaryota > Viridiplantae > Streptophyta > Magnoliopsida > Poales > Poaceae > Phyllostachys > Phyllostachys edulis. The sequence continues at coordinate 61,748,283 of CM070566.1, forward strand.
GCTTGAGACAAGGAGGCGAGATCTTCGTAGCTTAAGTATCTTTGCGTAGTTTAGCTCTTGGGGCATTTCGGATCTTGACCATCTAGAATCATGTAAAACCTTCTCCCAATCACGTCGTTGTCTCTCCTTTGGCACAAGAGTCCTCCCATTACTTTGACGACAAGTGGCAAACCACCACATTTTGCTATAATTTGCGGTCCAATATCCTTGACATATCAACCTCGGGTTCATCCATCTCACTTGAGACTACGCAAGCAGTTTAAACCAATAGATAGAGTTAATCTGAAACGTATTAGTAGCGCTCGTTAGTCAGTGCACGTAGGCTACTACCTAAATTGATCGTCTAAGTGAATTTTAGAATTGTGCTTTAATTATTTAAGTTGCGAACTCAAATCGCCAATGTGTGCACGTTGCATGGACTGTACATAACGAAGTCACGACAGATTTGCTATTTCTAAGTCGCCTGGAATTTTCTTAAGTTTAAGTCAATTGTTGTGACCATTGGATTTGTGTAGAGATTGATGTGTCATATGATTGGATGTTGATCCAATAGATAAAAAATATGACTTATTCTTAAGAAAATTTCAGTCACCTTACAATTAGACAATCCCAATAATAGTAATACTACATGTAATTATTTATTTAAAGAAGGCGGTATATTGCACAGCTAGAGGAGTTATGGTTCATGCTTCTAGAGGTAACTGGCTAGTGCTATTAATAAACAAATAAAATAGATTAGTATTAGTATTAGCTTGATTCAAATGTTACTACTATACCCTTCGTTCTTTTTAAGTGACACCCTAGAATCTATGTCGTCAAACTTTCTAATATGTTTAAAAATATTTAGATTGGCTACAGAAAGCTATATCATAAGATTTGTCATTAATTTTTTTATAATATTATAATTTAATTGGTATATAATTAGATAAAGTTACAAAATTAACAGTCAAAGTCATGTCTTGTAGACCATGAAAAAAAACGTCACTTAAAAAAGAACAACATAGGAGTAGTTAATTCGTACAGACCTGCTTCTTGAGCAAGGACCAGGCATCCTCGGGCCCTAATGTGTCGACATGGTGGTAGGGATGCACAGCTTTCATCCCTCTGGTGACTCTTTCATCTCTCGTGGTGACGAGGACTCGACTGCCTGGAGCAGCAGCATTGAGAAACGACGTTTCAAGCACACCCTCCCATGCTCTGTGGCTCCACACGTCATCCATCACCAGCAAGAGCTTCTTCCCCATCAAGGCAGACGTAAGGGCTGGCCCAAGCACGGCCATCGCTTTCTCACTGTGATGGTCTCCCCCTGCCAGGGTGATAGCGGTCCGGAGCAACTTAGCCTTGTTGAAGTCCTGGTTGACGCTCAGCCATATCGTCTTGTTGAACTTGTCCTTTATGGTGTCATCGTTGAAGACCATCTTGGCGAGGGTGGTCTTGCCGATCCCGCCGACGCCCACGATGGCGGCCAACATGATGTTGTCGTTGTTGCCCTCCTTTTCTGTCAGCATCTCCACCAACTTTCTCGTGTCCTCTTCGATCTTCTCCCCGACCACGCCCGCCTGGTGGAGCTCCCCGGACGTCTCGCGACTGGTAGGATGAGAGTCATGTGCCCTTCTACCGCGGTCGTCGTAGGAACTGAGGTTGGCGAAGCTGAAGGCTACGCTCCGCTCCTTGATGCCGTCCAACCTCTGGTTGAGCTCCTTGATGCCACTGCCGATGTCATGGGCAAAGAGGGGATTCCGCAGGCAGAAGAGCAAGGGGTTGAAGCACCCCATGTCTGCTGGGGATGGACCATGCTCAATGGCCTTGAGCTGGCAGAGATCGAGGATGTCGGTGGCGTCGTACATGGCATCCTTGAGCTCCCTCACCCACCCCTGGACACTCTGGTCGGTGATGTTCCGCCTATCGGCATCGGCGAGCAATTTCTTGAGGTCCCCAAGCTTGACGCCCATCTTGTCGATCTCACCTGAGACTTGAAGCAGCAAGTGCACCTCCTCTCTCGCCATCTGTGTCAGCATATTTAGGACGTAGGATGCAAAAGCATCTAGGACCATCGCCATCACTGCAGGTTTGGTTCTTGCTGTTACAAAGTTAAACCAAACACCATCTCCATCATTATTAGTTTCTACTGAATATACTTTAACATCCATTTTCAATTGTAATATATTTGTAAAATCTATTAAATCATAATATTATGAAAGTATTTCTCGAGAAAATCTATATACTCATCAAATTCATATAGTCAATCTAGATATTCATGAAGACATATATTGTTGCTAAAAGTACACAAACTTTTTGCACGCATTCTGATACTTAATTTTTTTGGCTGGATATTAACACGGCTCCCAAAACAAAAATTTCCCTATACTTTCTATTGTAATGTATGTTACCTTACGAGAGAATCATTGAGACAAATATACCCATATCATTGTGATATGGCCGATCTAAATATTCATAAAGATATAGATGATCAAAGTTAAAGATACTTGGACTCTTATTTTTAACTAAATGGAGTAGCTAGCAAGGTAAAATTAGACAACTCAAACGTGAATGTACACAAATACCACGAAGATGTTGCGCGGAAGTGGAGGGAAATAAGTAACAAAATAGACATATACTAGCAATATAGTTATACGAAGGCTGTCAATATGTATGGGTCCAACTAGCAGAGAGAGAAAAAAAAGAGGGAGGAAGGGGCATATTATCAACTCACCTCAACTAGCAGAGGCCAAGTCTTGAGTCTTAGGCTCTTTGCTCTGGAGTAAGCTGTGGCGGAGGGCGAGATGAGCAGCGGATGTATATATATATAAGCAAGGTGGAATTATTTAATGTAGTGTTAACATACTTTTTTCTTTGCCCGATGGATAACCATGGCAAACTCATGTTTGTCAATTCTGAAAAGAAGGGTCAATGTGCTGAAACATCTTGTGTTCATACGTAAGCTTGAAAGGGTCGAGATGTCCAAGATTGGGATTTTTTAAAAAAGTCCTATGTGATGCTAAGGGTTCAACTAGTTTGTCTATCTGATGCCTGCCTAAGCCCTACACAAGTTTAAATTGCAGAAATTACATGCGAGAATATAAAGGGGCAAGAGAATGCAATCATAGGTTGATACACGATTTTCGACTTAAATCTATTCTACAACTAGCGGAATTACCCACACAATTGTGTGGCTAGATATTAAGATACTATTGTCCTTGCTATACAACTCTAATTCCTATGATTGAAACTACAATTGTATTTGTTATACAAATCTAATACTATGTATGAATAATTTGCACCGTTATAATTTGGCGCCACCAAAATAACCGGCGTAAATCCTTCTCTTTTTTTTCTCGATTAATGAGATAATTTCTAGAAATTTTCTTTTTAAAGATTATTGTGGTATTTTCTTGCCATAAAAAAGAAGAAGATGTCTTAGAATATCACCGGTGTTTGTATTTATATAGATATCATGATCAAACTCATCTCCTTGGCCATGGCAAGCTCGAGGAGTCCTTAGTCTTGCATTAATACCGTAGCCTGTTACCATTTTCCACTTAGAGTCACTATCAACGCCCATAGCCAAACTGATGCCATCACCGGGACCCAAATAATGATTAAGCTAATCACTAATCACTAAAACCCAAATTAAGGACCCAGATGCTTACAAAGTTTGCTAGCTCATTTTACCAGTAATATTATGGCTTGCCTAGCTAGCTCTTCGTTTCTACGTAAGCTCTCGTTGGGAGCTGCGATTAAACTAATCCTCGATAGAGCAGGAAATGCTAATTTACTGCACAAATAATTGAGCAAGTCCTATCGATCCTATTGATGGTTGAAAGTGATGACCCAATCAGGCCTCTAAACTCTCTTCATCTGCATGCGTTTCTGAAAGATGAGTAGAGTCCAGAGAGTTACTTGGCTCTGTACTGGTTAACCAAATATGTGCTGAAGTCCTGCTCTTTGATTCTGATCTGCTCATCAAACCACCCGTTATTTCTTCTTGACTTCGATGCTAATTTACTGCACAAATAATTGAGCAATTTTCCATAGGCTGTTTCAAAGTGATATATCTTGGAGACGGCCTTGTTTCAAAAACGGTAAGTCCTGGTCATTATCAAGTTGGTCTAGAAAAACAAAGACTCGGGAGGTTATTTGAGTGAATCACGGCAAGGGAAGGTCATATTAGTCTGCTAGGAAACTAATAAAACCTGAGGATCAGGGTATAATAAAAACATGTTAGTATCACTATATAGTCTGTACTGGTAAAAGAAATCCATATGTTGGTATGAAAAGAGAAGACTTGGAAGAGTATTTGAGTCAAGCAAGGCAAGAAGATAGCAACTTTTACCAACCGTGTTGAACCCCTAGTTTAACAAGCCATTTCGCCCCAAGCAAGTGCTGGTTAAGAAACACCCTTATGTTATTGTCATTGAGTCGGTCAAGTGAACAAGTTCAAATCATCTCCCATAATATCACTATATAGTCAGAGGTTTGTTTGAAAGAAGGTGAGGAGTTAATAAAAGAAACAGTGAGCCAATGTTGGCTTTACAATGATAAGCTGTTACCGACCGTCCGATGCGTTGGAGGAGGAGCCGCCATCGTTGGGTCGGTGAAGATGAAGTCGGTGATGGCGGCAGCGGTCTGGTGATGGTGCTTCCCGTCGCTGACTTCGCGTCCCTCTAGATCGGTTAGGGTTTTGTCGGGTGGGGATTGCGGCTTAGGCCAACCTCGTACTCAGAGCCGCTGGCCCCACCCTCTATATATAGCCTTGTGACGGGGCCCATCAGCCGATGGTGGTGGACGCCCCGATCGAGCGCGGATCAAGGCCCGATTAGCCGTTGGGCTAATCGGCTGAGATCAATCTAACATTCTCCCCCTTGATCTCAACCTGTGCTTTAACTTTAATTACTTTTGACTTTACTCATTCCATCACAGATTAGTGCACAGAACATGTCTCATCGTCACGGTCAATCGCCGATAGATTTAATAGCTACAATACACCTCTCGTTCAAATAGTTACTTTAATCTTTTGGGCCATCTTTTAGTTCAGGAATCATAGGCTTTCCCTTAAACCCATCTGGCTACATGTTCTCTCGAACACGTTGGGTGGTAAGCCTTTAGTAAGCGGATCCGCTAACATCTTTCTTGTACTTATATGCTCAAGACTTATTATTTGATCCCGAACTTTATCTTTCACAACATAGTACTTTATGTCAATGTGTTTGGCAGCACCACTTGACTTATTGTTGTGGGCATACGTTACTGCGGGTTCATTATCGCAGTACAACTTAAGTGGTCTATTGATGTCGTCAACCACTTTTAAACCGGGTATGAACTTCTTTAGCAGTTCACCGCCCGTAGCCTCATAACATGCTACAAACTCGACATACATTGTGGGCGATGTAGTGACGGTTTGCTTTGAGCTTTTCCACGATATAGCTCCTCCTGCGAGTGAACACATATCCGGATGTAGACTTTCTATCATCTCCCGCAAAATCAGAATCTGTATACCCCACTATATGGAGTAAATCTGATCTTCTGTATGTCATCATGAGGCCTTTTGTTCCTTGCAAATAACGCAAGACTTTCTTTATCAATTTCCAATGTTCTATTCCAGGATTGCTCTGGAATCTGCCAAGTAACCCGGTAACAAATGCTAAGTCAGGGCGTGTGCACACTTGAGCATACTGTAAGCTTCCGACAGCTGAAGCATATGGAACCGCTTTCATTTGATCGATCTCATATTGGTTCCTGGGGCATTGAAAATCCCCATATCTGTAAGCCCTTGACTATAGGTGCGGTGAAGGACTACATTTATGCATCCCAAATTTCTTTAAGACTTTCTCTATGTATGTCTTTTGTGATAGTCCCAATATCCCTTTGTTTCTATCCCGTGAATTTCAATCCCTAGAACGAACAAAGCTTCACCAAGATCTTTCATATCAAAGTTTGAGGACGAAACTTCTTTGTCTCCGAGAGTGATCGACATCACTACTAGCCGAGGATATCATCCACATCTGAGGATTAGGAAGATAAACTTCCCATCTTTAAACTTTGCATAAACACGCTTGTCCTCTACATTCTCTTTAAACCCAAATTTTCTTATTGTCTTGTCAAACTTCAAGTACCCTTGTCTTGAAGCTTGCTTTAACCCATAAATCGATTTCTTTAGGCGGCATCCCATTCTTTCATTTCCTTCCATGACAAAACCTTTCGGTTGTGCCATGTAAACATTTTCCTCCAAATCCCCATTAAGAAATGTCGTCTTTACATCCATCGATGTAACTCTAAATCATAATGTGCTACTAATGCCATTATGATTACGAAGAATCTTTACATGAGACCGGAGAAAAGGTCTCATTGTAATCAATCCTTCTCTTTGCGTAAATCCTTTTGCCACAAGTCGCGCTTTGTATCTTTCTACATTCCTTGGGAGTCAAGCTTTGTCTTGTAGACCCATTTACCCTCTTGTTTTGGCTCCTTTAGGAATAATTTCCAAGTCCCGGACTTTATTAGTCTTCATGGACCTCATTTCCTCTTCCATGGCTTCAAGCCATTTTGAGGAATTTTCGCTTTCATGGCTTCTTCAAATGAGGTGGGATCATCCTCCATTTGAAACTCCTCTCAGATGATAATCGATAATCATCGAAATAGTGATCTTCTTACTCTTTGAGACCTCCTCGGGGCCTCCTCATTTGGTATATCTTCGCTTTGAAATTGCTTTGTTGCTCCCCTCATCTGTGGCAATAGGTTCTATAGGATCCTGAAGAACAGGTTCCTCATTATCATTCATTGTTGCCACAGAGGAACAATAACAGTGCTAGCACCACGTTGTCTTGCACCTTTGTCGGTGCGGCAATGCACGGCAGTAGTGTGAAGAATGGCTCTTGAATCATCGAAGGGCGCATACACCGCTTCTCTTCAAGATCAATCTCACGAGCTACCATACTTCCTCTCATCATTTCATCCTCTAAGAAGACGTGTCTCGTTTCTACAAACTTTGTATATCTGTCGACAAGAGAAGCGAAAACCTTTTGACTTTTCGGGGTAGCCAATGAAATGGCAACTTCTTGCTTTTGGGATCAAGCTTCCCAAGGTTTGGGTTAAATACTTTAGCCTCGTGAGACTCCCCACACACGTAAGTGGTTTAATGAGGAACTCTTCACATCCACAACAACTCGCAGTGTTTTGGGCACCGACTTACTAGGCACTCTGTTGAGAATATGAATGGCGGTTTTCAACGCCTCCATCCATAGACTCAATGGCGGTGTGGAATAGCTCATCATGCTTCGCACCATATCCATCGAGTGCAGTTGCGTCTTTCGGCTACTCCATTTTGTTGAGGTTCGCCGGTGTAGAATCTTGGGCTACTATACCATTTTCTGTAAAAATCTTGCAAAGGTCCGAGAACTTGTCCATATGGGGTATGTCGACCATAGTACTCCCCCCCACGGTCAGATCGGACTATCTTAATCTTTAAATCGTGTTGGTTTTCAACTTCAGCCTTAAATATCTTGAATTTATCCAAGGCTTCATTTCTTACCCCATCCGCGAAGATATTGTCTAAGAAATCTGACCTTACATTGCCAAATTTGTAAGGTGGAACGACCTCTAGTTTTCTTTTTCTACACCTCAGTCACCATCTCTCTAAACCCCTCTCGACACAACCAGCCTAATTCAAATTTAAATAAAGGTTGATTCCCTCTATAAGAGGCCTCTCTCGTATTTAAAAGTAGATGCGTGTGATCGGACAAAGACCTTTCAAGAGTATTAACTGTAACCAAAGGAAATTTATTTTCCTAGTCCGTACTCATTAAAACTCTGTCCAGCTTTTCAAAGGTTGGATTAGGTAACGAATTGACCCAGGTAAATTGTCTACCAGATAAATCAATTTCTCTTAAGTCTAAAGTATTAATCACAGCATTAAACAAGAAAGGCCATCTACTCAAAATTGTCATTATTTTTTTCACCCACGTGCCTGATAATATTAAAATCACCCCCAATTAAAATGGGAAGTGGTTCTTTCCTACAGGAAAGAATAAGTTCAGTAAGAAACTTCTCTTTAAACTGAGGTTGTGCTGCACCGTAAATAGCCACAAGAACCCATAGGAAATTATCGTCTCTATTTTTTAAGTGAAACTTTACATAAAAATCACCAGCATCAATAGAACCAATATTATAAACCCACAGGTCCACCCCTGAAAGGATACCTCCCGACCGTCCTTGTGGCGGAGAGAAATGCCACAAAAAGTCTCGTCCACCACAAACATGATTAAGATTGGATATATATGAAGTTACTCTTCTAGAAAAGAAATAGAAGTGTCCAAACTTTGGCAGGCCCATTTGCAAATTATGGTCCCCTTTGGAACACGGGAATATTTTTTGATTTCAACGGGAATTGAATTCTTGCATTCCAAACAGGCCCTATGTAGTTTCACTCTCGCAGTTACCGCCTTCACTTCTGTTGGATCACTGTTTGTATTGTAACCCAGATGTTCATTAAGCTGGCTTGGAGAATCAAATGTCTTCTCAAGACTTTTAACTATTTGAATAGTTAGTTCCTAAAGGAGAGTGGGGCATTTCCTTCTCGGGTTCTAAAAATTGATGTCCTTGGAGTGCTGATTGTGCAGGAGTTTTTGTAGGTTGTCTTTTATGCAAGCAAACCCCCAATTTTCAATAGAACATAGATTCTTTTGGGGAACAAGGGAGGTAGAGAACCTCATTTCCATTTATTTTAACAAAACCTCATTTTCGTTTTTATAATTCAACAAAAGGGCAATACAAGCAGAATATGCTCTTTATTGTTTCTCAGATCAATGCTCTGCTTGGGGATTTGACCGGAGTATGTTGGAGATAGTCACATTTTCTTATGATCCCTAATGCAGGATACTAGGAGTTTTTAGTTAGGTGGATGTAACCATTGTTTATGACTATAGGTAAAACTCTAACTGTTTTTTCATGGAAAAGGGTGTAGGAGTTTTTAAGCTTCATGCTTTACGCCTTGTGTAGAGTAAGATAGTAATGCCTGCATTGACATAGGACAAAGCAAACAATTCTTTTAACATCAGCCCAATCTGTTTGTATTCACTACGCTCAACTATTTTTTTTTACTGTAATGAAGTGTTCCTTTTACCTTGTGGTTCATGGAATTAGTTGGGAAAATTATTTATAACAGGTGATGAAAATAGAGGATTGCATTAGCATTGAACCCAATAACAAGGTCGCAAGTTGCAACAAATCGCTGTGAAATGAAACATTCTTCAGCCCATGTGTCAGAACAAAGAACTATCTATATTCTCGGTCATGTAAGCTGTTTTTTTAGAGACAACACTAAAGATTGATTATGTTTTGTAATAAATCCATTTCCAACAAATTTATTTTGACCATGCACATCGGAAAGAATACTCTCTAATCTCCTTGTCTAGTTGAATGCTTCTGCAAGTCTTGTCCAGCCTTCCGTAATCTTAATATGTAATGCCAGTCTTTGTATTGTATGGAGTAACTCTTTCTGTAATTCTGCTTGTAGTTTCCTCTTATCACTTGCTTCTTTATCCAATTCTTCAACACCCAATGCAGACAGTTTAAGATTAGAGCTTCGAAGGTGAAGGAGGATCTAGAAAGTGTTGTCCCTGGGGTTTCGTGATAATCAACCCGAAAAGGTATCTCCACCGTTAAAACTTCAAAATCATCATGAACTTCACCACCTTTGGGTTTTCGTGATAATCAACCCTAAAAAGGGTTTATTTGTTTCTTTTGCCTTTCTTGATTGACATCATCATTTTTTTGTCTAATTCTCAGCCATGCCGTGGGTACCTTGAGATATGTGAGGAAGATGGTGAAGTGTTCATATCATTATTTGGTAATGAATCATATAGTACTCTCAGTTAGCTATAACCTTCTTTTCCTTTGAAAGCTAGATATAACCCAAAAACTTGGCTATTTGCAATTCTGTTTGATGGTTTCATACTAGCAACCTATTCAACTACATCAATTACACTATTTCTTTGTGATGCCATTCTAATTGATTTTTACTACATTAGTTAAGAAGCACCATGATTTTGCTTTGTATCTAAGTAACACACTCCAATTGACATGCAGAACATGTCGTGCCCCTTCACAGCAATGAAGAAGCTCGGCATGGATAGAAGAAGTCATCAAGGACATTGTGAAGAAAATCTCCTGAATCTGCTCGGCCATGCATGGATGCATGGCTCCATTTTGTGATGGTAAGCTTCGAGCTAGCTTGTAAGCCACCAAGTGTACTCTTGTGTAGGAACTTGATATTGCACTGGCCATCACCACTACAAAACGTGTCATACTAGACGCCTCATCACAGACGGTTCCTTTGGAACCGTATGTGTTGTCCTTCACAAACGGTTCATATCACGAACTGTCTGTGATAGTATTACAGACGATTCGTATTACAAACCGTCTGTGATAAGTACCTCGTCATAGACGGTTTGTATCACGAACCGTCTGTGATACTATTACAGACGGTTCGTATTACGAACCATCTGTGATAAGTACCTCATCACAGACGGTTGGTGATATGAGCTGTCTGTGATATGTGATTCACAACGTGGGAGTTCGAAAGATTTGAACGCATGTGCGGGAGTAGCAGGAGTCCTTATATATTATATTCGGTCCTCCAACCTCCTCTAGTCCCCAACCTCCGATAGTCCTCCTCCTCCGGGCTCGGTCCTCCCTTGCTCCCGCAGTCCTCCTCCGAGCTTCGACTGGTCGCTGCTCCTCCGGTCCTCCCTTGCTCGCTGCTGGTCGCTGCTCCTCTGGCTGGTCGCTGCTCCAACCTCCTCTAGGCCTCCTCCAACGCCGACCTCCTCCATCCTCCTCCGACATCGCCCGACCTCCTCCAGTCCTCCCGACTTTGAGCTTTTGTTGTGTATGAGTGTATGAGTGTATGTGTATCCATGAATCCATGTTTGGGAGGCTTGGGTATATGAGCTTCTGTTGTATATGAGTGTATGAGTGTATGTGTATGAGTGGCTTGGGTATATGAGCTTCTGTTGTATATGAGTGTATGAGTGTATCCATGAATCCATAACTCAGTCTAAGACACCGTATTTATCTTCTAGGTTAAAGTTCTATACATTTAGTATTTTTTTGCAGTAGAAAAAACTATCACAGACGGTTCTGAACAAGAACCATCTGTGATAATTACTATCACATACAGTTCTTGTTCAGAACCGTTTGTGAAAATATACTATCACAGACGGTTCGTAAGTAGAACCGTTTGTGATAACTTTTTCACAGACGGTTTGAAAACTGTCTGTGGTGATAGACATCATCACAGACACACAATTACAGACGGTTCAGAAAACCGTCTGTGATGATGGTTCCGAACCGTCTGTGATGAGGTTTTCTCTAGTAGTGCATGAGCCATAGTGTGGATCACAGGCCCGTTCTGAGTCTAGTGTAGTTAAGACATGTCGAATTAATCGTAGTGGCAATGAATCACAAGTCCGTTCGCAAGGCTTTCCCAAATTTGTCTAGGTAGAATACCTAATCGTTAACCACAATTTTGACATGTTTAACCATTTCGATGTTAATAAACCAGATATTGAAGTGAGGCTTAAGGAAACATATTTTCTATTTTAAGCATGCATAGTATAGCTACTGATTTGTCCACTGAATGAACCAGCAATTTCCAATAGAAAAGGGAGAGAAATGAACATGAGTGGGGGCACCTTCATTACAAGTTGAATATCGAACCTACCCCTCAATGCAACTTCATACTAGTATCTTGGATGCGTTTCATCCAGGGGCATCACTTTTAGTAAGGTTTTCATTAGCTCATAAAATAGAGTTATCGACGCTATGTCTTTTGACATTATTAACATTGTTTGTCCTTCATTTATCATAGATATAAATCATGAATCACAAATGAAGGAAATTGATATATTCCACGAGAAAGTTGGAAAATGACAACACTTAGTACATAGGGCTAGCAGTACTGCCATGAATTTAAAATACATGTCCGTAAAGTACCTAGGAGGAAACTCTGGATCATCTCGTTGTAGACGTGGCAGGTGAAGTCATGGACTGAAGTAAGTAAAAGAATGACAAAGTTACCGCTAATTTTTTCTCCTTAATTTGTATTCTCCTGTTATTCCTCGTATGTCTTATTTCTCTTCATCCCCTGGAACAGCACAGCCAAGCGATTTTTTTTTGGAAATATTTCTTTAAAAAAGAAGAATAAAAAGTAGGAAATACTGATGAAAGTTATATGGAATGAACACGAGGAACAAAGAAATCAAACTAAAAGGAGTAACCGAAGAAACTAAGATGAAGGACTTGTGTTAATTTACCTCTAGATATGGTAGAGCGGCTAATATTTGTCTCCAAGTTGTATGGATCTCTTGTGTACAACACATACCATTTGCTTAGATTGTCTCCATCGTGTGCATATGCCTTGACTTGCTGGATATAGCTCAACTTGTCCCACTCTGGGCTAGATTTTCCCTTGGCTATGGAAGTGAGCAGCGCTAGGTTGCAGGTCAGCAGCAAATGCCTTGGGTCCACATCTCTCATGTATTCTGGGAGCGCTTCCATGTTGTAATCCTCCAGGCTGAGCCTTTGGAGCGCGGGGACACCCTCCAGTGACTTCATCTTCGGGCATAAGATGATGACAAGCTTTTGCAATCTGGGGAGATTAGCGATCCTCTCTAGGTCAGGGTTCTCACACACTTTTAGCAAAACAACAGAAGCAAAGTTTTCCAGAGAGTCGAGGTGTTGGATCTTGTATAAGCATAATCTTTTCAAAGCCCTTGCGTGGTAGGCAAGACCAGGTGGAACACGCCTCAGTTTGCAGCGCTTGAGCAAAAGCAACTCCAAGAGAGGCATGGCTTGCACATTCAGATTTAGTTGCTCAGGCTCCCACTCCCACTCCTCCCATTCCACCATCCCTATTAAATTCATCTCGTGCAATCTCGGAAATGCAGCCGCCACCTGGGATGAAGGATGGCGATTATCTTCTTTGCAAGAATTCAGGCCCAACACGCTTGATGGACGGAGCACGGCGGATCTGAAGGAACTGCAAACAGGGGAGCTGGCACAAGCCATCAGGGAGTTGGGTGCAGCAGGCTAGGTCACCCATCCCTAGAATCCTCAAGCTCTTGAAGAGGGGCACTCCCGCTGCTGTCGACATCATCCACCTTGGGAGCCGCCAACCAAAATATCCTTGGATGTCGAGAGTATCTAAGCAGGGTGGAGGGCAGAGCTCATCAAACACCTCCTCAATTCGTTGATGCTCTTCCTTATAGATGCCATTTTCCTCTTTGGCCAGCCCATCAGCTCCCAGTCTAGTGGTGCAGTATAAGCTCAGATTAGTAAGATGCACCTTTGCACCAAGCCTGGCCTTTGTGGCAGACGTGGCAGCAGATACATTCTCCAGACCATCTAATGCAAGAAGCCTGAGATGGGAAAGTGGCTCCAACTCTTCCAAACTACACCAATCACCATCAATGTTGGCTGGAAACCCACCTAGTATCCTCAATTCTGTTAGACCACGGAACCCCCTAGGTATGACATGTATGCTTGTGCGACTAAAGGTAAGATACCTCAGCTGCCCTAGCTTTACAATGGCATCAGGAAGTTTCACCAAACTTTCACAACCACAAAGGTCAATGTACTGCAAGAATTTCATCTTGCTGATGTTCTCCGGTAGTCTAGATATATCGGTGCATTCTAGAGACAAATACCTCAGGTGCTTGAGTTGATACAAAGATCCAACCAGTGCAGCAAAGTTTGTCGATTCTATATGTAGAGTCCGTAGACTTGATAAAGTACTCAACGAATCACCGGGCTTCATCTTTATATGGCCAATTGATATTAGTGTTCTCATGATTTACGTGCATGTAAAAACTCGATCCTAACCCATCGGACTCTAATCCTCTGTTTTGTCTGCACACAAGAAGAATCTTTTGTGAAGTAAGTGTAGTGACAATATCGGTTTCACCATTGTGAGCTACTCTTTGCCGTCTCGCCACATCTTGAGCAAATGAGCGAACAACATCATGCATCTTGCAAACACATTGGTCAATCCACTTTGTATCCGCTCTATAAGGTTCCTCAATATTAACTCCTTATAGCACTCTCTTCCTAATTCTTCTAATTAAATGCGAGTTCCCATGAAGAAATCCTTCACTAATCCACATGCTAACAATATTTTCATCAAAGAACACTGTATTTTTAGGGAGAAGGGAGTAGTGTAGAAAGCACTGCTTCAGACATGGAGGCAGATCTTCGTAGCTTAAGTATACTGCGTAGTTCAAGTCTTGGTGCATTTCGGATACTAACCATATGGAATCACGCAGAACCTTCTCCCAATCATGTCGCTGTCTCTCCCTTTGGCACAAGAGTCCTCCCAATACTTTGATAGCAAGTGGCAAACCACCACATTTTGCTATAATTTCGAATCCAATATCCTTCAGCATATCAACCTCAGGTTCATCCATCTCACTTGAGACTACCTGCAAGCAGTTTAAACCGATAGATAGAGTTAATACAGAACGCATTGGTGCACGTAGGCTACTATACCTAAATTGATCATCTAAGTGAATTTTAGAATTTAAGCTACGAACTCAAATGGCCCGTGCATATATGGGCCAAACAAACTAGCACGTGACTAACATGGGACTAACGAGCGCACTCCGACATGATGCTCTTAGAAAACATAAAGCAGAAGTATCTATTTTCAAATCAAAACTACTTTGCTGAAATAATTGTATGGATTTGCTATTTCTAAAGTTTAAGTCAATTGTTATGACCCATTGGATTTGTGTAGAGATTGATATGTCATATGATTGGATGTTGATCTAATGGATAAAAATGTGATTTATGCTTAAGAAAATTTCAGTCACGAATAGACAATCCCAATAATAGTAATACTACATGTTATTATTTATTTAAAGAAGGTAGTATATTAGACAGCTAGAGGAGTTGTGGTTCATGCTTCTAGAGGTAAGCGGCTAGTCTTTGTTAATAAATAAATAAAATAGATTAGTATTAGTATTAGTATTAGCTTGATTCAATGTTACTATTGCCCTTCGTTCTTTTTTAAGTGACACCTATAATCTATGTCGTCAAACTTTCTAATATGTTTAAAAATATTTAGATTGGCTACATGAAAGCTATATCATTAGATTTGTCATTAATTTTTTATAATATTATAATTTAATTAGTATATAATAAGATAAAGTTATAAAAAGTAATAGTCAAAGTCACGTCTCGTATACCATGAAAAATAAAAACATCACTTAAAAAAGAACAACATAGGAGTGGTTAGTTCGTACGGACCTGCTTCTTGAGCAAGGACCAGGCATCCTCGGGTCCTAATGTGTCGACATGGTGGTAGGGACAAACAGCTTTCATCCTCTAGCAACTCTTTCATCTCTCGTGGTGGCGAGGACTCATTGCCTAGAGCAGCACCATTGCGAAATGGCGTTTCAAGCACACCCTCCCATGCTCGTGGCTCCACACGTCATCCATCACCAGCAAGAGCTTCTTCCCCGCCAAGGTAGAAGTAAGGGCTGGCTCAAGCACGGCCATCGCTTTCTCGCCATGGTGGTCTCCCCAACCTGGGTGATGGCAGTCCGGAGCAGCTCAGCCTTGTCGAAGTCCTGGTTGACGCTCAGCCATATCGTCTTGTCGAACTTGTCCTTAATGGTGTCGTCGTTGAAGACCTTCTTGGCGAGGGTGGTCTTGCCGATCCCGCCGACGCCCATGATGGCGGCCACCATGATGTTGTCATTGTTGCCCTCCTTTTCTGTCAGCATCTCCACTAGCTTTCTAGTGTCCTCTTCGATCTTCTCCCCGACCACACCCGCCCGGTCGAGCTCCCCAGACGTCTCGCGGCTGGCAGATAGTCGAGAGGCCTGCATGCTGCCTCTACGGTCCTCGTAGGAACCGAGGTTGGCGAAGCTGAAGGCGGCGCTCCGCTTATTGATGTCGTCCAACCTCTGGTTGAGCGCCTTGATGCGGCTGCCGATGTCGTGGGCGAAGAGGGGATTCCTCAGGCAAAACAACAAGGGGTTGCAGCACCCTATGCCCATAGATGGACCACGCTCCATGACCCTTAGCTGGCAGAGATCGAGGATGTCGGTGGCGTCGTACATGGCGCCCTTGAGCTCCGTCACCCAACCCTGCACGAGTTGCTCGGTGATGTGCCTCTTATCGGCGTCAGACAGGAAGGCCTTGAGGTCCCCAAGCTTGGCACCCATCTTGTCGATCTCGACGGAGACTCCGAGCAGCATCCCAACCTCATCTTGTGCCAACTGCTTGAGCAGGTCGGCGACGTAGGATGCAAAAGCATCCAGGACCATTGCCATATCGATCTTCTGTACCAGTTAGTGTTTCTCTTAATTTTTCTTGTTTTCAGGCCAGCAGGCTGGGTTGGAAGAAAAGAAAGGATTGGCTAACTAGTCTGGCAACATACTTTTTCTTTGCCCGATGGATAAAGACCCTTTGAGCTTGGGAGAAAGACTAGAGATAGCATTTAACTTGGGAGAAAGTTTGTACCTTTGAGCTTTGAAATTGCTATTTTGTTTCGAGTTCCGGCGCGGGCGGCGCGCGGGGGCTGCGAGGTGCTCGGTTCGGGCCGGGCGGACGGCGACGCTCGGCGCTGGCTCTGGCAGGCGCGGTGGAGGCTGGGGGAGAAAGAGAGATGGGAGAGAAGGTTTCCCGAGGAATGGTGGAGGCCGGGGGGAGAAAGAGATGGGAGAGAAGGTTTTCCGAGGAATGGTGGAGTCTGTTTGCACGCTTGCTTTTGAATGGCACGGTATAAAGTCTTAGAACATGCATGAAGCTTGCTACTCGGTTCCCGTACGCTTTCCATGTGCGGTGTTGCCCATAACACCACATAAACCAAGATATGGATGATCAAAGTTAAAAATACTTGGACTCTTGTTTTTTTAACTAAATAGATTAGCTAGCAAGGTAAAATTAGACCACTCAAACGTAGAAATACTTGGACTCTTATTTTTAACTAAATGGATTAGCAGTGGATGTATATAAGCAAGGTGGAATTGTTTATTGTAGAGTTGACATACTTTTTTTCTGATGCCTGCCTACGCCCTACACAAGTTTAGTGAGTTTTGCAACCTAGTTTAAGTCCTACACTAGCATAGCAATTCTAGGAATTTAAATTGCAGAAATTACGTGCGAGAATATAAAGGTGGCAAGAGAATGCAAACATAGGTTGATACACGATTTTCCACTACTTAAATCTATTCTACAACTAGCGAAACTACCCGCACAATTGTGTGGCTAGATATTAAGATACTATTGTCTTTGCTATATAACTCTAATTCCTATGATTGAAACTAAAATTGTATTTATGATACAAATTAATCTAATACCTATGTATAAATAATCTGCACCGTTATAATTTGGTGCCACCAAAATAACCGGTGTAAATCTTTCTCTCTTTTTCTTGATTAATAAGATAATTTCTAGAACTTTTTTTAAGATCATTATGGTATTTTCTTGCCATAGAAAAAGAAGATGTCTTCGAATATCACCGGTGTTTGTACTTATATGGGAAATACGATGACCAAACTCATCTCCCGAAAAGAACCGAAGGTGGGGCCAGGTGCAGTCAGCGTGTGACACGGAACTACATGTGCTACTCGGTTCTCGTGCATCTTGTGCTCATGCCTTTGAAGTCTCCCTTGACAGACTGGAAAAAAATCGGAAACTGATGGATACAACAACGACGAAGACGGAAGACTCAAGTCTTTTGGATGCAAATAAACGGAAAAAAAACAGCAACTACTTGGAAGTCTTTCGAATGCAAAAAAATAAAAACAGATTAAAGGCATGTTTGGTTCAGCGCCTCAGCTAACTATATCAAAATCTAGGCAATATCAAAATTTGGACAAAAAAAAAGTATTTGGATCGTAGCCATACCAATTTACAGATAATGCCAAAATTGATTTGTTTAGATTGCAGTCATGCCAAAATTTTGAGTGACACGTGGATCCCGTATGATATCTATTTGTTTTTGCCCCTAAATATATCAATATGGGTCTTGTTTTGTTGATAAAATGACAAAGGACATAACAGTTCAAATGAATCACAAATTGGATACTTGGTTTAGAAAATATGATTATTTTAAGACCTTGAATTAAACTTAACATGCATTTAATGCCACCAATTGAGTCCCACCAGGTGCTGCCACATGTTCCAACTCACTATTTTTTGTTGAATCCGGCCACACCAAAATTTTGGCCACCAATTTGCCAGCCCACACGACGCCAGCGATTTGGCTAGGAAAACCGAGGCACTACCAAAATTTTACGGGTAATACCAAAATTCCGTAGCAAACCAAACGCTGGCCAATTTCCTTTGATAATACCAAAATTTGGTTTGGCAACTTGGGGATCCAAACAAAACAGCCCCTAAGACAGCGGACTATTGTAGAATAGATACATGCATCGTTCCTTCAGAATCACAATGGCGAAGATATCTGCCATGGTCAAGCATGCGGAGCCGCCGCCTCCTCCAACTTTTTGAGAGGAAACCTACATGTAGTGAAGTGGGCTGGACGGCTAGGCTTTTATAGGCCGATGAAAGCAAGTATATACATGCATGGTATGTACGACTAGCAAGCACATACATACGTTCACGCAATACTTGAGTTGCTAGTAGTACTTCATGCAATACGTGCATGTACAATCTTGTGTCTTGTGACACGCACTCAGGGGCGAGTCTACCGTTGGTGCTTGTGGGTGCTCGAGCATCCCCTCCTTCCACCACCGTACCCCTAGTATCCATTGACACTAAGGCCTGAGCACTAGTGAGCCGAGTGGCGAGAGGTGCTCTGATTAGCGGCAGATGGAGGTTGAAGAAGAAAGCTGGAGGCAGAGGTAGGAGGTTGAAGAAAGAGGCCCAGTCGACAAACGGTGGCTTAAGGCCCAGCCGGCCCAAATACAATCAGAGAACATCACTACATTAGGAGATAAGGTTTCCTATGGCTTCAGCCACACCCACACAACACGCCCAGATTCGAGACAGAGAGACCAAGAGATGACTCATCGAGGACTTCGCCATTGAGGCCTGAGGGGGAGGGCGGAGCCTGGAGGCAGTCGTCGACTTGGAAGCCCGGCGCGACAGAGGGGGAGGCTCTCGGTGACTCGGCGCAGAGGGGGAGGCTAGAGGTGGTCGGCGACTCGGACGGCCTTGTATTGGCAAAGATCGGCGCAAGATCGCGGCTACTCGGACGATCGGCTCGACCGCTCAGGCGCTCTGCGAAGTAGCTAATGTGACGAAGACTACAAAGTGTCGAAGTGAATTGAATGAAGTGAGCGCTTCAGTGCGGTACGTGCCTATGCTATCGTGTCTTGGTGTGTGAGGTGAGGGCCGTGAGGGCAAGGCAGTGAATATGAATCCCCAATTTTTTTTTTGTTTGATGCAACTTGCAAATGTAGGTAGACTTGAAGATTGATGAATAATGAATTGATTATTGATGCAAATGTTTAATTGGTGGTTGTTGTATTAATTGATAGTAGCCATTAGCTGATTAGCCTACTTGTTTAATTAGTGGTTGATGGTTGTTGTTTGATTTTTCTTAGATTTACAAAAATGGAGAAGCGAACTTTGCACAAATATTTCTCAAATAATGCAACTAGCAGTAACCCTCCAACTATAGAAAGCAGAACTAAAGCAAAAACAGTTCGAGATGAATTTAATCTACATGATATTATTGCTGATCTAGCATGTCGCAAGCCAATTGAAGATTATCCTAATGAGATTAGAGATAAAGTTAGGAGAGCATATTTGCATGAATGGTCCAACTCAACCAATTGGTCCTGATTTTTTTTTAAAAAAAAAGATCACAAGGTTCAATTTCAAGATCCTTTCAAGAATCATGATATAAGAAGTTCGATTGGTTGGAATATAGTGTGGAAAATGATGCCACATTCTGTTTATTGTTTATGAATATTCACAATTTAATATTGTATCACTAAATTTGATATTTCTTATCTACAGATCGGTACTAACATATTTATGGATATTTGGGGGCAAATTATCCATTAACGAGATACTAAATTTATTGTATTGTACATTTTCAGTTTGTTCTCTTTCTATTTATGTATGAATTTGACATTCCAATTGCAAAAGATCGGTAGATCGATGTAGCTTTGGTATATTCATGTTGTGCTATAGCCTCAACAATAGAACTCTCCCTCTATTTTCATTCTGGATTCGTCACTGCACGCACTCATAGCTGTAAACAAGCTGGACATACATATATAGCACCGAATGAAGTGTGGGGGTAATTAAAGTACTACTCGATCTATTCAGGTGTGACGATTCTTCTCGCTCACACTGAATGAATTTCAGTGACACTGATAAATGATCAAATGCAGACCAGTCCCAATCTTAGGTGCGCGAGGCACACATGGGATACGAAAAGTCTCGCCTAAGCAACCACTAAGGATTTAACTTTGTGCACTATTGATCCGGACCATACGGTACAACCACAAGTCTATTAAACACCCCGACAACAATATCAATTGTTTAATTATCACCTAGATTAGAATTAAACCACACAGTCTCTACAAGATAAGTTAATTAGTCGATCTCACCCGATCACACGGGCATGCAAAAGCACAAGCACACGATCAATTGCAAATCTATCTGTTACAGGAGCTTAGACACAACACAAGGATGCAAGATTGCAAGTGGACTAACAATGTAAATAAGGGCTAGCTTATATGTAAAGCAAGAAAACAAAAGAAGGAAATATCTAGCTCAATCTGCCGGGCTACGCCGCCCATGAAGATTTTGGCATAGTACATATATCGACATTTCCAGCACACGATTCAGATTCCATAGCGAAGCTTACAGCGATGGCTCTGGCTATTTTCCAAGGGAATCTTTTCTGTCTTACTTTACTTATGTGGATCACAAGCCCCTCAATCTAGCACACTATCGTTGTTGCGTTTCCGAGTTGTGCTTTGTATCAATCACATGTATGTTGCTTGTTTTTCCCACTTACCCTCTGCTGCAGTTCTTGTCTTCAGTTTATTTCGAAGCATGATGAATAATGTAGCACAAAATTCTTCGAGGTATGTAAACTACCCATGCAGCAAGCAATAGGCATGGAACTGGGAGATAACCAAATTAATTTTGTTTATGACCAATTCATATCTATCTTTTTCTTACTTTTTTTCCGAGGACATATTTATGTCCCTTGACAGACTGGGAAAAAAAAAATCTGAAACTGATGAATATGACAACGACAACAAAAACTTGGAAGTCTTTTGGACACAAACAAAAGGAAAAGAAGCAGCAACGACTTGGAAGTCTATGCACCAGGGCGACGAAGTTGCCGGACACGTCTCGTACAGCTGCACCGCGTAGGACGTGGAGGCGCTGATAGCCACGTCCTATGTATGTGTATATGGCACAGTAGGAGTGTTGCATGTGTCATCTATTTATTTGTGCACGTGGGTGGTGTGTTACGTACGTGTGTATATTTGTGTCATGGTCATGCATGTAGGTGAGTTAGTGCATGATGCATGTGTGTGCGCATGAGCTCTTGTAGGTGTGTCCAAGTTCTCATATGTGTAAGCTCTAGTGAGAGTCTCCGTCGCCGTTAAGTTGTGTTACCGGCGAAAGATAATTGGAGCTGAGGTAGAGGTTGAAGTCGTCGGCGAGGTGTGTCACCGGCATTGAAGAAGTGAAAGACGCCGCAAGTTGTGTCATCGGCGGTATGGTCGGCAAGAAGGCGGCAAAACTCCTTGGAGATGCGTTAGGAGATCGGACGTCGGCTTGTGAGTCAATGCATCAAGATTAAGGAGAAGAATGTTAGAATTAATCTTGATATTTATTAATAGTTATTTGATTAACACATACTAGGAGAGTTCGTTGAGTTGTGCATGATTGGGCTAGTCAATCTGCATGTAGCTGCATACACATCTAGTTTGTTGAGTTGGCTGCGTCGTGTGTTTGTGTGGCACGCGTAGAGTCCTTTTGTTAGTGGTTAATGCATGCAGGAGTTAGTTTATTTGTTAGGAGTGCAGGCCGCGTCTCCGGGAGTCCTTGGCGTGCGCTGCAGAACGACACGGTGACTGCGTGCGTGTGTATACGTTATATATTTCATGTAATCATTTTGCTTGTGTGTGGCGAATAACAGAGAGGAAAACGACGTGGGCAGTTGCAACGGTGCAAAAACTGTGTGTTCTTTTCTTCCCACTGTGTTCGTCCTTCCGAGAAAATACCAAGAGGGGGAGAGCCATGAGTGAGGTCTCGCCGGGTGCCTGGGCCAACATATGGAATGCGAACCGAAAAAAAGCAGACTAAGACACCGGACTACCGTAGAATCGTTCCTTCATAATCACAATGGCGAAGATATCTGCCATGGAAAGCATGTTGCTGTACGAAAAGCAAGTATATACATGCATGGTGTAGCCTAGCAACTAGCAAGCACATACATACGTGCATGCAATAGCTGGACAAACATATATAGCACCGAATGAAGTGTGGGGGTAATTAAGGTACGTACTACTCGATCTATTCAGGTGTGGCGATTCTTCTCGCGCACACTGAATGAATATCAGTGACACTGATAAATGATCAAACGCAGACCTGTCCCAATCTCTTCTTGCCAAATGGTGCATTTCGCATTGAGCTGTTGTGAACTTGTGATGAAACAAGGTGCCATGTATCTGAAAGGAGGTAATAATACCTCGAAGCGAGCTAGCTTCTTCCGATCAACGGTAGTGACTACTCAAGGTCCGGTAACTATCACCTCAACTTCTTCCCTTGCAAGTCTCACTCATTCCTGACCACCGCTGTCGTCCGGCCGCGAGTTGAACTGGCTTATATATGTCGATGCAAGCTACTGCACAGACAATACAATATCAGGTCAGATGTCTGAGAAATTTATGCTCGGCTCAAAAATACAAATGACAATACACAGTACCATTAAGCATTCCTAGCGTCAGATCTATCGGTCACTATTTCTTCAGCAAATGACGAAAAATTGTGAATAAGTAGGATGTTAAAGCTACGGTCGTAGATAACATACCTGATATCGATCCCAATGGTGAGATGACCAAAAACTACTATTGCAATGTGTTTCTGAACTTTCAACCATGCCCTGTGCTGGTTCCTCTCGCGCACAACATCTCTTACATCTCTTCTCGATCAACAGATTATTTGTTGAATAATCCTTGATTATTGATTTATTGCATTTGCTAATTATTGTGTTTACTATTGATTTGTAACATTTTGTGTCAGTTTTAGTTTTTTGCATGGCAAGGACTGGTAGTCATGCGGCATTAGAGCTAGTAATTGGCGCATGTTGTGGAGGCAGTCAAGCCGATTGATGCTGCACACGTGGAGGCATTGATGCTGACTAATGTTGCACGTCGTGAGCAATCAAACTTTTCAGTTACTTCTTTCTTTGTTGGTGAATAAAAGCAACGAAAAACAGGAAAACGCTGTGCAGTTTTGCAGCACCAAAATTCTTGTGAGTTCTGTTTATTCTGTTTAGAGTGCGTGTGTGTTTGTGTCTAGGCATTTCGTGTGAGTAGACACTGGCGGACTGACAATTGGTATTAGAGCCTGACAACCATGACCTCGCGATCCCAGTCTGGCTCAAAAAATTTATGCTCGGCTCAAAAATACAGATTCCAAAATGACCTTGAACCGTAATGCAGACAATGCAATATCAGGTCAGACGTCCAAGAAATTTATGCTCGGCTCAAAAATACAAATTCCACAATGGCCTTGAACATAGACTAGTCTCGTGTCCTGTCTCTCACCGTCTTGGGATTGCAGGTGACAAAATTTCTGATTTTCGGGAGTACAAACTGGTAAGAGCGCTGGACCTAGAAGAGTGCAATGACGTCCATGATCATTATCTCAAAGACATATTGCAAGCTGTAGAATATAAGATTGCTGAGTTTGAGTGTGATACCAATTAAGCTTAAGTGTGATATAAGCTTTATTTCCTATTTCAACTTATAGATCTACTCTATACGAAGTCTTGCATGTACTATAGTATATTTATGCCATCCAACTCCCGTACATGTCGTCGGTTTCGGGACACACAGATCGGTGTCTTCGGTGTTAATCCTTACGTGCACAGCCGGAGCAATGGAGATCCGGGCGTCGATGACTGCAACAAGCACCGCCCCACCAGTGGTAGTGCAATGGGAGGTAAAGGTGGGACCCACCGATGTGGTTTTGATCTGATTTATGAACAGTACTCGATCCTGTAGGTTTCTTGTGGCCCACCGCGATAGGGCAGCCAAGAAATAAGCGTCAAACAGCCCATGTGCACCATTTGTGTTGGCCTGGTCAATGACCCATGGATAGCAATCATTGCGTGGGGTCCACCTTGTTGCATGTAGGTGGGACAAAACCTTGAACGCGTATAGGTTGGTTCTTGTAGACAGTAGTACTACTTATCTAGTGTCCATAGAGCTCCTTGTTCCGTTCGTTCTCGCCCACATCCACCCCGCCGCAACGGAACAGCACCGTCCACGTCGACGGCGATGGCGACGGTGACGACTTCCTGCACCTGAACCAGGCTGTAAGGTCTCACGTACAGCGTCGCCGCCAGAGTCGGAACGGGCCACGGCCAGCAGCCTGACTTGGATGCAGTGCGTGCAGTGCAGCCATCCGTTCCCGCAGACACCGGCGTCATTCAACCCGGCCACCTCGCCGTCGTCCCACCCGCGATCCCCTTGTGCCTGCCGCCGAACCGTCAGCATCCATCCAGGCATAGTAGGTGCGAGTTCCAACTTCCACGCCACCCGCCTCGACGACACGGACGCGACGGGCGTCCTCGGCCACGACGCCTTCGCTTTCGCCTTCGCCTCGAACTGGACACCGCCGGCCACTGCTCAGCTAATCTTTCATCTCTGTAGGCAGCGGCGATGTGTTGATGCACCAATTAACCGAATTTGTTTCATGTGTGCATGCTGTGAAGTGTGGGGGGGCGTATCAGGTGCACATAAGCATATTTGTGAACATATGCACAAACAGCATCCGGACTCTCCATCGCCAATCGGACGGCGCGCATACGCGGGCGCGCGCGGGCGAGCGCGCCTCAGGCGTTTTTCCATTTTCCACCCCCGGTCCAACCAGCTTCGTCATTTCCACCCCGCGCTAAGCAGCCCGACGATTCCTCTCGCCCTCGTCCCCCTCGCCGTCGCCCCCCTCCCTCGCCGCCTCCCCTTGCGGCCCGTGCGCGTCCGGCCCGCTCCCACCAGGGCTCCCTAACCCTAGACTCGGCGGATCCATCCTCCAAGAACTCTCACTTATCTTCTACTCTTCTCTGGCTGATTCATCCAATCTTTCGATTCAGAGGTGCGGAGGGTGGTGCTTGGTTCAGATCTCGCGGCTGCCATGGCGGATCAGTTCGCGGATTCGGCGGTAAGGAATCCCCCCCCCCGTTCTTTCTTGTTAATTGGTGCGAAATCTTGGTGTTGGTGGAATATTGCTCTTGTGCATGGTGGCTGGGACTTGAGAAGTTGAGAGCGGGAGAAACACACGAAGCTGAGATCTGCTTTTCCCCCAAACACCCAGATCTGCCATTTACCTTTCCCGCTCCGGCGGGCTACGGCCGGTGCTAACCGTGGCTTGCCAGCCTGCACGCTGTGTCCGTGGCAGAGGGCTAGGGTCGGTTACTGTTCCGACGAGTAGCAGCGCGTGGTGCCCACGACCTAGTGAGCGTTAACTGGCCGACATCGTAATGGATTTGGCGCATCTCACTGGGTTCTTGACGGATAGAGAGTTAGATCTGTAGAATTAGTGCAATAGTTCTTCCAAAGCCATATGTTTTAGGTCTTCTCAGTAGCTGTGATTGTAGCAAAATATCATGATATTCTATATCCTAGAAAAAGGATTGCAAAATGTTGACATTCTGTGTTTGCAATAAATAGAAGCTAAAGGAAGAAAAGCTCCAGAACTGGGAACTACATCATAATTGATACAAAGATAGATCCAGACAATCTGCTAGGATACTTGTTTGTTAACTTGTAGAGTTCGTTCCAAAGTAGCAATTCCCTTGTCATACTTTATCATGTTCAGTTGTTCATGGCTTCAAACAATTAATTGATTGTTTCAAGAATTTGTAAACTGCCTTATTTGGTTCTTTCTTGCTGCAGATTGTATGGGTGCAGATGAAAAAGCATTGCAAGAAGCCGAAGCATCCATGAACGTGATTGTTTGATTGTATGATGTGTGTATATTGATTGCATGGATTGTTTGGTTGTAGCTTGTAACCTGTAGTATATTGTCTACAAATGAGGATGGATGATTTTTGTCGACGAACGAGTAGCAGCGCGCGGTGCCCACGACCTAGTGAGCGTTAACTGGCCGGCATCGTAATGGATTTGGCGCATCTCACTGGGTTCTTGACGGATAGAGAGTTAGATCTGTAGAATTAGTGCAATAGTTCTTCCAAAGCCATATGTTTTAGGTCTTCCCAGTAGTTGTGATTATAGTCAAGTATTACCATTAGTTGTCTTTGAAGTATCAGATTATAGTCGAGTATTACCATTAGTTGTAACTGATGCAACTATGTGAACAATATCAGGTTATAGTCAAGTATTACCATTAGTTGTAACTGATGCAACTATGTGAACAGTATCAGATTATAGTCAACTATGTGCACTCATGGACAGATGAAGAAAGAAGCATCAGTATCAGTCTCCATTGTGTTGGATAACAGCTCTGCTTCTTGTGGCTTGTCACTGCATTTCAAGTTTCTCAATATTCACAGGTGCACGATATGAACAGTTTCAGGTTTTGAATGCACTCATGGACCTGGACTTGGATTGAACCCAGAATGCACTTGCATATGCACTGGTGCACCATTACATCCCATTCGAGACAACTGAAAATTAACCTTTCATATGCACAGTATCAGGTTTCTCTGTGGCTTGGAAGAAATTGTTTCTCCTTGCCAAGTAAATTCCGGCATCCACTATCACTGGTTGCACTTTCTCAGATCTGCAGTGAATTTTTTTTATCAAAACTAATACTGTTAGCAGCAAAAATTCTTTCTCAGTTCAGATGATCCACACTCTTTCAGTCCAATGTCACTAGTGTGATCGATGAAGTTAAACTTCCTTGGAACGTATGATAAGACATAAATCAAGTCTGCAACAGGAGAAAACATACAAGAATATCACGATCAGTATAACGTTAACTATCAAAAATTAAGCAGAAAACATCACTGAAATCTATTTAAGACAGAAACCAGATATTTCATGTGGAAAACCAAAGCAGGACCAAAGGTCTCAGCACAATATATGCACTATTCGAGAATTCTATATAGCATGATAATTAAACCACCAGCATCATTTGTGGTTCGCTGTACCACCTACCTATAGATATGATTATACGCGAGCATGTGCGCTTGCCTAAAAATGAGTACAACAGGAGTGCTCGTTTTGTCATGTGCATTATCTATTCCATTTCGGATACATCAAAACCAATAGATAAGAGGAGCCTGAATTTACTTAATAATTTTAAACAGACAATTTAACTTGAAATATATATCCATATGGAGCTCTACCTTGTCAACAAATAACTGAAATAACACTACATGTGATGTGTGAGGGTAATAAGCAGGAACTTGGAACCGGACTAAATGTCCTCCGTTGACTGGTTGTCCTGATCTTGTAAGCTGTAAACCTTTGTCACTTTGCTTGCGTCCCAAACAAGGATGAATGCTCCTCTATTTGATGTTGGTTATAAGATTAATCGAAATGTAGCTGGCAAAACTAGTTTTGTTTTTCACCCTATATTGGAATCAAACAAGTGAAAGATCAATGGCGTCAATTTGTATCAATTAGAATCAGTGCATGCAAATCCATGTGTATCATTCTGTAACAGTGAATTGAAATTGGAAAGGAAAAATATGAATTCTGAATTCTGATGTAAATCAAACAAGTTTGTTGCACTCATGGACAGAAGAAGAAAGAAGCATCAGTATCAGTCTCCATTGTATTGGATAACAGCCCTGCTTCCTGTGGCTTGTCACTGCATTTCAAGTTTCTCAATATTCACAGGTGCACGATGTGAACAGTTTCAGGTTTTTGAATGCACTCATGGACCTGGACTCGGATTGAACCCAGAATGCACTTGCATATGCACAGGTGCACCATTACATCCCATTCGAGACAACTGAAAATAAACCTTTCATATGCACAGTATCAGGTTTCAAGTTTCTCAATATTGGCTCATCTCCAGCTAATTTCGATGGCTCATCTCCATTTGACAAGTTTCGATCATTCATACAACAAGAAATCACTCATACAGTGAGAAATCATGGCACAGGCAGTGACAAATTTCGATGGCTCATCTCCATTTGACAAGTTTCGATCATTCATACAACAAGAAATCACTCATACAGTGAGAAATCTTGGCACAGACAGTGACAAATTTCGATGGCTCATCTCAATTTGACAAGTTTCGATCATTCATACAACAAGAACTCACTCATAGAGTGAGAAATCATGGCACATGCAGTGACAAATTTCGATCATTCATATTTGACACAGGCAAACCATGACAAACTATCCAATCAAAAACTTCACAGCCGAGAGAAAGAAAGAGCACAACCCACTGCTCTCCCAAAACCAAAGCCAACATAAACACCAACAAGCACAGCCAAGGTTTAATTCCTTGCATCAGAAACACAAGAACAGTGAAATAATTCTAGCAAAAGGGGACAACTAGAAAGAACAATATCATATCAAGGTAAACCACAAGAGAAAATTACACTGCCATCCATTCTATGGCGCATCATCCATTCCATCTCTCTTTGACAATATCTAGTAACAAGCAAGCAATACATGCACTTAATCACTTCCCTGGACTCAAACCACCGAGCAAAGAACTCAAAACCAGAGGCGCAGGGGGAGGCTCGGGGCTGGAGGCGTAGGGGAGGCGCCGGGGCCGGAGGCGCAGGGGGAGGCTCCAGGGCGGAGGCGCCTGGCCGGAGGCGCCGGGGGAGGCTCCGGGCCGGAGGCGCAGGGCGGCGCGGCGCTGACCCTAGCTCTGGGGTGATTCGGGGACGCGATTCCGGGGCGGCGGCGCAGGGGCTCTGGCGGGCGCCGTCGCGCTCGGTGCGGGGGCGGCGCAGGGGCGCTAGGTCCCAACCCTAGTTCGCTGTCTGATCTCGTGGAGGAGAATGGAGGGGAGGTGGCGGCGACGCGGGGGCCCGAAATGAAATCGACGTCTGCGCCGGGGGGCTTCTTCGCGAAAATGGCAAGGCGCGCTCGCCCGCGCTGGCCCTTGCGATGCGCGCCGTGGGATCCGGAATGGACGGCCAGGATCCTCTATGTGCATCGATTTACTCGTGCATACGATATGTCGCCACTACATAGGAAGCAATCACGGGTGATTAGTGTTGCCATTTATGGCTCCTATAATCACGGTTGAGTAAAAAATATATGACGGGGGGAATGTTGAAATAGCTAGCTTGTCTATACATAGTAAGCAATCACCAGAATCGCCGGTGATTAGTGTCGCCATTTATGGCTCCTGTAATCACCTGTAATCACTGTTGAGTATATATATAACAACGGCCAGAAAGGCCATGTAAGTGTGTCGAACCAATTCTTCTTCCTCCTGTATTCTTGTTAACTTTCACGGAGGACGACCTGCCCCTGTTCGTGATGGGCAAGCCGGCGGAGGTGGGCAGCAGCAGGGGCGCGGGTGACAGGATAATAGCGGTGGAGCTGCACGTGGAGGGTGCGAATCTCAACTTTCTGGCGGAGGCGCGCCTGTCGGACGCGGTCGCCGTGCTGAGGCCGCAGCTGAGCAGCTTCGCGGGCCTCCCTGAGCTGTCGCGGCTTTCCGGCGGGAACTACCACTTTAAGTTCAACGGGGAGGCCATGAACGAGGCGCGGTCGCTGCGGTCGTACGGCATCCAGCCCAGGAACATCATCAACGTCGTCTGTAACCGAGACAGAGGTTTTTGAGGGGTTTCAGAAGTCGGAGACTGTGTTCTCCCCGGTGGATAATAATAATAACCGAGCTGCCTGTGTTATCCCCGGTGGATAATAATAATAATAATTGAGCTGCCGTTTTGATGAACTGGTTAAGTAGTCTTTGGCAGATTAATTCCGTAGGCAATAGGCATTGTTCGTCCAATCTCGAGCCCTTTTGCATTTGGTGTTAGAAGTTGGCGTAAACTCTTATAAAATCCCGCCCGCTGACCTGCCCGAGGAGCTTCGAAGCAGCGTAAATTGGATTGAAGTACTCAAATAGAGGCCTTTTGCATGTAGCGTCGAAGTAGAGCTGGGACTTGGGCTGGGCTTTTGTGGGCTGGCCCAAAGCCCGGTCGACACGGCACGGTCTCGCAGCGACGACAACGTCAGGCCGCACGACGACACGATCCATACCCGGCTTCAAGCAACAGTAAATTGGGCAGTGCAAGACTAGCGCCGAAGTAGAACTCCGGGGGTTGGCCCGACTCGAGAACGACGCGACATGCACAAGACGACGACGACGCAAGACGCGGCACGGGCCGAACTCGAGAACGCGACCATTTGGGCCAAGACGCTTGGGCCGCCCGCCCGAATGCAACCCAATCCCATTCTTTCCCCCACGGCCTGGCCTAGCCCAACCCCAACCCCCCTCCCCCATCCGGCTAATCCCTAACCCCAATCCCCCACACCGCCTCCACCCTCATTTCCTCTCCCGTCCGGCTCCCTCCCTCCCCACGTGCCTCCCTCCCTCTCCGGCTCCCTCCCTCCCCACGCCGCCTTCCTCCTCTCCGGCTCCTCCGCCGCCGCCTCCCCTCTCCGGCTATCTCCTCACCATGCGTCGCTTCCTCCTCTCCGGCTCACCCTCTCCCCACGCTCCCTCGGCCCGTCGCCGCCTCCCTCAACTCCTCCAGTTGCCTCCCTCCCTACCCAGCGCGCCGCCACCTCTCTCCTCCAACCGCCACCTCCTCCTTCCACCTTTGCCACGGTGGCCACCTTCCCTCCTCGTTCTTTGCCCATCTCGCTTCCTTCTTCCGGGCAATGGCCGTCATCTTCCCGAGCGACGCGGTCTCGCTCATCGCTAACGCCGCCGCTTCGCTCGGGTTGGGCACAAGACGGCCAACGCTGGGCGTTCGTCAGGTTTTGGGTCAGTGCTTGGGCTCGCCGAGGGGAGCCACGGCAAACGGTCGGCACGGCTGCTCGCAGGCGTGCGGCTGCACGCCCGAATCCCACCTCTAGTCAGAAGTTTGCCTAAACTCTGGTACAATCCCGCTACGTTGGCCCGCCCAAGAGCCTTGAACTAGTGTAAACTGAACTGCACTCGAATAGACCCGAATCGACCTCTTTCTCTGTTCTCTACCACCGCTTGACAAACCTTCATTTGTGAAGGAAATGGCTTGTATCACTGTGGTATTAGTCTCTGACTTCATTAAGTGCTCTTTGCATAAATTTGAGCAAAATTATAATCAAAGATTTTTTTGGTAAACTGATAAACTTTTGTATGTTAACTATCTATGGTACACGTAATGTAAACAAAAGATTGAATAGTAAAAGTAGCGATTTTTTTTCCTTTTGATAGGGTAGAGTGAATAGCGGTAAAGGTAGGTTCAGAAACAAAGGTTGGGGGGGTAGCCTTGCATGTTTCCAAATTACAATGGTGTATCGAGTGTTTTGTTGCATTTGGAGCACTCAAATTTCTAATCGTTCGATTTGTCACCAAGATTTTTCCTGGATCTAATTAGGCTCGTGGTTGTTAGTGGGTTGCATGCATGGCTTTGTTATACTTGTTTCATTGAGCCTTTTTTATGGGCTTATTGTGTTCTGGTTTTTCTATTTAGTGGCACAGCAAAAAGAATCGTAAATACGAAATGAGTTGGTATAGTTGTTATGTGGGCTTTCATCGGCCCATTTTAGAAAACCTTTTTATTTGTTGTTGGGTTACAGGAGCCCAAAAACAAAAGATATGTTTTTGGGGCCTTTAGGTCTTCTGTGTCTATCATAGATATTATTTTTATATGTTTATATATGTATATTTATGTCAGGTCAATGTTAAATTTGATGAAAATAATGTAATTTTTCCTTTTAATATTAATTCTTTTTTCGGTAGGGACTTTTTATTTATCTGTTTTTCATGTTTGTATTTGTCACACCCCAGGCGTGGAATACCCGAAGACCTTATGTGTATATCATACTAGCCTCATGACCAGTGGCTAGTACACACATTCACAACATTTGGCATTCACATTCATACATTCACATATAAAAGTAAAGCAAAAAGGGTACTTAACTTAAGCGGTACAATTATTACATCTCGTGGGTCAATCGCCAAATATAAACAAGTATTAACAAGTTGTCGACGATCGAGTTGCCGATCTTATGAAATAAAATAGAGGAAAATGGCACAAATCTCTTGGAAGAGAATGAGGCTGCTCTTTATTGATATGAACTCGTTATTACAGTGGGTGCCTGCGACCCGACGGTGGACTAATCCTAATTACACTGAGTGTGATGCTTGCTATACTATTGAATCAGACTAGAAGCATGAATCTAATGCTAATTGAGCTGCTCTAATCTGACGCGAGGTGATCCTCCTCCTTCCGTTCGTGCTCCATCCTTAAATAGCTTTCAAAGAGGTGGCAGTTACTCTTAGAGAAGACGTTTGTTGTGAAGCGTCGCGACTGGTCGGAGAGAGGCGGTGGTTGATAAAGTATCAACCACTCTGTGGTTGAATGTCTGTGAGACATTCAACCATACGGTGGTTGTTTGTCAATGTCTTAAGATCATGTAGGGTCGCGTGGTATGGAGTATACAACATGTTTTTCATTTATCACACGGTAAGGAATATACCTGGAATCAGATCCAGATATCAGTTCTTAGCTCTCACGAGCAGCTACCTAGTCGGAGACTAGGTACGGACCTTGTTCGACCAGGGTACCTATTATGTAACCTCTGAAATCCTTACGACCAGTGAGGTCGTTAGCCTTAGGGGTTACGACCATGAAGACGTATGGTCTTCTATTATGTATTAAAGTAATACATAGATATTTTAATCCTCGTCAGCTACCCCCGAACTTTAAATGAATAGGTCGTGTGAGCACCTTCTTCCGACGAAGTCAAATCGGGAAGACCCCCATTTAATGTCATGACATTCGAAGTGGTCTGTATTCACTTTAAAGTTGAGAACCTGCCTTGGGAACCAAAGAGTTTTTCTGTCCGTTAGACAAAAAGGTTTTGTCCGTTGGACTTTAAATAACTCCCAATTGCAATTAAAGATCTGAAGCTATAAAATCCCTATTGCTAGGCTTTAGAGCTCTTACGCTTTCAGATCTTCCATCAATCCTCTTCATCCTTTTACTAAGAATCCTTTCCGACCTCCACTTTCTTTCTTACCAAAAGCTTCCTCCGACCTCTTTTCATCTTCTCGTGAGATCTCACCATGTCAAATTCGATCACCAAGTGGATGGTTTCAGATTTGAGCGAGAAGAAGCTCGAGGCGCTGGAAGGAATCGGATTGCTTTCGGACAAGAACTTGATCAAGTGGAGGTCAGTGGCTGGAGAACACTTTCCGAGAGGAAGGGGAAATCCCTATTTTCCTCGCCTACATCGAGTGTGAGCTAAGGCTGCCGGCGCACAAATTCCTCTCCCGAGTTCTAGAGTACTACGGGGTAGAGTTGCTGAATTTGGCTCCGAACTCCATCGCCAACATCAGCATTTTTGTCTATCTATGCGAGGCATACCTGGGAATGCGACCGAATTTGAAGCTCTTTAGGTATTTTTATTGGATGGCGATGTCGGGGAGATCCATGGCGGGTGCTGGAGAGTAAACGCTACGTATTCATGATGGGAAGGCTGATGTGTACATCCCAATGTACTCGAAGTCTTCGTGGTTTTCATGGAAGAAGAACTGGTTCTACATGACGGTTACGAAGGACGACGACCTCTACTTCACCGGAAAGAGGGCGAGTGAGAATCTAAAGTGGAGGGACACCGTGGAGAAGACAGGGATGGTTAGAAGATAGGTAGAGGCTATTCAATACCTAAGGAGAAAAGACTTGACTTCCTCGCACGTGGTGAGGGATTTTACCATGCGCCGAATTAGTCCTCTGAAGCTCCGAGACCATTCCTTGGTCTCGTACATTGGTCGGGATGAAGGAATCAAGGACTCAAGGGATGATAGTCTTTAAAGAAGCTCCGACCAGTATAATCTATTAGTAGATTATCATATAACCTTGAAATCTCTTTTGTCTCGTTTGAAGTCCTTTCCTCTGACGAGGCCAGAGAGTGGATCAAAATGATCTACGCCAGGGAGCCTGGTGAGAAGGCTGTATTTCCTGGTATCTTGGTGATAGTCTCTGCAGAAGAGAGACTGAGGAGACTTAAGGTAAATAACCAATTTTTTTCTTCATTTTTTATATATCCTCCGATCTGTTTGTAATCTTGCTCTAATATGTAGACGGTTGGACTAAGGATTATACAATCCGATGAGGATTTTGATCCTACCGTGGTTCCGACCGATTCCTGCCTAGAAGCCATGGAAGAAGATGGTCTTCTCGAGGTAAAAGAGCATTTGAAAGAAGGTATATATTTAGATGGAAAATCTCATCACCTAATCAAAGTTTATTTGTGACTTAGGTGGAAAGAATGGAAGGCCCACAGAGCAAAGCTACGAAATTTGTAAACCTCAGGGTGGTCATTCACGACCTGACAGTTGTTACTGAAACAACCGCTCTTGAGGTCAATGAAACCACACCTTCTAACCCGATGATCAACGACGTTGTCCTCGACCAGCTGGTCGGGAACATCACTTCCGACATCGTGTTGGAGGATGTGAGGGGTACAATCAACCCTACCGGTTTAGAACCGGTAAAATTGGTTGAGAAGAAGAGGAAGGCGAGCGCTACGGAATTTAATCCAGCGCATTTCAAGGTCAAGACCAAAAAATCGACCAGGTATGTACAAACGAAATAGTCATGTGAGTGCATACCTTAAATGTCCTTGATATATTGAACTCCTGAACTTCCTTTCTTCTTTTTGTGCAGATCTTCTAGCGTTCCGATCGTCTCCGACTAGAATATTCTGGAGCATCGAGCAGTCGAGAAAGCCCGCGACCAGGACACTCTTCAGGCTAAAATTCCTGAAGACAAGGTGGTCGAGGAAGCCCCCGAGCAGGCGTTAGTGCCAGAACTTGTCCAGGATTCTGTGGTGATTCTAACTCCGTCTGTGGAGGCAGACGTCCCTGAAGATCCTCAGCAGGTTTAGACCCCTGTCGGTAATTCTTCTCAAACTAACAAGTTGCCTTTTTGCCCTCGATTTATCGAGGATAAGGAACTTGATGAGGTTTGGGGGAAGGTATCGGACCATCAGGCTAGGACAGGTCTTGATACGATTTTTGCCGAATATAACGACGTGGCAATTCGGGTAAGTATCTACGACCATTTTCATAGTTTTTCTTCAAAAAGTTTACAAGAAACTTAAAGAAGGATTCTATTTACGTAGCACATGGTCGAGAACTATACTGTGGTCAGAGGACTGACCCAGTGAATAAAGCTCCTGGAGCAGAAACACTCCGAATTAGAAAGTGGGGACTTTCTTCTTCGTTACCTTGTTCTTCTTCTGTTAACTAATTATTCTCCCTTATCATATTTGATAGATTTAGAAAAAATAAAAGAAGAGGTCGTGGCTAAAGAAGACAGAATAACCAAGCTTGAAGAAGAATACCAAGCCAAGGACCGGTCGATCGCATACGTGACGACCAGGCATAAAGAAGTCATTAAGACTTGTGAAAAGAAGATTGCGGGTAACCGGTCGTAAACTTGACTAGTATATTATCTCTTTTAATCATAGATATTTACCACTTGATTCACTCGTGCAGAGCAAACTCAAGCGCTGAATAGAGCAAAAAAGGCTCTGGAGTTTGAGCAAGATAAAGGGGCAGTACTCGTGCAGAACCTTGATGAAAAAATCATGGCGCTTAACAAGATGATCTTTGATATGGGATCAGGATCAAGTCTGCCTACCTTAAGAGATCCAACGGAGAAGATGAACTATTTTGGCCAACTTCTGGAAGATCTCAAGGGCTTGCTCAAGACTACTCGAGAAAACTATGCCCAGACGATGAAAGAAGCTGTGGCCAACGGAGTTAGTTTTGCTTTGGCAAAGCTGAAGGCTTCCGATCTCTCCACCAATCTCCAAGTTGTTGAAGAAGATTTCAACTGCTCGGCTGAAGATGCGACCAAGTTTCTCGAGGAAGTAAGGCCTCTTGGAAACAAGGTCACAGAGGAAATAGAGGTCGGATCTCCGTCAAGCACAACTAGTCTGGAGATCTTCCGGAGTAGACAGTTGTAATATAAGAATTATGAAATATATAAAACTTACCTTTTTGTCATCAACAAAATCTTTTGTTTATCCGGTCGACTTATGAAGTACTCATATATTCCCTAGCCCCCGACTGCTTTATAGTAGAAGAACTTTACTAAATAACCAGTAAGCCAAGAATGAGAACTAAAGTCTCAACCATTGTTTGAAAGTATGTACTGATTATATGATAAAACTAATCACAGAAATACTAGGAAACCATTATGGTCGTAACCAGTGTCTGATTTCGACTAGTTAGAGACCTGTTTGTTATAATCGAAATACCAAACAAAGTATTATATGGTTGGAAGAAAAAGACTTTCGTTGACAAAAAATAAAAAAATACAAGAATGTATGCAATAAACGATAAGTGGTCTTATTTATATGTAGTATCCAAAACTGGTCGGAAGAATTGCTAAGAACTGAATATATGAAAAACACTTTGCGAAACGTGCTCATGCTCAAGTTCGACTGGCAGCGAGGATCGTAGGAAAAGAATCGTCGCTAGGAAGCTCCTTCCAGTGAGCAGGACCATGTGCGGAGAAGGAGAGACTTCGACTAGGAGGCTTTCCGTGTCCCAGCCAGTAGCCAAACGAGAGTAGAACAGATAATTTTGAAATGAAAAAATGTAGTCTCCGAAATCTTAAGCATATGAATCACTATATGAAGTTGTCGGTGTTATGCTTCGGTTACTCATGTAGTTCTTTAAGAAAAGAGTGTGGTCGCACGTGGGAATCATTCATGGAATGATAATGACTAGGACCCATACAGCGTTTGACGTAGAAGTCGTTGCCAAAGTGTAACAGAGATCCTTGTAAAGGATATCAGAGAGAAGGAGGTTTTCTCCGACCAGTTGAAACAACAATAGTAAACGACCAGAGTATAGGTACAGATATATAAACAATATCACTCGTCGAAATAAAATAAAGGAATGACTAACCTTTATTAAAATTAAAAGAATGTAAAGAATAATTAAACAAAGAACTTACGCAGTTGATCAATGTTCTAAGAATTAGACAAAACACGCCCATCAAACATGGTGAGTCGTACTGAACCTGGTCGGGTGACTTCAACCACAGTGTAGGGACGTTCCCATTTGGGAGAAAGTTTGTTGCGATTTGCTTGGTTCTGAATTTTTCTGAGAATTAGATCACCTATAGCCAGGGGCGGATCCAGTAAGACCCACCAGGGTGTGCACAGGACACCAGGTCTAAAATCGTGTTCTACACACACACACACACACACACACATATATACATATGAATATATCTCATGTATAAACAGACTAAAATCAGACCGACACCAGAGTAAAATGAAGGACACCACACCGGACGTCCGGACTCAGGTGTGTGCGCATCGCGTGAGGGCGCGTCATGCATTGGCGGCTTGGCGCGTGGGCCAACTTCCCGCCCGAGCCTAGCCGAGGGAGCGAGCAGGTGCCAGGCGGCCCAGCCAGCCAGCGAGCGCGTGGCCCAGGCAGTTGAGCGGGCGGGCGTGCATGAATCACGGTGCAGGTTCACAATTCACAAAGCCAGTTTGGTTTTGCCATAGTACAAGCGAGTACTGGAGGTCGTCACCAATAGTACAAGATAGGAATTAGGATCACTGATAGTACAAGCAAGTTTTGCCATCGAGACTTGGAGATTTTCAGCCGCCGAACCACCGAGGCACCAAGACGAGATCCGAGTCATCCATCGCTCAAATGGTGAAATTTCTAGCGGCGAACTGGCGAAGCCACACGACATGAGCTACCTTTTGGTTTCTTCGCCAATCGCCATCACTAGTAAGTGGTAATTTCGATTTCTCTAAGTAAAATACCGATTTAGCACAGTCACTAATTTTATGTTTATAGATCCAATTTGCTAATTGTTGGTATATTTTCTCAAACCCTAGGATTGGGGTTTACAATTGCGGTAGTATATGGGAATTAGAATATTAGAATATATGATGTTTCAAGATTTGGAATTGGATTTGAGTTTTTGACTACTTGAGAGTTGAGACACAATGTCAAGTAAGTAAGCCCTACAATTTTAATTAAATGACTTTACTTAAAATTCATGATTCTTTTACTTAAAATTTTACTAAGTAATTTCTTCTACTTTTTGTAGGCTATCAAGGTCGGATGTTGTTTTTTGCCGATGCCGGCCATCTTTTGCCCATGGTTGGAACTTTATCCATCATTTATTCACTTTGCCACAGTTAACAAAAACTACTACTAGGAGTGTAGGATCCTTTGTTTTGGTAAGCACTTTGATGGCTATTTTTTCATCCGTCATGTTGAATTGTTTAACACATTACTATTCTAATTTCTATACAACATTGCTTTATAATTAGACATGTGTGATATGTATGGGACACCCAGTCATTTTTGTTCTGGATCCGCCCCTGCCTATAGCTAGGCTGCGAGATTGCACCTTACGACTGTGATACCTTCGCATGGCTTGTTGGTAGACCGCCGATCGTATTAAGGCTTGGTTTTGTCGTTCTTCAAGGAAATTGATGTCATCAAGTTGTCGTTCATTCTGATCGTCTGCATTGAAATAATCAATTCGAGCAGAGCCAAGCTTTAGTTCTGGAGGAAGCATGGCTTCAGCACCATAAACCAAGAAGAATGGTGTTTCACCAGTCGCACGACTGGTCGTGGTTCGAACGACCCACAATACAGAAGGAAGTTCTTGGACCCAAGCTCCTGACCGTTTTATTAACTGGTCGAACACTCGGCGTTTGATCCTCTGCATTATGATACCATTGGCTCGCTCAACTGCTCCATTACTCTGCGGATGAGCGACAGAAGTGAAATGTATCTTGATACCAAATTCTTCACAGAATTCCTGGAAATTACCGCTTGAGAACTGGGTACTGTTGTCTGTGATTATACAACTGGGTACTCCAAATCGTGTGATCATATTCTTTGTGAGAAATCTCTTAGTGGCCTCAGTTGTTGTTTTAACAATAGGCTCGGCTTCGATCCATTTTGTGAGCGTGTCAATCATGACGAAGAGGAATTCGAAGCCCCCGAGTGCTCTTGGGAAAGGTCCCAGAATGTCTAGTCCCTAGGTTGCAAAAGGCCAAGAAAGAGGAATGGTTTGCAAAGCTTATACCGGCTGATGTACTTGTCGGCTATGAAACTGACATTGCACGCACTTTGTCACGGGCTCTTTTGTATCAGCGGCACGCCCTAGATCAACTCCTCCTTCAGCTCAGCCGTTGGCGCTGGCGCTTCTGCCTCAGTGGCCGCCGCAGGCTCAGACGCGGCGAGGACGACGGTTTCCTCGATGGCTTCCACTGTCTCAGTGCCTTCCTCCTCGGTGACCATGACGGTCTTCTCCTCCGGCTCTAGCTTCGCTGGCTTGGCCTCCTCGATCGCTGTCGCCTCAGCCTTGGAGTCCTCGGCCGCAACCTCCGTCGACGCCTCCGTCTTGGGCTCCTTCTTGGCCGGTTCCTCGGTCTGGGGATCCTCCTCGGCCGGGGCCTCAGCCATAGGCTCCTCCGGTGCAGGGGCCTCAGTCTTGGGCTCTTCCTTGGCCGTCGCCTCGGTCTTAGGCTCCTCCTCCTTGGCCGCCGCCTACTCTAACAATAGGAATTCATCCCCAGAGGAAAGGCAAATCAAGGAGCACAAACGGCGAGAGCAACAGAGCGTGGAGGAAATCGCGGCGACCGAAACGAACCAGAAGCATCTGCAACCAGAGCGAAGAGGAGGACGCACCGTGCACCCAAGTGAACAAACCAGAGCAAAGGGCGGCGGTGCGAAATCGAGGGCAAAACGAACAAGAGGGAAAAGGGGAAGGAGGCACCGACGACGGCCTCCTCTTGGGCGACAGTGCGCGTGGCCCTATGGGCGTTGAGACGGAGGAGGGGGAGGGTCGAGCAGAGAGGAGGCAGTTGTCATGGGAGGCAAGGGAGGGGAACAGGGGAAAAGCAGAACGAAGATGGCATGGGGCACGAGGAGAGGATGAATAACGGAAGAGCCGTGCTGGGAAGACACGATGTGGGCACGCGTGGCGAGCTGAGGCAGCGAGCGCCGACCAAGGCCGGAACTCCCATCGAACGGATGCGGACACGCGGAGCGAAGATCCAACGGCCAGAAAAATCTTGTCGACGTGGCCACTCTCTCCTCAGCCCCTTTCTGCCTCCTTTTATTTAGAAAGATGACCAAACTAGTTATTATATTCGAATAGTTTAAAATGTTTCCGAGAAAGTGACTTGCACTTGACTTATTCAACTTGCGTCAAACATGAACTTTAGTTCCTCAATTGGCGGTGTTTTATGGATATTTGCACATATAAATTAACTCTTGTCATTTCCGTGCATTTTCCTTCTCCACTTCCGTGAAATATCTTATTCTTTTTCAAAACATGGCAAAAAGAAAAGATACACGCGAACGCTTGCTCAAAATAATGGTTATTAGAGAGAAATGTCAAAATTACGGTAGATCGACCTGGGACAAGTGTGAGAGCTAGGGCTAGGAAGATGTCGAGAGGTTCAGTGGGGCCCACATGGCAGCTAGTAAATGGTGGGGTCAACACGTGGGCCACACGCTTTTCCATCCAGATCAGATCGCTCGCTGCTCTCCTCTTCGCCTCGCCTGCACTGCTTCAGTTTAGTGCATTCTAACCCAAAGATTCAAAGGACATGATATTGATATGAGCAGCGGTGGTGTTTGGGAAGATGTTAGTGACCTATTACATGGCAGCAGCCAATGGGGTAATAGACTTTCTCACCTTTGATGCACCTCAGAACCGGAGAAGCCTCATCATATACCAAGCTCTAATTTTTCTACTGATAATTTGTAGTGTTAAACCGACTCCAGCTTCTCCCTAGCTATTCTAAACTTTTTATAAAGTCACTATTCGGAGCACGACAAGGTAGATGCTCTCCTGACGAGGACCTAATAATCCTCAATTAATTAAAATGTTTATCTATAATTATTATAATAGATAGCAATGTCCTTGTACAATCTTCAGAGGTACACCTTATCCTTAAAAATAAGAGAACATCACAATAACCTAATGGTCGTAAGCTATTTTACGACCACCCTATATAGTCTTAGGTTATTCTACGACTGCCTTATGGTCGTAAGATCTTCTACGACCACATCATGATCATAAGTTTTACTATGATCACCTCATGGTCGTAAGCTTTACTACGACCAAGTCAACTATAACCACTCTATGGTCGATAAAGCCCACAAACATATGGACCCATTCGACTAGAGACCTTATGCGCTATGTTTATTTACACGCAGTAGTTAAATATGTATCGTTATCCTTCGAGATAACTGCACGTATTAGTATCTGTCTTTAGCATAACTGCAAGACAGACGTGGGGTAGTGTCTTTCTGACAATAACTGCCATCAAACGTGCACAATTCATCACCCGTCTCTTACAATAACTAGACTTTCATATGTTGCCCTAGTTGAACTCCCATGAGTAAGGAAGATGTAAAAAACTTAGCGCGGGACGGCGTTCTTGCATTGCTTGGCGTCGTCCCTCGACATAGGAACTTGTATGCCCGAAAGAACTTTAGCAGGGTGGGAGGATTTTGCTAACCCGTTCGCCATTTTCATCGAGGGGCACGTTGCTACCCCGTCTCCCATTAAAAAAAACTTAGCACTTGAGGGATGCTCGAGAGCGCTGCTTGCGCCAAGAGAGGATTGGAACATCGTTGTCTCCCATAAAAAAACTTAATGCTCGAGGGAAGCTGGAGAGCGTTGCTTGCGTCGAGAAAGGACTGGAACATCACCGTTTTCCATCGAAAAACTTAGCGCCGAGAGAGCCGCTATGCTGGGAGAGGACCGAACGTCACCTTCTCCAACTGAAAAAACTTAGCACTCGAGGGAAGCTTGAGAACGCTGCTTGCATCAAGAAAGGACTGTAATGTCACAGTCTCCCATTGAAAAAACTTAGCGATCGAGGGAAGCTCGAGAGCGCTGCTTGCGCTGGGAGAGGATTGGAACGTCGTCGTCTCCCATCGAAAAAACATAATGCTCGAGGGACGCTTGAGAGCGCTGCTCACGTGAGAAGGGGATTTGATGTTAGAGCCTCCTATCTGTGCTTATATTCTGGGCTATGTTTTACAAGAAAGGAAAAAATGCCCCCTGTGGTGGTCAGAAATTAACACTTTGCTCCGAGAGGAAAGGATTGTGCACTCAACCTCAAGTGATGGGGAGTTATCTCTCAGCCTTGTGAGGAGAAGATTTGCTCGACTCGAAGGGTGAGGATTGGAATCGACTCAGCCCAGAGGGTGAGGATTCGACTCAGCTCCTGAGGGTGAGGATGGGATCGACTCAGCCCCAGAGGGTGAGGATTCGACTCAGCCCTTGAGGGTGAGAATGGGATCGACTCAGCCCCTGAGGGTGAGGATTCGACTCAACCCCTGAAGGTAAGGATGAGATCTAATGAGGATCTAATAATCCTCATTTATTTATTTATCTGTAATTATTATTATAGATATTAACATCTCCATATTAGTCTTAAGTATACCCCTTAATATTTATAAGGGAGCGGTCGAACTGCCTGGTCATAAACCACCCCATGGTTATGAGTCTTCTTATGACCATGGTATAGTCGTAAGCCTTTCTACGACTATCGAGCAGTTGTAAGATCTTCTACGACTTGGTTGGCTTTGACAACCCTGTATTTGATAGGGTTTGCTGACTTGTGGGCCTAATCAGTTAGGGAGTATTATGCGCCATGTTTAACACATGGGGTACTTAATATACGCTGTTACTTTCTGTGAGTAATCGCATGAATTACTTCTGTCTCTGACAACAACTACCTAACAACGTGGGGGTGCCACGCCCTGGCGGCAACTTCCATCAAGCGGTTCGTCAATTGGAATGTTGGGACGCCTCTTTGTTTGGAGGAATGAGGAACTGCCACCTCTTCATACGTTATATAAGGTTGACGTCAGAAGGCAGAAAGGGACAACCACAATTTGGAGTACAAGCCCTAGTCTTTCTCTTGATTGTAATCAGTATACTAAATATAGCCACGCAGGAGTAGGGTTGTTATTATTTCCGGAGAAGGCCCGAACCTGTATAAAATCCCCGTGTCATTCTCTATGAGATTCTTATCTAGGAGAACCCCCCTCCCAAATCAAACAATCATACTTAAGATCGGTTCTAGATCACTAACAGTTGGCGCCGTCCGTGGGGATCTTCCCCGGTGATTCCTTGTCAACAAATTCTCTTTTTTTCCCTAATGCTTCCATGGCAGGAGAGTGGAATGAGGAGAATTGGTTCGACTTGGCCGACTACTGTAACACCCTGGTTTTTCTGAGCCTTTTTGAAAATTCTCAAAATAAAAAAGAACCATTTGATTTTGTTGAAGCCCCAAAGCTTAACTGGAGATTTTCAGAATTCGAGTGTTTAAAATGACTAATTCGAACTTCAACTAATCCTTAAGGTTTGGTTTATTTGGTGTTATTTGAGCTCTAGAGCTATCTCTTCCTTTCTCTGTTAAGTTTTGCTCTTTCCCATGGCCAGCTCTTGTGCCCAGAACTCCTTTGCATCTAGACCTCTTTTGTGGTATAAACCTCCTTTTTGGTTTAGACCTCTCTTTTGTTTGGACATGCCCTTATGTCCAGACCTTCCTTTGGTTTGGACCTTGATGGACTTCTCTCTTTCCCTTCCCTTCGTGTCTCTTGTCTGGACTTCCTTAAGTCCAAGCCACTCCTTTGTTGGTTTGAATCTCTGTGGTTCAGACCTCCTTTTGGGTCTAAGCCTCCTCTCCTGTTGGAGCCCTCCCTTGGTTTTGACCTCCCCATTGGGTCACAACCATCCCTGAGGTGTTCCCAGCTCAGGCTTGTGTTTCAAATATCCTTGTAATATGAAATTCAATTTTGGGTTGAATTCCCCCTCTTGGATCTCCTTGTGTCCATTTGAACCTTCTTTGTATTCTATTG
Source organism: Phyllostachys edulis (assembly GCA_036346405.1). Classification (NCBI taxonomy): domain Eukaryota; kingdom Viridiplantae; phylum Streptophyta; class Magnoliopsida; order Poales; family Poaceae; genus Phyllostachys; species Phyllostachys edulis. Next base: position 61,792,506 of record CM070566.1, read on the forward strand.
GACCTCCTTATGTTCAATTGAACCCCCTTTGTATTCATTTGAGCTTCCCAGTGCCAATTGGATCTCTTTGTGTTCAAGTGAACCTATTCAGGTTCATTTGGACCTTCCAGTGTTCATCTGAACCTCCCTGGTTCATTTGGACCTTTTCCGTGTTCAATTGGACCTCCCCGCATCCAATCGGACCTTCCAGCGTTCATTTGGACCTCCTCCTGTCCATTTGAACCTCATTTGGAACTTCCTTCGTGTCCGTTCGAACCACCCCGCTCGGTCCATACCTTCATCGCTTGAGGACCGTCCGATTTGTGTCGGACGGCCCAATCATTTTGCCCGTTTGATTGAAATCCATCAGCTCCCGCTCCTTTGTGCCTTATTCTGCTATCGCTCACATCCTTTGATCTCATCTGAACCATTCAGACCTCCCTTTGAGTTGATCCGAACCGTTCAGACCTCCCTTTGCCTTGATCTTGACCGTCAGGACCTCCTCTTGTTGGGATTCTAACCGTCAAGACCTCCCTTGATTGTATCTTGACCATCAGAACCTCTTTCAGCATGCGGTCATACCGCACAAAGATTCGGAAGTTCTGGTCACCGGTCGTTCCGCTCCAAGAACGTCGGTACTACCGCCACCAGCAGTACCATTTCATACCATTCTGGATAATTCTATACATCTAACCAAACGCACTCTTAGTCCTTTGGACCTCCTCAAAGACCTCCTTGAGTTCATCTTGACCGTCAAGACCTCCTTGAGTCCATCTTGACCGTCAAGACCTCCCCCTCTTTGGACCTCCCTTGATCTCGCGGGACCTCCTGCCCAAATGGACCTCCTCTATGGTTTTGTAAAGACCACCCTTTTCCGGTCTTTTTGTAAAGACCACCTTTGTGGTCAAGACCTCCCCTGCGGGTCACGACCTCCCTCTTTGGTCACGACCTCCCCTTGGGCTGTGACCACTCCTCTTTGACCCGACTATTTTTCAAGTTTGACTGGTCCCACTCGCTAGTCTTGCTCATCCTTATCTTCCTCCGCCACATAAGTACATTGTGCATTTAATGCCTGTTGTGTCACATTAAATGCGGCCATATACATGGTTACTTACACTGAATGTGGTCACTTACGTGGCACCTTGCCTTCTCTTTGTCCCCTTACTACTCAGTATACCTTATCCTTTTTGGTCCTTCACCAAATTGGTTGTGACACCTGCCCTGATCCTCACCTACCTTTGACCTATCTTTTACACTTACCTTTGACACGTGTGCTCCCATGTCTTCCTTGCCTACTTTGGCTATAAATGGCCCAAGTAGTTCTTCCTCATCACCTTTTCTACACTTAGCACTTTTGCTCTTGTCCAGTGCTCTCCATGCTTGAAGCTTCGCCAAGGAGCCCAAAGGAAGTCAAGGCCACCTCCTCGCCGCCAAGAAGACCCCGGCTTTGGTACCACTTCTGTCGTGAAGGAGTTCGCCGAGCGCTCGCCGCCCCTCGACCATCGCCGCCGAGCCCTCGACCTCCCCCTCCTCATCTACCTTCCTCTCGGCCTTGGTGAGCATCTCTGTGCCTTGTTCTTTCCTTGGTTCCGTACGACCATGTTGCATAGTCGTATTCCTCTTACAACCACGCAGCATAGTTGTGGCCTTTGATGAACCTCCTCGAAGACCTCCCTTGTCAAAGACCACCCCCTTGGTCTTTGCTGGACTTTTTGCAAAGACCACCCTCTCGGTCTTTGCAGGTCTCTTCGCAAAGACGACCCTCTCGGTCATTTTGCAAAGACAACCCTCTGGGGACCTCCTTAGGATCTCTTCCTCAGGACCTCCCTTTTGTCAAGACCACCCTCTCCAGTGTACCTCCTCCTAACCCGTTGGACCTCCTCCTGAGAGCCCTTTTCTAGTTCTTTCAAGTTTTGATCTTTGCTGTTTGGTTCTTGTTCGGTTGCTTTGGAGTTCATTTGGATCTTATTTGATATTTATTTGCTTTGCTTTGTTCTCGTGTAGATCTCGACATCTCCGGGGAGCCCGAGTTCTCCCAGTAGTCCCTCAAGCTTTTGAGCCAGGCAAGTCATACCCTTGACCATGTTGCACCCAGTATTTCAAACTACATATGTTTTGTTTCAAAGATTAATGCATGCTTACTTTTATTTAGTTATTTTAATACCTGTCTTTCAATTCATAGCTATGCCTAAATCCTTTGTATGGCCAATGTTGACATTGAACCGAACTTGTTGTCACCCTAGATAAAACCTGGTTGATGCAGTAGTGTGAACTGGGATCATTTGAAAAATGAATGCGTAGTCCTGCTTAGACCAAAAGTATTTGATTTGGGGATTTCACCAGCAAGACCAATAATTGTTTAAATGTTTTAGCCATGACATTGGGTTGTCATGTAAATGTTTTGAAAAGCAAAAGAAAGAAAAAATTGATTTGGACGTGGGCGAATTGGTTGCTTGGATGGTGCATGTCTATGCATGGGATCGTGTCATTTCTATGGCCAATGCCCAGGGTTTGTGGATGAGTCGCCTAGGTCAGATAAGGACCGGTCTACGAGCCGCATCTTGCTATGCCTATAATGGGCTATGCCACACCGTGTAACCACATGTCCCAAGTATGGGTCGGGACCTGGCTAACTAATTTGCAAAGTTCCATCGTGGTCGTTCCTGTTGATGCAGTGTGTGGTCTTTTATGGCCTAAGGTCTTTTATAGCCTATGTTGCCCACTGGCGCAAGAGGGGGCACCCATTAACCCAGCGGGTTTCTATCCAAAGGCGGGATTTGCGAAACCTTAGCGGGGGAGGACTGCGGTGGAGTGATGCATTGTAAAGGCCTTGTCACGTGTTCTAGACCACTTACCTACGGCAATGAGTGGTGGTACCGACGGGTGCCAAACAAACTAGAGAACTCGTGTCACTGTGGGTAAAGTGCACAACCTCTGCAGAGTGTAAAACTATTCGAATAGCCGTGTCCACTGTCATGGACATGCTAGCAAAGCCACTCAAAATTAGATCTTGGTTTTATTTTCAAAGGACTTGTGAAAATGGTTTTGGATTTCTATCCAAATGGGTTGGGCAGGGAGCCTTGTGACAGGAGGGTATCCTTCACCACTTGTGATGAATGTTATCCAACTGAAAACTGAGTTTTACAAAATGAATTTTAGTTATTGTAATTGCCTTGGAACTTAGTACATGTATTTGAAAGAAACTTGGCTTTATGCAAATTAACCATATATGCCTTCCTTTGAGTTATCCATGTATGCATGTCATTCTGTTATTCCACGGGTGTGACTTGCGAGCACGGTTGTTGTGCTCACTCTTGCTTAATATTGTTATTGAGCAGGATAAGAAAGCTTGAGGAGATCTAAGCTGTGGACCAAGGGGTCCTGGCCGGCTAGGATGCGCCCTCTAGCCGATTGCATGTGGTGTATCGGGTGGCCTATTGGTTTTATCTTCCGCTATATTTTGATTGCCGGCTTGTAAGCCTCCCTTGTAAACAACCTTGTTGATATTAATAAATATCTTGTTGATGTATGTTACCACTGTTGTATGCTGTGAGAACTAGCCATTGATCCTTGGGACTGGTTCAGATCACAGAGGGCTTGAGACTCTTCCAAGTCCCATGACCTCCTCGGGATGGTCCCTTAAAGACCTCCCTCGGATCAGGTCGTGGCACTTAGGGAGGTCTTAGGTCCCAAGACCTCCTCGGGTCAGGACTCAAGACTTCCAGGTGGCCCTGCTAGACCTCTTGGGTGGTCCTGGAGGTCCTCTCGAGTGGTCCTGTGGGACTTTCTGGGAGGTCCTGGTGGACTTTTCAGGAGGTCTTGGAGGACCTCTCGGGTGCCCTAGGTCGGGTCGTTACAACTACGCAGACATCGACATGGATGTCGGCTTCGACTACGAGCTGAGTATCATTTCATCCGATGGTAATGCCGCCTCCAGAGATCAGTTGATGCACCTCAGAACGGGAGAAGCCTCATCATATACCAAGCTCTAATTTTTCTTCGGATAATTTGCAGTGTTAAAACGACTTCAGCTTCTCCCTAGCTATTCTAAACTTTTTTATAAAGTCACTATTCAGAGCACGACAAGTCATATGCTCTCCCGACGAGGACCTATGTAACATCCCAAATGTATAATCAGGGTTTGTTTCAAATGTAATTAAATGTGTAGAAATTAAAACTTTTTCTCACATCTTGAAACCCCTGAACTCACATGTAATTCTTGTCCAAGAGTTGTGGAATCCAAAAACACAAAGCTCTTGTTGGCCAAAAGTCAAACTCATTTTCCACTTGTCACAAATCTTGTGCCAAACTTTTGGAAATAATTTTCCTTGGTCCTAAAGATGATGTGGGACCCCTCCGACAAATATCATAAGTTTTCAAACTTGTTTGATAATTTTTGGAGGTAAAACAAACTCTTGAACAGCGTTAATGAATTTCCTGAGAAAAATATAGTGCATAAAAACCTCTGGAAATTTTATGTAAGGTTAATCCTAATGTCAGCAAGCTCCAATTAAAATTTCATAAATTTTGGAGTTGAATTGCTATCTCAAATTAAATCCTCAAGTCTCAGCTGTTAAAATTGAATTCAAAACCCTGCACTGTTCCTTGGGCTTGAGCCGCTTTGCAAAGCTGGTCAAACCCAACCACATCCCTAGCAGCCCAGACCTCCTTTCCACCTTGTTGAGGTCGTAGCCGTTGGATTCAGATCCAAAGGCCACGACCTCCGCTGCAAACCATCGCAGCCAAAAGCTCCCACCACATTGAGCTCATAACCGTTGGATCAGATCCAACAGCTAATGACCTCCCCTTGTTTTCAAACACTCCAGACCTCCCACCTTGTTGAGGTCATAGCCGTTGGATCAGATCCAACAGCCCACGACCTCCCCTCGTTATCAAAGCGCATAGACCTCCCCTCATTGATCAGCGCCGTTGGATGTAAATCCAACATGACCGACCTTTCGCTTATGCGCAGCTTTTGACCTCCCCATTCACAGCGCCCTTGATTGAGATCCAAAGGCCATGACCTCCACGTGCCTTTGGCAAGATCGTATGTGAGCGTAAGTCCTTCCCATCTGGTCCACGCCGCTGGATTCAGATCCAACGCCTCGACCTCCTAACCTCTTCCTTGCGCATCCGCGACAAGGGTAATCTAATGGTCAGACCTCCCTCACCTCGATCCAAGGGCTGTGACCTCCTCCCATTCACTTAAAACTTACCGTTTCACAAATCAAATCGGAGGGTCATGACCTCCCCATCCTCTTTATCCAACGGTGGAGGCCTTGTTCTGTTCTTCTCCTAGCTTGGCGCGCGCGTGCGCCATGGCAGTGGAGAAGGTCAGAGCCGGGTCTTGTCCAACGGCTCTGTGCCTGTGCGCATTAAATGCGTGTCAGCACCTTTCCGCCCTAGGCCATGCCCTAACCTACTCCCAGTCACCTCCATTGTCCTGTCCAAGCCATGGACCGTGCCACGGGCTAAGCTCACCATGAGCTTAACCCTTGGCTCACGACCTCTTTTTCCCTAGCTATAAAACCTCCTTGGTATCACCCTTGGCTTCTTTTACACACTTCACCAAATTGCTCTCGATTCTGTGGAGCTCAAACCACGCACTTCAATCGCCATTGATGACCTTGGAGCTCTTGGTGAAGGCAAGGCCTTGTGGCTCCCTCTCACGACCTCTTGCTCTTTTGTTCTCCTCTAACTCCCTGGGAGATTTAACCCTAACTTAATCTTGGGTTGACCTCAGGAGTGAGCCAAAGTGGAGCTGGAGCTTGGCCGTGGAGCTCATCGTCTTCACCAGCGCCGGTCCTCCTCTTCTCCAACCTCCCCAGCACCTTCGGGACCTCCACGTACTTCCTGATAGTCCTTAGCGCTGGGCACTGCATGTATGAAGTTGTGGAGCTTTAATTTTTAGTATTGCTTTTGTCGTGGTCTGGCTCGCCGCTGCTCAGGCCACCCCCCGCCCGGGATGGTCTCGGCAGGCAAGCAACACTATTGCGCACACGTTGGTGCCCTTGGATGGCGCCATGAGGTCCCTCATCGCGGCGGCGAGCCTTGAATGCCCTCGGTTTTTGTCGGACGGGATGTCTCTCATGCGTTGTCGTGACAGACCTCCTCGTGTAAATCTTAACCGCCTGCACCTCCCAGTGGAGATCTCGAGCCATTAAGACCTCCTCTCGTGTGAGATCTTAGCCGTTTAGGACCTCCTCGAGGTCATCTTAAACGCTTAGGACCTCCCCTTGTTAGATCTTGGCCGCTCAGACCACCTCAAGTGGATCTCGAACCGCCCAGACCCTCTTCGTTTTGTCTTGACACCAGACCTCCTTGAGTAATCTCGACCATCCAAGACCTCCTCCTTATGTAATCTTAGCCATTCAGACCTCCTCGAGGTCACCTTAGCTAATGAAGTCTTCCCGGGTTGATCTCAGCCATGTAGGACCTCCTCAGGTCGATCTTGACCGCTAAGATCCTCCCTCGGACAATCTAGACCATTAAGGTCCTCCTTGAAAATCTAGACCGCCCAGACCTCCCTTGAGAGGTCTTGACCGTGTAGATCTTTCTTGGGGAGGTTGTAACATCCCAAGCGTATAATTAGGGTTATTCAAGTATAATTATATGTGTAGAAATTAAAACTTTTTCTCACATCTTGAAAAACCCTAAAATCTCATGTGATTCGTGGTCCAAGAGTTGTGTAATCTAAAAACACAAAGCTCTTGTTGACCAAAAGTCAAATTCATTTTCCAGTTATCTAAAATCTTGTGCCAATCAATTGGAAATGTCTTCCTTGGTCTAAAAAAAACTGATGTGGGACCCTCTGAAAAATATCACAAGTTGTAAAACTAGTTTGATAAATTTTGGAGGTAAAACAATCCTTTAAACAACCTTAATAAATTTTCTGAGAAAAATGCATTGCATAATCACCTCTGGAAATTTTATTACAGGTTCATCTTAATGTCAGTAAGCTCCAGTTAAAATTTCATCAAATTCGAGTTCATTTGCTAGCCCAACCAATTCTACAAAGTCTCACTGCTTAAAAGTTCAACTTCAAAAACCTCAAGACTGCTCCTTGGGCTAGCCACGCTCCCAAACTGTCCAGCCCAACCCCTTCGACCTCCTCAACCAACAAGACTCACAGACCTCCTCTCGGTGAACACCAAGAAAGACCTCCCCACCCCATGAGGTCATAGCCACTGGATCAAAGATCTACTGGCCACGACCTCCTGTGTGTTAAACTTCAACGACCTCCTCCTCTTAACCTGCCGACCTCCTTTAGATTCACTTGAGGTCGTGTCGTTGGATTTACATCCAAAGGCCACGACCTCCTCCGAAAAACCTCACAGAAGGTCCTCCCGCCTTGTTGAGGTCATAGCCCTTGGATCGAAAAATCTAAGGCCATGACCTCCTTTGTTTTTCTCTGCTTTTGATCTTCGCCAACGCATGAGATCAAAAGGGCGTTCGACCACCCATTATTGACCATTGATTTACATCTCACTTGCCGCTAACAAATGGGCGATTCGACCATCTCTTGAGCCCTTAGATCCAAATCGAGGGCTAAGACCTCCTTTTGCGCCACGCGCAAGTCCTCTCGACCTCCCTTATTCACTTTGTGCATATTAGACCTCCCCATCCAGTCAAGGTTCTTGATTTACATCCAAAGGCCATGACCTCCCCTCATGTCTTTTCGATCGCGTGCGTTAAGTCCTCATTGGAGGTCCGCACCGTTGGATGGAGATCCAACGCTTTGGACCTCCCGTCCATTTCTCACGTCGCTTTCACGTTAATGAAATCGTGAGGCTATGACCTCCCCACGTTTGATCGTGTGGCTGGGACCTCCTCCTAGCCACTTAAAACGTAACGGTTCAAAAATAGGATCCGATGGTCAGGACCTCCCCGAGGTCTTATCCAATGGCCATTAAGACCTCCCCTGTTCTTCTCCTTCCGCTGGCGGGCAAACTCGAGAAAGGCATTTAATGCGCACCGACCTTGGGGTACATGATAATGTGCCTCTTTGTCGACCAAGATGACGCAGTCATTTCGCCTCCGTCGGCTCAAACTCGCCATCAGATGTCAACTTTAAGTCTTGTCCAATGCCAAGATCCGTGCTATGGGCCAAGCTCACAGGAGTTTAGCTGGTCTACGACTCAATCGCCCTTAGGATAAAACCACCCCCCATCGTGCCTTTATCTTCCTTTACACGCCATTGATTCCTTGCTCACCCATCTCTGTGCTTAGAACTCTAAACCGCAGAGCTCCTTGGCCGCCATTGTTGGACTTGAAGTTCCTCGGTGGACAAGGGTCACTGGGGCTTCCCACCTTTCTCCTTGTTCCCATTGTGCCCGCCCTCTGGGACTAAGTCCCGACTTGAATTGTTGGGCATTTGCAGAGGGGGACAAAGTGGAGCTTGGAGCCGAGCCGAGGCTTGGAACTTGACTTGAGCAATGGAGCCCCCATCTTCCCCAACTCAAAGCAAGCACCATCCTCGACCTCCCCAAAGATCTTAAGGACCTCCTGTACCTCCCCGATAGTCCTTAGTGCCGCACTGCATGTATGTTGCTCAGGAGCTCTTATTTGGCACACGCTTGAATGTCGCCATGAGCATCATTTTGCGCTTTCAAAATTTGGCCGCAGGATCTCCTCGTTGTCCTCTCGGCCGCTGGTGTTCAACGCCGCCGCCGCCGAGAGAAAAGCTCATGGTGTGCGCAACACTATTGCGACACGATGATAAAATTTGGTTGTCGCCGCGAGGTCCGTCATCGCCGCAACAACCATTTCTTCAAGCTCGATTTTGTCGGATGTCCCGAGCGTGTCGTTGTCATTTTAGGACAAAGATCCGGCTTTTATGGTGCTAATCATTGCCCAATCTCGCAATCATTGGCGTCTTAACCGCCTTAAATCCATCCTTTAATGCGCATTTAAGACCTCTTCCTTGTAGCGGACCTCCTCGTGGTCCTCGCGACATTGTCTCGTCCAAACGCCAACGCGGCGCGAAGTTAAGGCGCTGGGTGCAGGGACGCCGAGACCTCCGAGGAGATCTGGAGCGCCCAAGACCTCCTTGGCGCATCTTGGCCCGACCTCCCCGGAGGTCGCAGGACGCTGAGGACCTCCTCGGGACCTCCTCGAGGTCATCTCACCATGAGGACCTCCCTTTAGATCTGTCCGCTCCGACCTCCCCATCATCGCTAGGTTCGTTGGATCCTCAATCCACGGCCACGACCTCCCTCACCTCAAGCGTAATAGTGGTTAGGAGGTCCAGACCTCTGGACCTCCCATGTGCGCAGGTGTTGTTCTCGGGAGGTCTCGAGCCATTAGATCTGTGATCTGTGGCTCACGACCTCCCATGTCTTTGTGAGTGTTAGGAATGCCAAGAAATTCTTAAGTATGAACCTAAAGGAGGTATAAACTTTAGAATTTCATATCTTTCTCATTTTAAATCCAAATGGGGTAATTCAAATTGTGTTAGCTCTGTCTTGAACTTGACTTTAATCCAAAAATGATTGCAAGTTGAGTTCAGCCCCAGAGCACAGTTAGCCACTAGGTTTTAAAACTCCCTTGTTAAATATACACTCAAATTAATGCTTAGCTTGTAAAATGCATAACTACTGCTCTGTAGGTTATTTTTGAGTGAGACCAACTTTGTTGGTTTCCTCTATTATTGAACTCACTAAGAAAATTTGTTTTGAGCTTGTTGCTGTTAGAAAAATAAGAACTTGTGCATTATAATTTTGTTCAAGTTCTTGTTTTTGGAAAATTATAGAGATTGCATAATAGATCCAAATGAGATGAACTCAATTGTGTTATTCATCTCATGAGGTGCTGGTTTTACAGTAAAAATTTCAGCCTCACCACTTTTCTAGAAAATGTTGCCTCATAATTAAATTAGTGAATAGTGCAGTTTGGTATTTTTAGGGCTGAGCAGAGTTGTTTTGCTCATAACTTTTGCATTAAGAATCCAAATCAATTGGTTCTTGTTGCTAAATTCCCTAAAAATCCTCCTCTTGCTGCAGTAGAAATTTCAGAGGATTTGGAGTTCTGTTGCTGTGTTGTCTTTGTTGTTTTTCGTCGTTCTTATCGGTTCTTTATTGCTTTTTCCGTTAGGGTTCGACATTTGTGGTGATCCCGCGAACGACCCTCCGCAACAAGGTGACCAGCAGCAAGGCAAGTAGTTTGACCATTTCCCATCATGTCCCATTACTTTAAAGCTTAATACTTTGCTTTACTTCTATGTATGCATGCTACTTTGTGTTAAACGTCGCTAGCTTTCCTATAGTTGCATAATCTGTAGGAATTGTTATCCTCTACTACCAATGAGCCTAGGTTATTCGCTGTGGTTTGAGCTCGTTGGATGAGCTCTTATCACTTAGTAGTTGCGTTTAACACTGCTTAGACATGCTTAGTTATCGGTAGTAATGGGCGATCATCGACTTAGTCGATGATCTTGATCACTCAAAACTGATTATTACTCCTATATGTCCAGCACTTGTGCTTTGATTAATTTGTAAAATCAAAAACTGAAAATAAAATGTTGATTTAGACTTGGGCATATTGGATGGATGGTGCGGTTTTTGGAATGTGGTGGTATGCCCGGTCCCTAAGGACCGAGTACTTGGGTCACTAAGTTGTTGCTATGCATAACCACACGAGGGGATATGGGACCCTCTTGATTAAGTACTTTGGAAGGTGTTAATTATGAGCTGGTCGGTGGGTATGTTTAAATAAAATCTGTGTGTGTGGTGTTGGGAGGGAGCATTGGGCACCGTTAGGCTGTCTAATGTGACTTGTCCCCGTGGGTTGCGGCTCGTAATTAGCATCGCCCATTGGAAATGTCTCGTAGGATTTAGCCGTGTCGGCACACCAAAGGTAGTGTGCCTAAAGGAAAGGCGGTCTCGGGCGTGGGTACATTGGTACACCCGCAGGATAAAACTATTCGAATAGCCTCGCCCTAGGTTATGGACATGCTTGGTAAGGTCGTTCAAGACTAGTCTCAACCTTTTAATTAAAACTTGATGGGTTGGTATGAACGGGAGTTCATGTTATTGTTGTGGTGACTAAGGGTTAGTCACTTCCGTGATTGTTCTTGTTGTTGTTATTATGTTATTATCGCGTTGTATTTCAACAATTAAAAATGCTTTATCAAATTGCCTTCAATCTATTATGTTATTGCAAATGAAACTTGCTTTGTGCCAAAATGAGTCCAAAGCCTCATCCACTTAAATAAAGCTTGCATGTAGCTAAATTATAGTTCTCATATCTTACACGTAAGTCTTATGGAGTACTTTATGTACTCATCTTGCCCGGGTTGTGGCATTTTTGTTGCTTTTGTTGCAGAGGAGGAGGTGAGCTCCAAGAGCCTTACTCGCTACCACGTGTTGCGCTTTCTTCGACGACTAGCTTGGCAGTCGGTCACGATGCCTAGGGTTAAGGCACATCGATTGGCTTTGTGTTATAGCCATCTTTATGGCACTTTTGCTTCATTGTTATCTTTTTAATTGTTGCTATTTGGACTAAGGGCCTCTTTTGTAATAGCTATTCCATATTAATATCAACTTCGGTTTGTTGCTTATGTACTATGTGTTGTATGGAATTGATACATTCTTTTGTTGTGAGGTATGTATACCGTGATTCGGGAGTATACATCTCGAGACCGGTTTATTTGGTTGATAATACTAGGGTCAATTGGATGACTAAGTATTATGAGCCTAATAAACGCCGAGGTCTCACAGAGGTCTTGATAGTTTAGGTCTTCCTTTGGAAGATCTCAGCCATTGAGGACCTCCTCGCTAGATCTGGACCGTCCCGGTCCTCCCTTTTTGTTGTGGTCCGTTGATGCAAGATCAACGGCCACGATCTCCTTCGCTTAGCGTTCTTTGGAGGACAAGGACCGTTGATCCAAGATCAACGGCCCATGTTCTCTGGATCGCTAAGCGCGCGTAAGGCGTTATTCTCCGGAGGTCTTGAGCCGTCCGATCCAAGATCTATGGCTCATGTCCTCCCCCATTGTGTTGGTTTTAGATTTTCCAGAGAGCTTTTATTTGTCAACCTAAAAATGTATGAACTTGTATAATGCATAACTATTTCATTTTAAATCCAAATTAGGTGATTCAAATTTCTGTAACTCTGGTTTGGACTAGGCTTTAATCTAAAAATGATTGTAAGTTGAGTTCGCCCAGAAAAATGATTTCATAAATAGGGTTCAAAATTAACTTTTAATGTTGCATTTAATTTGTAAAATGCATAAGTAAGTCTCTGAGATTATTTTTGAGTGAATCCAACTTTATTGGCTTCCTCTATTAATGCACTAAATGTTAGAATAAGATTTAGGCATGTCACTATTTTCAGAAGATTTGTGGGTGCAAATTAGTTGTGCTCATTTTCATATCTTTGAAAAATCATAAAACATGCATAATAGCTCCAAATGAGGTGAACTCAATTGTGTTATTCATCTCATGAGGTTCTTGTTTTACTGTAAAAATCTCAGTAGCACCAATTTTCCAGAAAATGTTGCCAAACAATTAAATTAGTGAATAGTAGCAGTTTTGTATTTTTAGGGCTGAGCAGAATTGTTTTGCTCATCTTTTGCATTGAGAATCCAAATGAATTGGTTCTTGTTGATAAATTCCCTAAAAATCATCCTCTTGCTGCTGTAGAAATTTCAGAGCATTTTGAGTTTGTTTGCTGTGCTGTCTTTTGGATTTTCTCCGTTCTTATCGATTCTTTTTGCCTTTTGGATTAGGTGTTGACGAGTGTGTTGATCCCGTGAGTGATCCTCAGCAACATCTTGAGCAAAACCAGCAAGGCAAGTAGTTTGATCATATCCTAGTATTGTCCCATTACTTTAAAGTTTAATACTTTGTTTCACTTGTATGTATGCATGCTACTTTGTGTTGAAATATCGATTAGTTGAGCCTCTAGATGCATATCCTGTAGGTAAATATTCATTCTCTACTACTAAGCCTAGAATTATCTTGCTGTGATTTAGAGTTCGATGGATGGACTCTTATCACTTAGTAGTTTACGTTGATAATGCTTAGCAATGCTTAGATAACGGTAGAAATGGGTGGTTGTCGACGTGATGTCGATAACCTTGATCACACAAAAACTATTATTCCATTATGTCCACCTTGTGCTTGTTACTTTGTAAATAAATAAAAATGAAAACAAAATTGTTATTGACTTGGGCACAATGGATGTTGGTGTGATCTCTGGGTGTGAACGGAATGGTGCCTAAGTCCCCAAGGACCGAAAGTTACTTGCGCCATTGATCCAAGCACTTTTATGCTAACCACACGAGGGGATATGGGACCTCTTGACTAAGTACTTTGGGAGGTGTTAATTATGAGCTGGTCGGTGGGTGTGTTAAAATAAAATATGTGTGTGTGTGTGGGAGGGAGCATTAGCAGACCGGCTAGGTTGCCTAATGTGTCCTTACCCCCGTGGATTATGCTCTTAATTAGCATCTTCCATTGGAAATGTCTCAGAGGACTTAGACGTGCCAAGCATACCTAAGGTAGTGTGTCAATCTTGTGGCAAAAGGCATGTCTCGGCGTGTGGGTACATTGGTACACCCTGAGGATTAAAACTATTCGAATAGCCTCGTCCTAGGTTATGGACATGCTTGGTGATTTCCCGCAAGAACTAGACTAAACACTTAATTAAAACTTGATGGGTGGTATGAATTGGGTAATTCATGCTATTGTTGTGGTGACTTGGGCGAGTCACTTCCAGGTTGTTCTTGTTGTTGTTATTGTTATTGTATCGTTGTTACTTCAACAATTAAAAATGCTTTGTCAAATTGCTTTCAATCTATTACATTATTGTAAATGAAAACTCGCTTTATGCTAAAATGAGTCCAAAGCCTCATCCACTTAAATAAAGCTTGCATGTAGCTATCTATAGTTCTGTTATATTACACGTCAGTCTTGCGAGTACATTTTTGTACTCATTTGCTTTGCTTAATAACTTTGTTGCAGAGGAGGTAGAGCCCAAAGGGCTTTACTTTTGTGAGATGTGTCATGTTGGGAATCGAGCTAGGCGACTTGGTTGGTTGCCTTGTGGGCTAAAGGCAAACCTTGTGGCTCTCTTTTTTTTTATCGCCATCTTATGGCTTTTGCTTCCGCTATGTTTATCTTTCTTAGTTGTATTTGGCCGGTCGGCCCCTTTTGTAATAACTCTATATTATGTATGTCTTTTATTCTAGTCGTGCTTTGGTTCTATGTCTTGAATGGAATTGATGCATGATTTTGTAAAGGAGTGTGTATACTGCATTCTGGGAAGTATACATATCTCGAAGACACGGGTTATTTCGTTTGTAATGCTAGGGTCAATGGATGACTAAGTATTACAAGCCTAATAAACCGGGGTCCTCACAAAGTTGGTATCAGAGCCATACTGACCATAGAAACCCTAGCTTGGTCGTCTTTAGGATGTTTTGGAAAACTTATTTTCAAAATATCAAATGGTTTATGAAAGCTTAAGTAAATTCTCTAAATTTACTCCTTACCTATCTTAGCTTTCTTTTCTCATCTCACTCTAATTGAGTTTTAGAAAAATTTGTTTACCTCTCCTTCCTTCGAAGATAGTTGTTATCGTTTAATTGGGTTTTGGGAACTAATGAGTTTGGCAAATTGAAGTGTTGGCTGCCCTCTACAAGGTTTTGAAGTTTCCGAAGTTGAAGAATTCGGCTAGGAGGCTTGGATGCAAAATCTGGACAGCGATCGTCAATTTCCGGACAGTAAGCTCAAATGTTCTAAATAGGGTAGAAAATGAGAGGTTAATCAACTAAAACTTGTGGGAATAAAAGGGTAAGATGTGATACTAGTTAGCTAAGTATCTAACACTTAATTCGCTGGTTTAACCTTGCTTTGTAGTAGTGTTAGAGCTAAAATAGCTTGCTGAAATTTTCCCTTCTGTACCGATTACTCGCTCATTCAATACGGGTTAGTTGCGAGAGAAGTTGACCTTATTTCTTAAGTTTTCCTTGCTGTTTTTAGAGTCTTTTGGGAGCTTTTAAAGTTTAATTACTTGCTGTTTTGGCTTTGCTTAGGGTGGTATTCCATTCCCTAGTCGTTAGCCCCCGCCTTCTTTAGCTTCTAATTTCGGGTTTTGGTTGCTAACCTCTTTCCCTTTCAACAGATGGCGGTCAGATCAGAATGCCAAGGCAGTAGCCTGGTCGGGACGAGGAGCTTCTCCTCCTCCCACCATGGCCGAGGTTCTTCTTCAGATAGAGCGAACCATGCGGATGACAGAGAGTGTTCTTGGATGTCATCGCAGAACACCTCAAATTTCTTACTGGGTGCTTTAGGATCCGGCAAGGAGTGGACATCACCTCGTGGGGCCTCGCTGAGTTTCTTCGCACTCCAACCCCCACCTTTTCCAGGTCCTGAGGACTGGCTGATGCATTTGATCGGCTTGCTCTGGTGGAGCTGAAGCTCAGATCGCGCAGTGCTGTGAGCACGAGAAGGCGCTTTCATCGCACTACTAGAGGGTGCAGCTTTGTCATGGTGGAAGAGCTTTCGCCATGTAGCCCGCAGACCACACCACACACGGGAGGAGTTTCAGACTACCTTCCGTCGATCTCATATCTCGCGGCTTGATGAACATCAAGAAGCAGAGTTTTCGCCCAAGCAAGGGCGTAGCTCACGTGGAGTATGTGTACGAAGTTCAACCATCTAGCTTGTTATGCTCCCGAGGATGTGGCCACTGATATGGCCAAGCAAGCAAAGTTCAGGGGTGGCTTGTCTGAGGAGCTTAAGGACAAGCTATCCATCATCGACTTCCTTGATTTCCAGACCTTGGTCGACAAGGCCATCGTCATGAGCATGTCGGTAGGGAGCTTGTGGATTCCTCGCAAGCGCAAGTGGGAGTCCTACAAGTCGCCCAGGTCGGCTCTTCCCGCTCTCGTTCGGGCAGCTTAGGGGTCCCATTCTCGGGCTTCGCATTCTCGAGGTTGCCAAGACTGTCCCTCGTCCTTCGCAGGCCGTGCCCCAATCACGTGCACCTGTGAGCCAGCAGGGTGGCGCCCGCAACCCGGCTGCCGGGGTCACTTGCTTCGCAAGCAACTGTAAGGGCATTATGCAAAACAATGCCCTAAGAAGATCGAGCACCTCGCCCTAATAGAGGACACGGCAAGGTGGTGGATCTTCTCAGATCAAGATTGTCCCCAGAGCCCTGGCGCAAGGCGATCGCGGCCAACACCATCTCTGCTGAGAAAGCACAGGAGGCACCTGACGTCGTGTTGGGTACGTGTCTTGTTAACTCCCATCCTGCTACTATTTTCTTCGATTCAGGAGCATCTCATTCTTTTGTATCTCAGTCTTTTGCTGCTGTTAGTGATCTTCTTTTTGCTCCTTTGTTGGTCCCGTTGCTCATTCGCTCTCCCGGTTCGGAGTTGAGAGCTGAATTGGAGTGCAGGGATGTTCCTATCGAGATTGAGGGAGTAATATTTTCAGCAAATCTTATTCTCCTCAATACAGCGAGCTTAGATGTGATTCTTGGTATGGATTGGTTGTCCCAAAGACATGGGGCAAATCGATTGTGCCCGAAGCTCATCTATCTCACCAACGCCTCCCGTGAAAGTGTTCGCCACCGGTCGCCAGCCCTCATCTCTTCGCGACTTGAAGCAAAGCCAGCTCTGGATATTCATCAAGTCGCAACGGTATGTGACTTCATGGATGTCTTTCCCGAGGATCTTCCAGGGATGCCACCAGTTCGGGATCTCGAGTTTGTCATCGAGTTGGCTCCTGCATCACCCCGATTTCAAGAGACCTTATCGGATGCCACCGAATGAGTTGGTGGAGTTGAAGAAGCAACTTAATGAGCTTCAAGAGAAGGGTTTCATCCGCCCTAGATCATCTCCGTGGGGTTGTCCAGCCATCTTCGTAAAGAAGAAGGACGGTACTTTCCGCATGTGTGTCGACACTGCTCGCTTAATGAAGTGACGGTAAAGAACAAGTATCCCTTGCCCCGCATCGATGATCTCTTTGATCAATTATCTGGAGCTCAGGTTTTCTCCAAATGAGATGAACTCAATTGTGTTATTCATCTCATGAGGTTCTGGTTTTATAGTAAAAATTTCAGCCTCACCACTTTTCTAGAAAATGTTGCCTCATAATTAAATTAGTGAATAGTGCAGTTTGGTATTTTTAGGGCTGAGCAGAGTTGTTTTGCTCATAACTTTTGCATTAAGAATCCAAATCAATTGGTTCTTGTTGCTAAATTCCCTAAAAATCCTCCTCTTGCTGCAGTAGAAATTTCAGAGGATTTGGAGTTCTGTTGCTGTGTTGTCTTTGTTGTTTTTCGTCGTTCTTATCGGTTCTTTATTGCTTTTTCCGTTAGGGTTCGACATTTGTGGTGATCCCGCGAACGACCCTCCGCAACAAGGTGACCAGCAGCAAGGCAAGCAGTTTGACCATTTCCCATCATGTCCCATTACTTTAAAGCTTAATACTTTGCTTTACTTCTATGTATGCATGCTACTTTGTGTTAAACGTCGCTAGCTTTCCTATAGTTGCATAATCTGTAGGAATTGTTATCCTCTACTACCAATGAGCCTAGGTTATTCGCTGTGGTTTGAGCTCGCTGGATGAGCTCTTATCACTTAGTAGTTGCGCTTAACACTCGCTAGACATGCTTAGTTATCGGTAGTAATGGGCCATCATCGACTTAGTCGATGATCTTGATCACTCAAAACTGATTATTACTCCTATATGTCCAGCACTTGTGCTTTGATTAATTTGTAAAATCAAAAACTGAAAATAAAATGTTGATTTAGACTTGGGCATATTGGATGGATGGTGCGGTTTTTGGAATGTGGTGGTATGCCTGGGTCCCTAAGGACCGAGTACTTGGGTCACTAAGTTGCGCTTTTTTATGCAACCACACGAGGGGATATGGGACCTCTCTTGATTAAGTACTTTGGAAGGTGTTAATTATGAGCTGGTCGGTGGGTATGTTTAAATAAAATCTGTGTGTGTGGTGTTGGGAGGGAGCATTGGCATCGTTAGGGTCTGTCTAATGTGACTTGTCCCCGTGGGTTGCGGCTCGTAATTAGCATCGCCCATTGGAAATGTCTCGTAGGACTTAGCTGTGCTTAGCACACCAAAGGTAGTGTGCCTAAAGGAAAGGCGATGTCAGCGTGTGGGTACATTGGTACACCGCAGCAGGATAAAACTATTCAATAGCCTCGCCCTAGGTTATGGACATGCTTGGTAAGGTCGTTCAAGACTAGTCTCAACCTTTAATTAAAACTTGATGGGTTGGTATGAACGGGAGTTCATGCTATTGTTGTGGTGACTAAGGGTTAGTCACTTCCGTGATTGTTCTTGTTGTTGTTATTATGTTATTATCGTGTTGTATTTCAACAATTAAAAATGCTTTATCAAATTGCCTTCAATCTATTATGTTATTGCAAATGAAACTTGCTTTGTGCCAAAATGAGTCCAAAGCCTCATCCACTTAAATAAAGCTTGCATGTAGCTAAATTATAGTTCTGTTATCTTACACGAAGTCTTATGGAGTACTTTATGTACTCATCTGCCGAGGTTGTGGCATTTTTGTTGCTTTTGTTGCAGAGGAGGAGGTGAGCTCCAAGAGCCTTACTTGCGCCACGTGTTGCGCTTTCTTGATTTAACTAGCTTGGCGGTCCCAACGATGCCTAGGGTTAAGGCACACCGATTGGCTTTGTGTTATAGCCATCTTTATGGCACTTTTGCTTCCATTGTTATCTTTTTAATTGTTGCTATTTGGCCTAAGGGCCCTCTTTTGTAATAGCTATTCCATATTAATATCAACTTCTGGTTTGTTGCTTATGTACTATGTGTTGTATGGAATTGATACATTCTTTTGTTGTGAGGTATGTATACTGCATTCTGGGGAGTATACATCTCTCGAGACCGGGTTTATTTGGTTGATAATACTAGGGTCAATTGGATGACTAAGTATTATGAGCCTAATAAACGCCTGGTCTCACAAAAGTTGGTATCGAGCCGTTATGACCGTAGTAACGCAAGCTTGGTCGTTTTAGGACATTTTGAAAACCTATTTTCAAAGTATAAAAGAGTTTTGAAAGCTTAAGTAATTCTCAGATTTTACTCCTCATCTATCTTAGCTTTCTTCTCATCTCACTCTAATTTGAGTTTTAAAAGATGATTTCCTCTTCTCCTTCAAAAGGATTAGTGGTTATCGACTAAATTGGGTTTTGGGAACTTGTGAGAGTTCTAAATTGACATCTTGGCTGTCTTTTGGTGAAGAATAGAAGTGTCTAAAGGTGGAAATCAAATCTGGAATTTCTGGACAGCAAGCCAGTAATTGAGAACAGCAAGCTCAAGCTAGTGATTAAAGTAGAAAATGAGAGGTTAATTCAACTAAAACTTGTGGGAATAAAAAGGGTAAGATGTGATACTAGTTAGCTAAGTATCTAACACTTATTTCGCTGAAATAACCTTTGCTCTCTAATAGTTTTAGATCTCATCTTACAATCTGATTTTTAATCTTTCGATCAATTACTCGCTCATTCAATACGGGCTAGTTGAGTTGAGAAGTTGAGCTTTGCTTTTGGTGTTTCTTGGCTGTTTTTGGAGTCTTTTAGAAGTTTCTAAAGTTGATTTACTCGCTGCTTTTGGCTTTCAATTGGGTGAAATTCCATTCCCTAATCGTTAGCTTTTGCTTTCTTTTAAAGGCTTTGTTTTCGGTCTAGTTGCTAACCAAAATTCATTGTAACAGATGGCCGGACGACTCAGTAGTGCCAAGGTTGCCGGCCACTGGTCCGGACGAGGAGCTCTCCTCCCACCATGGCCGAGGTTCTTCTTCAGATCGAAGAGCGAACCGCTGATGACAGAGAGTTCTATCGACGCCATCGCAAGAACACACATCAGTGACTTTCTGTGAGCTTCAGATCGGGCCAGGAATGCCCATCGCCGAGCGGGAGGACTCAAGTGAGTTTCTTCGCACTCAGCCCCCTACCTTTTCCCTGGTCCGAGGACCTTTGATGCGCATTTATTGGCTTCGGCGTCTTGTGGAGCGTAAGCCAGACGATCGCTGCAGTGCCAGGAGCACGAGAAGGCGCTGCTCGATCGCACTCACTGGAGGGTGCAGCTTTGTCATGGTGGGAGAGCTATCTCGCCATGCAGCCCGTGGACCACACCGCCTCTTGGGAGGAGTTTCGTATGCCTCCGTCGGGCTCACATCCTGCCCGCTTGATGGAGATCAAGAAGCAGGAGTTTTGCGCCAAGCAAGGGCGAGGCTCACCATGGAGTATGTATACGAAGTTCAACCATCCGCCTGTTATGCTCCCCGAGGATGTGGCCACCGATATGGCTAAGGTGCTGTTCAGCGCGTGGTTTGTCCGAGGAATTGAAGGACAAGCTATCCATTGTCGACTTCCTGATTTTCATTCCTGGTCGACAAGGCCATCGTCAGCCGAAAGCATATGGCTCGAGAGCTTATGGACTCCGCAAGCGCAAGTGGGAGGCCCATAAGTCATCTAGGCTGGCCTCCTGCCCCGCTTCTGCGGCCTCGGGTACCACTCACTCTTGGCGCCCCGAGGTCACCTCCGCCTCGTTTCGCCCTTCGCAGCGTGGTCCCAACCACGCACTCATGAAAGGCAGAGGGCCCGCAACCCGGGCGGCCGGGTCACATGTTTCATGCAACCTAAGGGCATTATGCGAACCAATGCCCTAAGAAGACAGAGCAGCCCTCGGCCCCAATGGAGGACGCGGGCTGGGAGGTGGTGCACCAGACCAAGATCGTCCCCGCTACCTAAGGCGTGGGTAGTGGTCGCATAACGCCGTCCACCGTGAGGAGGCTCAGAGGCACCACGCCGTGCTAGGTACACTTTCGTTAACTCTCATCCTTGCCATCATTTTGTTTGATTCAGAGCATCTCATTCCTTTGTTTCGAAGTCTTTTTGCTACCGTTGGAAAGCTTTTTCCTCTCCATTGTCGGTCCCGCTACTCATTCGCCTCCGGGTTCGGAGTTGAGAGCTGAGATTGAGTGTAGGATGTCCCTATCGAGATCGAAGGCGAGGGTTCTTAGCTAACCTTATCCTTCTCCATTCAAATTAGTCTAGATGTGATTCTTGGTATGGATTGGTTGTCTCAAAGACATGGGACAAATCGATTGCGCCAGAAGCTCATCTCTTTATCTAGTCCTCCGGCGAAGGTGTTTGAGTCAAGTCTGCTAGATCCTCATCTCTTCGAGACTTGAAGCGAAGCCCGCCTAGATATTAGCTAAGTCCCAACAGTTTGTGACTTTGCTGATGTCTTTCCCGCTGATCTTCCAGTGATGCCGCCTGCTCGAGACCTCGAGTTTGTCATCGAGTTGGCTCCTGCACCACCCCTATCTCAAAGAGGCCTTATCGGATGCCACCGAACGAGTTGGTGGAGTTGAAGAAGCTGTTAAGCGAGCTGCAAGAGAAGGGTTTCATTCGCCCTAGCTCATCTCCGTGGGGTTGTCCGCCATCTTCGTAAGAAGAAGGATTCGCATTTTACGCGATAAAGCGCTGATTACCGCCCACTTAATGAAGTGACGGTAAAGAACAAGTATCCATTGCCTCAAGACGACGATCTCTTCGATCAATTAACCGGAGCTCAGTTTTCCAAGATTGATTCGAGGGTGGGATATCATCGTTCAGATTCGCCCGAGGATATTCCAAAGACGGCGTTTCTACTCGCTACTTGGCAATGTATGAGTAGTACGCCATGTCATTCGGCTTAACCAATGCTCTCGCCTTGTTCATGAACCTCATGAATTCGGTATTCATGGAGTACTTGGATAAGTTCGTCGTGGTCTTCATCGATGATATCCTTATCTACTCCAAGGACGATGAGGAACATGCCGAGCACCGCAACTTGTGTTAGGCAAGCTACGGAGCACCACCTGACGCCGGTTCAGAAGTGCGCATTCTCGTTGAAAGAAGTGGCTTTCTTAGGTCATATTCTTTCAGCAGAGGCGAGCTGCTGATCCTAGCAAGGTCGGCGATGTTCTTTCATGGAGTCGACTGCTTCTGGCCACCGATGTGCGGAGTTTTCTTGGTTTAGGGATATTATCGCCGCTTTATCGAGAACTTCCAAGATCGCAAGCCGATGACGGAGTTGCTCAAGAAGGACAAGAAGTTCGTGGTCCGTTGAGTGTGAGGAAAGTTTCCAATACTCAAAAAGCGTTTGACCACCGCCTCCCGTTCTTGTTCTTCCCGATATCCATCAAGCTTCGATATCTTTTATGATGCTTCTCGTCGAGGCCTTGGTTGTGTCCTCTATGCAAGAAGGCAAGGTAGTGGCCTATGCATCAAGGCAATTGAGACCTCATGAACTCAACTACCCTACTCATGATTTGGAGTTGGCTTCATGATTCATGCACTTAAGATTTGGCGACATTACCTAATCAGAATCGCTAGGAGGTGTATTCGGATCAACAAGAGCCTAAAATATTTGTTCACCCAACCCGACCAACCTCGTGCAAAGGAGATGGTTGGAGTTGATCAGGATTATGATATGGGTATTCACTACCATCCGGGCAAGGCTAATGTCGTTGCCGATGCGCTTTAGTCGCAAAGCGCATTGTAATGCCTTAGTGCTCAAGGAGCATTCGCCTCTCTCTTCGAAGCATTCCATCGCCTCAACTTGGAGATAGTTGAGCATGGATCTCACGCCATGGTTGTACAACCAACCTTGGTGGATCGGATCAAGTCCGGCCTGCCAGCTGGATTTGGGAGTGAGCCACATCAAGGCAAATGTCAAGGCCTAACAGCCAAGTGCTTTTCTGAGGATGAGCATGGTGTTGTGAGGTTCGGGCTCGCCTTGTGGTTCCAAAGGACATGGAGTTGCGGAATTTGATCCTCCGGAAGTTCCATGATTCGCCATTATCCATTCATCCCGGCCACAAAGATGTATCGTGATCTCCGCAGAGATTTTGGTGGACCCGAATGAAGAGGGAAATTGCGGTTCGTTGCCGAAAAGCGACGATGTCGTCGTAGTCAAGGCCGAGCATCGGCCCGCGCAGATCGCCTTCACCTTTGCCAATTCCTGAGTGGAAGTGGGATTCGATCGGAATGGATTTCATCACCGGTCTACCCACATCCCCGAGGAAGAATGATGCTATTTGGGTAGTCATCGATCGATTGACCAAGGTGGCACATTTCCTTCCCGTCAAGACTGACCTTCGGGTAGGTCTTTTGGCGGAGCTCTACATTGCCCGTGATCGTGAGTTTGCACGGTGTGTCAAGACGATTGTGTCGGATCGCGGGATCCTTTTCACGCCTCGCTTTTTGGCATAGCTTGCAAGAGGCTATGGGCACTCATCTGCTCTTTTAGCACGGCATTTCATCTCAAACCGATGGTCGACCGAGAGGGTCAACCAGGTTTTGGAGGACATGCTTGCGCTTGTGTCCTTTCCTATGGGAAGCATTGGGAGAAATGCTTACCATTCACGAAGTTTTCTTATAACAACAGCCTTTCGAGCCAGTCTCGCGATGGCACCTTTTGAGGTCTTATACGGAGAAAGTGTAGGACCTCGTTGAACTGTCGAGACCGTGAGAGACTCTCTTGTCTCGTGACTCAATTAATGAGGCCGAGCGCCAAGTCCAAATTATTCGTGGAGCTGCATGCCAGCGCTCAATCCAGGTAAAGAGCTATGCGGATCGCCGTCGACGTGAGTTACGTTTGAGCCTAATGACTTTGTTTATCTCAAAGTCTCTCCTTTGAAGGGCCATCAACGCTTCAAGGCCAAGGGCAGTTGGCTCTCGATATGCCTCGGTCTCACCGCATTATCGAGAAGAAGGAGTCTTGCCTATAAGTTGAGTTGCCTACTGACTTGCGGGGTACATGATGTGTTCCATGTGTCCTGCCTAAGAAGTGCCTCCGTGTTCCAATCGAGGAAGCCCGCTTGAAACCCTCGTTGTCCAGAAGATTTGACCTATCGCGCAGCACTGCTCGGTACTCGATGAGTCTGAGCGAAGGACAAGGAATAAGACCATCAAGTTCCTTAAAGTTCAAGGGTCGAACCATTCGAGGATGAGGCTACTTGGGAAAGAGAAGATCGCCTCAAGGCGGACTATCCATCTTTCTTATCGAGCGAGCCAAATCTCGGACGAGATTTCGTAAGGGGGAGATTTTGTAACATCCCAAGCGTATAATTAGGGTTATTCAAGTATAATTATATGTGTAGAAATTAAAACTTTTTCTCACATCTTGAAAACCCTAAAATCTCATGTGATTCGTGGTCCAAGAGTTGTGTAATCTAAAAACACAAAGCTCTTGTTGACCAAAAGTCAAATTCATTTTCCGCTTATCTAAAATCTTGTGCCAATCAATTGGAAATGTCTTCCTTGGTCTAAAAAAAAAACTGATGTGGGACCCCTCTCAAAAATATCACAAGTTGTAAAACTAGTTTGATAAATTTTGGAGGTAAAACAATCCTTTAAACAACCTTAATAAATTTTTCTGAGAAAATGCATTGCATAATCAACCTCTGGAAATTTTATTACAGGTTCATCTTAATGTCAGTAAGCTCCAAGTTAAAATTTCATCAAATTCGAGTTCATTTGCTAGCCCAACCAATTCTACAAAGTCTCAAATTGCTTAAAAGTTCAACTTCAAAAACCTCAAGACTGCTCACT